>OW388290.1:7543127-8143127 GCA_936450465.1 Gibbula magus | reverse complement strand
TTCATTTTGTACACAGCCAAAGATTGAAGCTAATTGCTGATGCTCTTGGTCAATAGCGCACTGAAATCTACAATTATCTTGACTTTGTTAAAACAATAATGCACTGTGCCATATCATATGATTTCGTGTTTTCGAATATCCATTCATTCAAGCCGAAATACTCGGGTAAACTCCCGGTAACGCTTTTCAATGATTCGTAAACAGTTTTAGGATTCGTATGAAAATAGTGGAATTTTGTGAAAGTAGTTCGTGTATTTGACCTTTGACCTGTTTTGCATATTTATCAGATTTTGATACCAAGTTTATATGATAACTTTATTGCATCGATAACACCCTCCATTATATGATAATTATAGGATATCTATAACGAGCTTCACCTTTCATATCAAGTTTATGTACGAGTGAAATAATTTTGCTTCAAACCAAAATTATTTCACGAGGGACATAAACTTGATATGAAAGGGGAACGAGTTATGTATCCTATTTATTACCATCATGTATTTCATTCGACTTATTGTGTTTTAAAATATATTTCTGTTGTCCCGGAACAGAGGAGTAATATCAACCCTGTCACAGCATCTATAAGTTCATAATATTGCGACGTTAAATATTCACGAATTTAAAATCAAACCATGCTATAATCCGTGATGTTCGGTATGGCGAAACCAGTTGCACTAGTCATGCTGAAGGAAGCGTACATAATATAACATCTCCCTGCTCGAGAACATGAGATGAGAGTTATCCGTCCTTTGAATGACGTCATGTCATGGCGGCCGCCATTCGCATGTTCCTCGTCGTCGGAATATGGAAACAAGCTAAAATAACCTCATTAAATGTAAGTTTTAGATGAATATCGCCGTTGAAATGGCTTTTGTTCGGTTATTTTGTCTTGTGAGTAACAATTCACTGTGTACCGTTACGAACACGTTATTTTCGCCGAGAGCTGAGCGTTTGTTGCAATGTCATTCCCAAAGGTAAGATTGAGAGCAAACACTCTTTCTGCATGCTAAACTTTGTGCTTTTAGCTCTGCTCTAGTCATGGTGTAGCCTATTTGTTAATTATTCAATAAAATCAATCATTGCGGTGAGTACGAGTACTTGTAAAAAAAATACTTGTAATTCATGAATGAATAAAGTAGTCCAGGCAGTATCAAAGTTTATCGTTAGCCAATCAAATTACTTGAAGGTGTTATGAAATATGTGTCATAACAGTTTTTTATGAAACCCTTTTACGAATAACACGTAATAATATAATTTATATGTGTCTCTTTTGGTTTATACACCTCCAAATGGACATGGATGAACGCTTCAACTGCATCAACAACTATATATGGGTCAACGGATTATCTGATAAGAGTACTGATAAATCCTTCTAATGATTTGACCAACTACTGATCTATTAAGGACATTTATATTCCTTTTCTTAATATTATGTTTAGAAGTGGTTCGGTTCGGATGTGTCTCTTTATTATAAACGGTCATAATTATTTGCAAATACATCTCTCTAACTGCATTCAACTAACTTGACTTACTGACAACTTAAGTTTTTATGCAGAGAAATTAAATTTCGCAGCGAAAGAAACCTAATGTGATGCATAATTGGGCTGTAATTTGTATTGTTGGGTGTTATGTATGATATCATCGTCTTTGAACCCTGATGAGACCATATTGTAATCCGTAGATTAAACATGTAAATCAATGGGAGAGAGGTGAGGCGAGTTAGGATTTATAGAGTAATTCACTTATATCACGGCTGCCAGGATTAGTGCAGGGGGAAAGCCCGCAACGCCATTGTGGCTTAGCATTGCGGTGAGAGTAGCTGGAAGTAGCAAATTACGGCGGAATTCGAACCCCGGACCTCTTGATCCGAAGGCGAACGCGCTAACCACCGTGATATTCCGCCCCTCAATAGGAGAGAAAAAGTGAACAAATTGTGTGACTATGCTATTGAAAAGCATTTCATAGTTGACGTTCTTCGATGTATCTATGATATATTCGTAATATGGAGTGTCGAATGAGCGTTGTAGATTTGCTAGAATCGCTGTGATATTTGGTCGACTGAGTTTAAATGCTCTAATGCATATCGATAATCTTTATATCCACACATATCGGATTGGTGTATGCGACTAAATATATAATTAATACCTCTGCAATATACATGATTTTGCTTTACTGCGACCAATAATCACGAATAATCTGTCAAGAAAACATATCCGCTGTTAGCATTGGAAATATAATGTGCGTAACACGTAGTGTGTGTGTGTGAGATACGTGCACGTGTAGGGAACTAGGGGATACACTATTTTAACAAATGGATATTTTATCTTTATAAACACGCTCAAATATATGGTTTATCAATTATCAATGATATAACATATTGCTGGCATATGTCTCAAGTAATCACAGACAAGTATGTAAAGCTATGAACGTTATATTCTTTTCTATAATGGACCCATAATTTATCTTTGGATAATAGTTCAAATCGGTTCAATGACAATGAATCAAGAATGTTCAATAACATGACCATCAACATGAGTTATTAAGTAGGTTTAAGTGCTGCCCCACAGTGGATATTTACATACAGAATACATTCATAGCCATTAAGGGGCATTTAGACCCTCAGTCAGACATCATGATTACCATTTCCCTGCTTTCACTACCAATTTGACAGAATTAATGGTGATAAAGATGTGTTGAAGTGTCAAGCCTGTTTACAAGATTTTGGAAATCAACATCACTAATGTATTGATAATTGTTTACATAACCATGGCCAGGCTATATCAGAGTCGCCATTTGAATATGAATGAATACCTGCTTTTGCCTCTATCACATATGACAAAGGTATCTCTCTCGGTCGTAAGACTACGGTATAGCTGCTTGTGTTTACTACTAAAGGCTCTCCAGATTCCCTTGACCATTGATAGTGATACTGCTACTCGGTATATAGGTCATGTATGTCTCTCGGGACTGCTTGGAACACAGATAGGGGAGGAGATTGATGACAGACTTGAACTTGTGACCAAGGCCTCCATCAGTGTCTCGGCAATGTTGATAATTAGTTCTGGCGGATCAGCTACTGTGCCGGATTGTTTGCATCAATCTTGCTAGTGTGACTTTAAGTATTGTATGATGTTGTTCCTATCACAACATGTTCCGGTCATTATCTATACATACTATATATACAAATCAGCTTAGAGTGTCAAGCCCTTCAATAGTCCAGAATGTTTAAGACAACTGCAATCCTGACTGAATTACTTACGAATCAGAACAATTAGTGGAGTAACATCTTTGACCACCTATTCAGACAAAGGGAAAAGAGAAAACGTTCCATTGAAAAGTACTTGTTGTTGATCTGAACTATTGAAACATTCTTGAATAAGACGATATACATGTATGCTGCTGATTGCAGGATATTCAAGACATCTATTTCTATACATTGTGTTAACTGGTAAGAGCAAACACCATTATTAGCAGGTTGATTAGACAAATCCATTGATGATTATTCGTTAAAGTTGTCAGCAAACAACACTTATGAATGCTTTGTTGTCAAATGATATTGCAGAAACAAGACTGTATATGTATAAACTGTTATATTCGTAAGGTATATAATATGTATCATTAATTTTGTAACATCAATGTATGATATCAAATTCAGTAATTTGAACGAATTCTTTTGAAAAGGTGCGGACATAAAAAAGGTTGTTGAAGAACTATACTAGCAGATATAGAAAACAGAAGATTTTCGCAGGATGTTGAGAGCAAAAGGCAGATGGCCAGTAGGACCTCAGGCTTTGACAAGTCCAACAGTTTTGAGGAACAATATACCATAAAAGCAGGTCGTAATCATGTCATATTTGGTATGGCAATAGTGTTGACGATTTATCTGATTTCATATCATCAACAATTTGCCGATATTTAATTGACACGAATTTCCTACTAAGATAGTTGATGTTCGCACCAGAACCAACTTGTAGCTGCTGGCGGCAGTGCGCTATGATAACAACTCACAGGGCAAAAGAATGTATTCAAAAATAATTTATTCTAAAAACATATCAAATTAGTGTTTCCATTTGTAATTTCATAATGCAACAGAGAGGGAAATGTGTACCCTGCAGTTGAGAGCAAGACTTGGCCAGGCTGCTTGCATCTTCGTTTGCGCCCAAACTAAAATAACAAGGCCTCAGTATACAAACAGGCCAGACCAAGAATTGGAATTGGAAAACCGAGGGTCATCAGCGTAATCATTTCGTCGTTGTAACGTCATCAATAGCTCTGACCTAACATCACGTGGGTAGCAAAAGTACAGTTACCTGGCGTGTTTCGGAAACCGATATTCAATACCACCGGCAGGATGACGCCAGGTCATTGGAACCCCAATACACCCATGATCACAAGAGGCTTCCATTCTGAAAATAATGTTATTGTTGGGTGTCCGACTTATGATTACAACCCTTCGAGCAGCTGCATTGACAATTAGGAGGACACAACCCTCTATCGCCATGTCAACAAAACTCAGGCACTCATTCCAGACATCCCCAATAACTTCATCTGGCGGCTAGTAAACTCTGTACATCGACTTGCAGAAGAGTGAAAAGTAAACTTTATCTTGTAGACAGTGCACAATGTATTCAAAACAGAAATATATACACATCTTTCTATATTTTACTGTCGTTTCAGCGCACTTAATCTAATACATGATAACATTTGCAGCCTGAAGTTAAAATATAAGATCAAAACTACTTTCGACAAACACAATTGAAACAACATACACTTCGTTACATTTCAGCTTTGTAAACAAAACGATCATGAATCTTATGTAGGCAGACCAGCTTTTTTAAAAACTCCTTATTGCTGCACAATGTTAGTGTAATTGAAATAGCTAACGCAAAGATGTCAGAACTGCGTACGGTGAAATTGAATTACTTTTTTCCGCGGGTAGTCAGGTGAAAACGTCCATATTTATCAACTTAAATGTTTAATTTTAGTCACGTTTATGGCCTTGGAGAATAATTCAGAAATTGGGGGCGGGAAAGCGCACCGCAGAATCCCGCCAGGGTCACGGCAGCGTTAGATAAGTGTTTTACACGCAGTAAGGTTTGGGTGCAATGCTACAATGAATTTCAGCGTAGTACCACCCATAGTTCACTACTTCCCGCCGATGTTCGTAGGGTTCACCGCAATGCATAGCCAAATGGCGTTGCGGGCTTTTTCCCTGCCATAATACTATACTAGCAGTCGTGATATAAGTTAAATACTCTTGAAAGCGGCCTTAAACCCCAAATCACCTCACCTCACCGAATTCAGAACTATACACGGGACTGTGCGGATGATCGTCATGTAAATATATCAGATAGATTATATTGAATACTAAAATAAAACAAATACATGCAACTTAGTAAAGTAAGTATTAATACTGGCATAAGGCACGATGTAATATATGTATGTAATAACTGGATATACATCTCACATTTATCTACTATCTATCTAAACATATACTAACTACATTCAATAAACTGACTGTTTTCCTACCATTGATAACTCTTTAATGCTTCTCTGATACAGAAAGAACGTTAACGCATCTGACCTAGATGTACGTCCATTCAGTTAATTCGGTTAATTTGTTTAATACTTGACATGACCATTACCATGCTTCCCAATTCGAAAATAACCATGTTGTAAAATATACTCACGCTGAATTACCAACCCCCTCCCCTACATATATAGCTACCAATAAAGTGTCTCGTAGCTTGGAAGGATGATAACCAGTGCCATTACCACATTTGTATTTTTTCTCCCATCACTACTTGTTTTCACGGAGGGTGAATACTCTTTAAGCAGGTTATTCCAATAAGGAAATAGTATATCCGTTTTTGATTCTGATTTCATTAATAATATTTTGGATGAAGCAAAGCCTTTCTCCTAGAACAATATCAAGTACCTCAATGTTCCAAATAATGGATACTTGCTCAACAATAGACAATGTACTTTCTATTCACCGCGTATACTGATATATACTAAGACCTTTCAGATTCAGATCATATCATACATAACCTCTTACGATTACAGTTTCATGGACACATTTGGCTTGCAACTTCACATCACAATGAATGTATGAATCATTACCAGGAACTGATACATTAATGACTATAACATGGACATGAGAAACGAAATAAAGTTTGTTTGTGTTGACTACAATATTAAGCCTGTCCTCCAGACACTGATTATTTGTGATTACACATGTGACCTTCCCTTTGTCATATATTCCAATATGTTCAGACTTCCCAATAGCCCACTGACGTGAATGCAACAATACATTATCGTTCACAGTTTTAGGACATTGTTGAGTGTTGAGATGTATGTCAGTATCATTGACTAACTTCTGGCAACTTTGAGCATTTAAAAAGTGATAAGTAGTTGTTTGTTATCTAAATAAAGGCTATATAAAACCGACATAGCAAACCTCAATAATAAAACAATGGTAACATTACTACATGTACAATGTACATTTGTAGTGATGTTCAAATGATAACGTTTTTTTGTGCTGTATGCCAGTCAGTCGTGGCGTTCTCAGAGTCCTGTTTGACACTGTTATTTAATCATTTTTGTTGTAACAGCTTCTTTTGTTTTAGGAAACAACTAGTTTCTGTGGGACCTAACGCGGTTTTGGAGAATTTACTATTGTCTGCCAGAAGTAGAACATAAAACCCGTGAGTGCATTTTGGGTATCTGATCAAAGTATACTTAATCTACATCGCATTCTCTCTAGATGACGTCTTGTTAAACAACTTTTACATGTCGTGTTGTTAGGTTAAATCTCTTTTTTTCATGAAGATGATAATGTATTAAAGCTAAATACAGAGAGAAATATCCAGC
Source organism: Gibbula magus (assembly GCA_936450465.1). Taxonomy (NCBI): domain Eukaryota; kingdom Metazoa; phylum Mollusca; class Gastropoda; order Trochida; family Trochidae; genus Gibbula; species Gibbula magus. The sequence continues at coordinate 8,136,254 of OW388290.1, read as the reverse complement.
TACGAATGCAAATGCAAAGATACGTTTAATCCAATAGAACAATTATGATTAAGACTGCAAATCCCTTCCGATAGTGTAATCCTGTTCCTTCATTCGACAGCTGACACCATTAATTACTAATGTCTCTTTACATGGAGTATCTATTTACAAGAGGACCCAACACCTGATCATGCTCTTTAGACAATCCTGTTCCGGATATTGTACGTCTTCAAGCGTGTGTCTAATGTATCCTGTCAAGTACACTTATATGTCAGATGGTTGTCATGCTTGCTGAAATGTAGCTATTGAGTTTTGTTTGGAGTGATTATTTCAATTCCAGTGAGTTTTCGGGAATCTTAAAATGATACTTAAATATTTTCAAACCTTTAACATTTAACCACCAAATGCTACGATTAGCATCTAGTTTTACCTGATGTTTGTTTTAAAGCTGGCATATGTACATCAATTTCAAGTATTCAGTTTCATCGATTCTGTTGAATATGATTGTAATACTGACCATTCAAATTACTTACAAACAATTACAATAATAATGCGATAATGCGTGAAAGTTCAAACATACCAAGTCCACTGCCCAAGAGTAAAGACTCGGGTGGTTTTGACTGGATCAATCGTGATGATAATGATTTCATTTCGAACAATCTATCGCTCTTTAAATTAAGTATATGAAACAAAACACGATACATATGAGGTCGTTTCAAAGAAGATTGACGCAGTCAAAACCACTCTATTACTCTATAACCTTAGTTTTTGTGAGAAATAAACAAAACGCAGTTCAATTTCTTTTTGTGAATACACAATATATGCTATACCTTTACACAAACATTGTAGACATACATATTGTATACTGATAGAGAGAGACTTTCTTAAGAGTAGATGTTTGAATCTTCATAAAATATGATAACGAAAGTATCGTGAATCTTTAATGTTACTATGAAATCCATATATGTCGCTAGCATATTTCGAAAAGGTGAGCTTATTCCAGTGTATAAAAGCAAAAAACAAACATGACTCTAGGAATTATAAAGGAATCACCCTAACATCTTTTATGTGGGGAAATTATTTGATAAGTAATTCTCGCTAATATTAGAAACCTGGGAGCAAGACTACATGTATACTCCAAATTCCTCATAATTATTTATATATTCCTTATTCAGTATTTACCTTAAATGAAAGCCTATCGGACAACATAAATAGATGTTCACAGATGTTTACATCCTTTATGGATTATGAAAAGGCGTTTGACTGAATATGGCACAATGGGCGATTTTCAAAATTATATTAAATGGTTATAAAAGGCAAAATGTCGCACCTCCTATACCAACGATACACATCTAGCTCTGCATTTGTTCAATATTGTGGTTTAAAATCAAATGATATATGTTGGACAAGATAGGGTCTTTTCATCCGTTTCATTGTTTTTATCACTGAGCATGATTAAATATCAGGCGCGTAGCAAGGTTAAAATAATGTGTAAGCCCGCAATTGTTGATGAAGTATATGAGGGCGCGAAGCGCCCGCAATTTCTTGGGGGAGTTTGGGGGCATGCCCCCCCAAGAAATTTTTTAAAATCCATGCATTAAATACTCGATTTTCAGCGTTTACCAGGGAGTTTGCTAACTTTTCAAAACTTAATTTTATTGACTGATCTCTTATGAAGTATACTATAAAGTATATCTACAAAGTGAAATATTTTCTTAGATTTTGAATAACGTCAGCATTTGTGTTGTGAATTGTGTGTGGTTGATTAAAGTAACACGATTTGAAAACGATTTATGGAGATTGTATTATGTAGTGTGTTCACCGCTTGCCTGATCCTATTAAACGTTTGCCACTTTACAATAAATACATAAGCAAAGTGTATTATAGCCTCTGGTGCACAAACTTGAAGGTTTCTTACTCGAGATGATCACACATTTACTTTTAATGCAACCATATTTCAAACTATTAATAATCAGCTTAAGTGTAATTTGGTAACCAATTCAATTCTTTTCATAAATATATTATATAAGTAATATATTTTTTTAAAGAATTGGTCACCAAATAAACAAAAAGTTTTACATGATTAGTGTTGCGTCAGGTCTACATTACATAAATAATCATTATAGCTCTTCAATTCAATGAATTTGGAAAAGTTAACGGCAACAAAAACTTTCGGAGTGACTTGACAGCCTTCCGCATTTCATTGAAATCTGTAAAGGCGCATATGACATAAAATAACAAAAAACAAAATTACCAAAAAAAATCATGTGTAAGCCCGGGCTTTTTTTTATAATGGATGCTACGCCCCTGAATATGTGAACTTAGAACCTTGAGCAATGGTATCCGTGCATATGGTATTGTTAGCTCTTGTAGTTTGTAGCTGATGACACAATAATTGCTTCTCCATCTCCTACCATTTTCCAATCATTAGTTGTACTGTGTATATCTATGCTTGTAAGTTACGTCGTACATGTGTGCATTATATTCAATACGTCTAAGAAACAACATAGTGATTATTCGTTCAAATATGGGGCAAAACCTATTATTCAATAAGTGATAGTGTTAACTATGGAGGAATCCTACATTCCTCTGATTTATCCAGGCACATTGTCAAATAGCACAACAATCTATAAACTCGCTCAGTAATCTTAGCTTACACTGTAAAGAACTCCAGCCTTTGACTTCTGTTAACATATGGAAAAAGGATGATACTTCCCACAAGCTTTTATGTATGCGAACTATGATCTATTGTACGAGGTGAAGATTGTGAACTCGTTGAAATCACACAAACATACTTTGCTAGATGTATTCGGTTTCGGAAAACAGTTTTCCTCTGCCTCGGTATTAGGAAACACACCTTTATGGAACATGACTGGCTGCAGAAATATATGCACTTTTAATCTTTGGTTGATTATGCAACAGTCAATGTTACTCCTCCTTAAATACTTATTCTGTGCTCATCCAGCCACTTTACAAAACAGAACAATAGCATGGTATAGTATATGAGATACACTTCTTCAAACTTTTTATAACTACAATTTAAGTACGATATTGACTTTATTGAAACCGGAAGTTTCCATGTAGTCTGAATGGACAAGCTGTTGGTACAATCAGGGCTGGCGATTGCTGCCTGACTCCGGGCTGTGGGTTAGAATCCCGCAAGAGCCTCTTCAGAAAAAGTAAAACCACTGCACTTGTAATATTGCAGATAGCCCAACTATAGCACTGTTCCAATTGTTCACTGTGTAATAGGCATGTATTTCTAGATGTCTTGATCCCTACCACGAGGAAGAGTCTAGCGATGTGCAGCAGTACACACATACAGTGTCCTCTACAACACAGTTTGAAATGAATAATTCTTGCTACAGCAATCACGAAAGGAAGTTTATCAATCCATCCGTTGACTACTAAAACCATAAAACACCATTTTGACAACGAAATCTTAATCTTAAAATGTTCTTCATCTACAATAATTATGTTAACATTAATTATCGTAAATATATATATCCACATTTAGCATAAGCATTTGTTATAATGTGACCTGAATGCTAATGCATCAAGCTTATATAAAAGCTGTAACTCTGCTGTAAATGTAAACGGAATGTTTCACAACCAATGTTACCGATATCATTTCAATAAACCACATTTACATGGAGGCAGCTTTTCCTGTCGACAACTAATGGAGTATCCATGTTGTGGAAGCATCAAGCAGCTACCTGCATATTAACTGTATAATGTATTGATGACGCCATAATCTGGATCCAGACGCCAACAACAGTTTTATTGATATTGACAATTCCACTCCCAAACTACACCGTAACGATATTGTTATCACCACTTCTCTGCTCGTTTCACGTTGGTTTTATAAGACGAATATATATATCAGATAAAGCTTCAAAGTGCTTATTTGGGAACTCGGGAAGGATAATACTCTGAGTTGCACATATTGCTATAGCTAAAAGGAACGTTGGACAATTCATTAGGTAAAGCATGTTTTCCTATTGGGAGATTGTTCAGGCGAGCACTCTTTAAAAGGTTCACAAGTTAGTAACTTTAACGGGCTAGTAAGCGTTATGATCTCACTGGTTTCTTTAAAGCCATATATACATTTAGACAGATATAGGCAGAATAAACTGAAACATCAGGTTTGAATATTACTGTGCATATTATCAAAATGTATATAACACTGCCTTAAAAAATAATAGCAAGGTTTTGTAACGTATTTTTTCTTTAAGACATATGCATCATCGGTTTTTAAAAGATTTCCAGATGGATACATTGTATGGGCATCTGTATCACGTTTTTTGAGAAAAGCATAATCTTGACAGATAAAGTAATACAAGTAAACAGTAAACGAAATACTATTTCATACATATATCATCGAATGTGATTACGTCTTGCAAACTGGAGGTATGTCATCTAACGTAATGTTGGTGTTTCTTTTATTTTCTGGCAGAATATATCTTATTGAAAAGAAGTATTACTGATGTACTCTCCATCTGTATGAACAATGACTTATTCATTGCTATTCTAAATATGATGGGCCTTACTTATCATTCATGAATTACCTATCCCAGCAGAATACAATCTACATGTATGCTAACATTATTTATTTGCAGTAGCCTAATCATGGTCTTACATTCCATAGACATGACAGCTTTATATTTCACACATCCATGTCGCACCATTGATACTTGAAGTGGAAAGTATTTGTCTCTAGAGGATGTATTCCACTGATTCCAACTTATTGTTTCAGTGACCATGCATAAACAATGGAATATTTGATCATCAGCTTTGTCACAGACATCCTAGCGATTCTTGACACAGAAATCAGTTGGTGAATTACGCGAGGTGTAAAGTTAAACTTTGTAGATCATGCTATTCAGCAATCTTATACCTTCAACAGCTGGTTGCAGATGCCGATCTCATCCTGTATAAATCCTCTGGGTCGTTCGCCCTAGTTCAGCTTCCATCAATACTATTGTCAGTTCTAAGAAGGCAATCAGTGTGGAGGTCGCTGCTGATGCAGATCCTTTACAACACGCCCCTATATCATTGGTGTCTTTGGTGATCAAACCGGGAGAGTGTATCAATATACATCCATCCTTAAATGAAAGGTCAAACGTTTCAGAGACGAATATCCCTCGAAGCAGTGACAAAAGTATAGATCTTGATTTATAATATATAGGTCGTAACGTATTACTTACATACGTATAATCAGAAAGTGAAAGCTTGAAAGTGAATATTGACATACGGATGCAATTGTGTGACTTCGACTCAACACTATACTAATGTGAAACAAATACTTAAAGGACACTTCGGCATCCAATGAGTAAACGTTTGAGGAAATTAAAAGTCAAAATAAAAAACTTTCACTTTAAAAGCCTAATCGCAAAATAGTATAGCAGCGTTGTTAAAATGTTGCAATCCGGCACAAGTGCGTTTTGGTGACACACCCATTGTAGTAGCTTGTGTGTTGAAAATCTGGAAAATGTGAAAGATAAAAGAGTTATGGTTACATTAAAAAATAACATATCGGCACAGGTTTGATGAAATTAGACTTTGAAAATGAGTTTGTGTCAATATTTCCAAACAAAGGAGTTTGGTACAGATGCGTTTTGAATAATATGATCATTTGGGAGGACAAACATTTTCTTGAATATCTAATTATTCTAAATGAACGATCAATTGTTCAGAACTGGGAAAACTCGACTCTATAACATTTAGAAATCATTCAATAATTAATTATACTGTAATAACATGATATTATTGAAAGGATAAGTTTATAAAGCTACATATAAACACTATGCAATGGGATGTTTGACCATCAGCTCTATTACATATATCCTGGTGATTCTTCATAAAATAGTCGGTGTAAATTGTAAGTGGGTTTTAAAGATGTATAAATCATGCTTTACAGCAATCTTTACCTTCAACAGCTAGTTGCAGATGCCGATCTCATTCTGTATAAATCTCATCCTGTCTTCAATCCTATTTCTAGTTCAAAGAAGACATAAAGGTGTCCCTTTAAACATATATACGTAGAAGAATATCCCATGCAAGCATTGTCCAAAATATAAATCTTGAATTACATTATTTGGGTCAAGATCATTTCCTGGTATTAAAGTTAAACATCTATCTTTCTTCCAATGTATCTCATTAGTGTAACTTATGGCTGCTATAATCAGATGAAAGTGAACGGTGACACGAGGAGGATAGTGTGTGATCTCGACTCAACAAAAAACATGTCAAATAAATACTTAAATGTTACTTCGGCATCTAATAAGCAGAACTTTGAGGAAAGTAAACGTCAAATTGAAGTAGCTTTCTTTTTAAAACCCTCAGAGCGATACGTGTGCATCAGTGGTGACATGTTTCAATTCTCACTCAATTGTAGTTGTTGTGATGTTGTGTAACGACAAAAGCATTTCAGCGTTGTTGCAACTTCAAACATCTGCAAACGTTGAATGAAAAATGAGTTGTCGTCATATTAAACCACTTCAAGAAAAGCGCCATATTCAAATATATCTCTTAAGACCTGAAACTGACTGTTTATAATATAAATAACAATTTGTAGCCTGTATTAGTATTATTTAATGATTTAAGTTATTCACAAACGTGACTTAACGATCACTAAACAATCTATCTGAAACATTTATTATACTTTTGCATAAGGATTAATAATGTTTTCTCAGAATGATTGAACGTGATTTATTTCGCGATATATATTGGTTTGTCATGTGCATTCAACAGGGTATGAATGGACCATTTTCATCTATGCAATAAACTACATACTATTGTATATGTATGATTTGAAATGCGCATGAATCTAAGTCTTCACTTGGGGGTTTAGAACGGGTGTTTTGGTCCTCTATTTTTTGTCTGTGGACCCTTTCCCTCCGATAATCTGGCTAATTTTGGGCCCCATTGTTCATATTTGAATCAACTTTTAATTATGCATGCATGTTAGAAAGTTTTTTATATTCCTCTATGGTAGAGCACGTTGGAGTTGGTGTTAGTGTTTCTGCCGGATAAAGTCCCGTTTGAACGTCTGTGATGAGGAAACATTTCGTAAAGAGATATAAACAAATTCAATCACGAAAGTATGATGCTAGATATTTTATATCTGTTCAAACATACATGTGGGGTTTCAACGGGTTTTTAAAAAGATAAAGCTGGTATTTAAGGTGAAATGTTACGTTGTCGGTATAATGTACCTCCCTTGACTAGGATGTCATAAAACAAGCTACAAAACCATATTTCACTCTCCTATCTCTCCTGGTTAAGTACATTTCAGAAACATGAACACATAATGTTTCAAACTTACTAATTGAGGACAGTTGGTTTTAGGATATATATTTCAGTGGAGTAATATATTTGATTTTTGTTGGTATTTTTTAGACGTTATTTTGTTAGCCCCTGAATGTATGTATATACATGTCGTTATAATTACGTAATAGATGCTTAGGTTATGTTTTTTCATCAAAGTCATGTTTTTTCATCAAAGTCATTTTTTTCATCAAACTATTTTATTTCAGCAAAGTCAGTTATTTTTATACAAAATTCGCTTTAAATCAAACAATTTCTCTCACCAAAGTAATTCTTTCATCAAAATATTATAAAATAACTGGGTGGTTTATGTCCTAGGTGGCATTTGTCCTAGGTGGCTTTTGTCCTGGTGGCATTTGTCCGGGTAAGTTATGTCCGGGTGGCTTTTGTCCGGGTGGCTTTTGTCCTGCTCCCATGCTTAGATGCAAACTTGTTATTCTAAATAAATTCACTTTTACGTAGTAAATAGATTGTCCCCCACTGTAACGTATCAACTGATCTAGAGACTGGAACTTGTACTTGTCCTCTCAACAGTCAGGAAGTTGTCAAACAGGATTGTAGGTGGTTGTTCAGTTAATAGCTTACTTACATCCATATATTCATTTTAGTTATTTTAGTGTTTAGCTGTATGATAACTTAATCATGTTTCTAGTGAATTGGTGTGTGTGCCGAGAGATAAGTTTTTACAATCGTTCGTAGTTTGGATAGGATGACAGGTCAGTTTCACGTGGTAGATCGCTCTTACAAATTCTAAAGTAGAATATTAAGAAAACAGCTATTTCTATAGTTATGTACGTATTTTAAGCATGGGTTAAATACCTATAATGACGTCTATGCATGAAGTGAACTGTAAAAAGGTGAAACTCAATTACGTTCCATCCCGTTCAACAGATGATACAGGGCCATCGCAAAAACCTACCGTTAACAGGAGCAAATCCATTCGTGATTTTAAAGAGTTTACACATGCCAGTAAATGCATTGATATCGACTTTTATTTAATATATTTAATGATTTAATAATTATGCAATAGTTATACAAGATGCAAAACCTGAAATATTGCAATTTCATAGAGTACTTTTTTCCTGATACCATTGGATGAAATGGCACCAGAGAGTGTCATTTTCAATAACAACTGTTTGTTATATTGCAGTATTACTTATCATGGTCTCAGGAAATCTACAAGGCGCGACAGAAATTTACCACGGGAACCAATAAGATTAGTAGTCCTTACAGACGATTCAATGTACCGGATATTACCTACTATAGGAATGAGTCTGTATGTCTGTCTGTCTGTGTGTCTTCAACTGTATGACACATTGTAATTGGAACTGCATTTAGGTTTGCAGAAACGTTATCTTAGACTAATGGTAAAATACCATAACTGTGTTTTGATAAAGCTGACAGCATATGTAAGTGATTGGCGGACAAACATATCTTTACTCAAGAGAACATGTACTCGATATATCAGTAACCATAACATACATGGCACGGTATTGTAGGTGGTTGTTAATAGCTTACTACCATTCATATACTCATTTTAGTTATTTTAATGTTTAGTTGTTTGATAACTTAATCATGTTTTCTCGTGAATTGGTGTTTGTGCCGAGAGGTAAGTTTTTACAATCGTTCATAGTTTGGATAGGATGACAGGTCAGTTTCACGTGACAGGTCGCTGTTACAAATTCTAAAGTAGAATATTAGGAAAACAGCTATTTCGATAGTTATGTACGTACTTTAAGCATGGGTTAAATACCTATAATGACGTCTATGTATGACGTGAATTGTATTTCCTCGTTGAGGACATATCCCACTACTTATCGTCGCACCACGTCGTGGTTACGCATAGTCTTCTTTAACCAACAGCTTTATGACATATATATTTGCAAGTCAGGCAAGGACAGCTAAACACTGAAGATTATGTCATAAGGCAATCTAAATCTTCAAACTTTGAAAGGTCAGAAGACGTCAGTGTTTCATTGAATACTGCGTCCTATTTCAGCTTCCATTAATACATAATACGTTGACAGGAAGACACAACCTCCCTTGCGTTGAGAGTAAAATTCAAGATTACACTACGGACAACCTTATATTTTACATAAAGAGTTTACTTCTCAAAGCAGCATGATGTTAGTATATGACGAGGAAACTCTTTTGTTGCATATCGATCAGTACCTCGAGAGCTAACATCAACATACTCATAAGACTCGACCAACTCTCCATACAAAGGCTTCGGAAACGATGGAAATTCAAGCAGGTATTTTTATATATATTAATTAAAGAGGAATCAAGTGAGTATTATTTACAAATGCATAATGAATGGCACCTTGATCCAACGGTATTAGTGCATCATATTTTTTAAAAGGACTGTTTAGTTGGTTTACCATGCACAGTTAAATTGAACGAGCAATAGCTGTGTTAGAACCCTTTCATCTGTCCAAATGATTTGTTCTCGCTGTGGTAATTTGTCTTCGGCTTTGCGTTTTGTATTTTGTAAAATTATATGCACATAATATGTCTCCTAATCACAAACTGTAACGGTCCCTACTTTTACTCTTAACAACTCATTGAGTATTGAAATTCAGCCTTTGATAAAAACTAATCCAATTATGCATTTACACGTACTCATTTAAGAGGTCTTTGGTAAGAAATACTCTGAACACAGACGACTTATGTCCTAATGGTAATTGATTAACGTGCTGGAGCACACGTGATGTTAACAATAGACTCAATTAATTATGAAAGCAGAGTGGTAAAGGCTAATTGATCAATATGTGAAAAGCAACGAAAAATTGGATATCGTCAAAGTCACAACATGGAATGACACGAAATTGCACACTCAATGTGTGACCTTAAATATTATAGTAAAACACTGTCACAGAAAACACTCTTGCATATAAACCCCTCTGGTAACTTCTGAAATGTATTCGAATACGTCATGATCAGTGTATGTGCATATTTATCGCGGTTAGTTAAAAAAAGCTTATCTGAAAGGATAATGTCTAATTATATAAATTCGTTCTACAAATACAATTATATGTACCTACATTTGACGAAATATATAATGTTAAATCACAGAAATGTGTTATTTATTCTTATTACACGATATATTGAAATATTCTTGATAACAGGTATTTTGTTTCTAAATTAAAGCCTTATAATACATGTATAAACATAAAACAGAAAATTTTAACACGAGACAAAAAATGCGCTTTAGGGTTAAAATCTTAAGACTCATTAGGATTAGAAGTCTGAATGGTAAAAGCGATCTGGAAGTTGTGTTCTGTTTTGTAACACTGGCAGAAAGTGAGAAGTTCAAACTGGTTATCAAAAAATTGTTAGTCTCTTCTTTTCGTCAGGAGTCTTTTCGTTACACCAAAGTTGTGAAGGATAATTTCGCAAATTTTGTTTCACAATGGAGTTAACTTTGATTTTTAGTGACATGAAGAGATCGAAATAATATGCATGTAAACAGAAGATGATAAAAGTTTGTTATAAAAAAAAGGTTTAACATGACTCAAAGTTCACGTGTAATGCATTTTTTCACAAGAATAACAGATTATTATCTCTACGGACATTACATGTCGGAATCAATTGAGCATAAAATCGAGACAATATACACTTGCAATTGATCATTAAGACGATTTTAATTTACCCATTTTAATAATACCACAATCAGCACGGCGAACACTTTGAGAAGTCATTGAGGCGTGACTGTGATTAAACACAGACGACGCCCGCCAGACAGCTGCAGTCCGTGGCGCCTCGCCGGGGCTAAATTAGGCGTTTTTTTAAAAAGCCGTATATAAGTAATTTATGGACCGATTTCAGAAATTTAAAATCGAGCAATTGTCGAATTGACATTCCATTTTAATGAATCCGAATGTGACCATATTCCATTACATCTATCCTTTAATCAACATTTAAAGTGTCGAGCTTGTGAAGAACATATAACCCTTTGCTGGCCTTTAGTGTACAAGGCGTGCGTGTTAGCTTTCGAAGAGAGGTTATTGCCCAGTATGGTGCTCGATAATTACTGGTGCTACAGGTTATCAATGTCCAATAGAAGATAATTATCTTTTGCTTGAAATCATTTGGTTTAAAATCAACACTCACGGTGTTTTGTTTTTGTAATTTATCACATTTCTTATAAGCCGGATGCACATGTTTCAACTATCAGATAGGTTTGTCACATATTAATATCACAATGAAGACGAAGGAAAAGACAGGTTTAATAACTCAATCATTTTACCAACAACGTTTGAAAATGATTCAATTTGATATACATGTTTTGGCTGTTGAATTGTATTCCCAGATATAATGGCATACTTAGAGGGGGAAAGGGGGAAAGACCACTGTAGTCACAATTTCATCCCTGTATCATATTTCGTGTTCAAAACATACTCTAACATTACTTACATATAAATATGAAAAAGGGATGAATTATAACAACGACATCCCTGTAACGTACATTAAAGTTGGTGTGTTCAATACTGTATGGTTCTTCAGAGGATCGTGTGTTTTTAGATATATACTGATATGATACAATATTGATATATCTTAGTGGCAGCTAATTTTTATATTCTAAATGGAAGAATTATTTTTAAGGGCTGGTGATATGATGAAATCGTGACAAGAATGATGTAATTCGAGATCTATACTAACATTACTTCTTGCGTGGGATGACATATGTTGAAAACTTCATGAAAGGGTAAAAACCTTCGTGGTTTGTTAATCAAATATGGTAATGAAGACGTGTTTTAAAGTATCAGTATCATCAATGACCTTCGCTTTGGTTGGCTTTCGAGAACTGATATTTTAATTGATGGAAGCTGAACTAGGACGCAGTATTCAAAAAATGCTTGACGTCATCTGACTTTTAAAGGGTAGTTTGAGGATTAAGTTTGTCTTATGACATGATCTTCAACGTTTAGCTGTCCTAGGTTGACTTGCAAAACAATTTATGTATAACGAATCCACAGGCTATATGTCATAAAGCTGGTTGTTTAAGAATAATGTGCGTAACCACGGTGCGATGCGAGACGATAAGTGGTGGGATATGTCATCAAAGGGGAGATAAAATTCAATTCAAGTTTAAATGTGCATATGTGTTAACCATGTAGCTGTATATGCATGTGATGTAAGAAGACAATTTGGGTGCTTAAAAGATCTAAACGTACATATACAATGACAAATTCAAGAGTGGCGTATACATTCATTCATGAATCGTTGACTGGACAATGGTACATATGTTGAGGATGTCATTTTATACCTCAGGGTAAGAACTATTAAAAATATAACTATAATATAACTCATATTTTCACTGCAGTAACTGACGTGTGGCCGGAATTACTGTTCATGATTGTCTCCCTTTGAAATGAAATTAACTCCCTTTGCAAAGTGATTACCTCCCTTGCTTTCCATGTCTTACGGTGAACGACAATGTTGAGCTGTTTCAGTCAATGATTGTTGACCTTTTGTGGTGTTAATGTCATAGTCGATATTACATAACATTCTGAACTTCATTATTGTTGATATGTTGCATAGTAGTTATTTTATTCGTGAAAAACCTGGTGAGGCAAGAGGTATGTGACAGACAAAGCGAACGTCACTGGCTGTATCACTTCGCGTTTGAAATAACGACAAAACTTGCGTTCTTCAATGTCTTAGAACTCTACATTTGACTTGATGGTACCGTAAAATATGATTGGTCTTACATTTTAAAATATTCACAACATACGTATTTTTGTAAAACATTGTCCTTGTGTATATCGACTTTCTTCAGTCGACTTTCTCACTGCATTTAACTATAGCGGGGAGTTGTTCGGTTTATGACAATCAAGACTGCTCCTAACCTTTCAATGTCACGTTTGAATTGTGTTATGCAAAATAAAGTTATATAATAAATAGACCGGTCTCTATATATTACCACATGTTATAGTAATAAAATAGCTTATGGAAAACAGAAACGAAACTGTAGAAAATTCGAGAAAACTGGCCACCTAGAACTACTCACAGTGACAACCAAGCATGTACGTAGAGCCTGAATGAGAACTAGTAATCAAGGTATTGGTCATAAGTTCAAATCTGCCAGCTAAATCTCACACTTCTTCGTATTGGCAGTTCTAGTGCCTTCATCCCTGAGAAGGTCAATCACCTTCCCGGACGTAGGTCCCATGACTTGTATCGTCTGAAGAATGTTGTGCAATACAAGCAGCCCTTTTTACTCAGCCTAAAAGAGTTTTGAATAACTTGGCTTCCAACGTGCTATCATCATACTCAATCTAAAATCTCTTTTCATATTACACATGATTGATATATCAATTTTATACCATGTTTGGCATAATATTAAGTAGGAATATGTTAACATCATATATTCATTATAATGTATACATGTACACACTCATAATGCAAAATGCATAATGTTTGAGAGCTAGGAATTTTTTCACATCTGCAGAACGAAAGAATATAGTCATATTGTATATCCTGCAAAATAATACTTCACATAACATATATATGCACTTTCCCAGTTAAAGATGCACGTTCTTTTAAGTTTAAAATCAGGGTTACCATCTGACACAAGTGTATTGAGTGAGTTAGTATTTAACACCGCATGGTCAATATTACAAGCATTAGCTGTCCTGTTGAATCACTAGTAGAATGTGTAAACATTGTAATAAATAGCCAAGGAGGCAATTATTTGTTCAGAATATTGGCCTGCATTCTCTCACTCCATTCTGGGATTAAGCAAGCACATTACGTGACTAAGGAGTTTCTATTCCTCTAAAGCCTGTAAACAACACTGACACTTCCAGACGACCTCGCCATGATTGACGGGTCTTCTGTAGGAGGAAGCCATTATTAGATGTGTACATGTCTGTGGATCTAAATGGTCCATAATGGTCCAAGATGTATTGTCCATGCTGGTCAACAACTATATAGGTCAACACATTACCTGATGTGGCCAACTGATAATTCCTCTTATTGATTTGACCAATATCCAGTGCAGTGAAGACGGTCAGTGTTCCATTCATAATAGAAGTGATTCAAATGTATGTATATTGATCATAAACGATCCCAGTCATTTGTCTAATGTTATCTTCAGTGACTAACTTATGCTTCAGTTTTGATTCAAAGGATTCCAGGTATAATGGCAGTAAAGATATGATGTGAGAAAATGGAGATATTTTACTGTCGTTCAGACATTGCAAGCAGCTTTTTTTATTATTCTTTTATGTATCATAATATTATCATGCTAAATGTACATCTGTTTCACGTAAAACAATCATCATATAACAAAAGCAGTATTCAATTGTACTTCAATTACTAGTATTATTTTAGTTATACATGAAATAGTAATACCCCTAGTTATAAACCTAGGTCGGATTCTGTCTGTTGTTTTGTAGGTATCTTCTTTTCTTGGAATAACCTCTAATGAGGTCTTACTTCCGAGAATAACCCGGTATGAGGTTTTACTTTTAAAGTAAGACCTGAACCTAAGTTTTTTTTTAAAGTAAGACCTGAACCTAAGGTTTTTTTGAAAGTAAGACCTGGAAATGCACTTAGAATAATTTTTCAGACTTGCAACGCAATAGCCAACAAGCAGCAATTATTATCGAAAATTATACACAGTTAAAAATTTCAAAGTTGAAATAGCTGGATTCGAACCTGGCACCATTCGCTCTCTAAACTGGCGCCTTAGACCGCTCGGCTATGCAGACCGAGATGATAAGTGGAGTTGAATCACTCCATTTATAGTCATACCGTCTTTGCCTCGATATAACGCAACCGAGGGCGACATACCCTTTATAAAAACACGATTTTGGAATCACAAATTATAAAATGTAAATTTTTACATTTGACGTTTATAAATAGGAAGAAAACATTCCTCCTTCGTCTTCTGCTTTTAAAATGGTCTAAGCGGAGGAATTAGGCCCTTTGAGCGTCCGAAACTATACCTCGTAAATTCTGATAGTTGACGGTTTATAAGCTAGAGAAAACACTCCTCCTCGGTCTTCTGCTCTGAGAATAACCTCAAGGTCGGGATAGCCCCTCGGGCTAACGCCCTCGGGGCTTTATCCCTCCCTTCAGGTTATTCTCAGAGCAGAAGACCTCGGAGTCATGTTTTCTCCTTAACTTAAAAACTCCTGTAACACTGATGTAAAATGTAGCCATCGATTCAATACGACCATTAGCTGCTTGCGTCCGTAGAAGCCCTGTTTACACCTCGGTCTACTCCATATTTGATGTGATCCTCCTTGTAAATTCTTAGAGTGAGGGAGTGGTGGTCAATGGAGGAGATAATTAGTGTTACTGGATATAAGGAATTACTTATGGATGTACATGTATGTGACGAGACATTTATAAACAAATTCTCTGTGTTACAATATAAGTGATTTCAAAATCTATCATTAAGAGTATATTAGTCTCTGTCAGTGACCACATGTAATAATTCTACATTGTAAAAAGTATATTAAGTTGTTTCTTTCCAAATTGTAAAACAGGAACCATTGGAACAATCTGCAATTGTCTTCTTTCGGAATGAAGATTCACTGATCAGCATTAGTTATGTTGGTGGAAATGGCGAGTAAGTGACTATATTTGAGATACCTGTATATTGAGACCATATGAAAACCAGTTAATATATCTGTATTGTGTCTCACAAACAGTGTTCCTATTGTTCCAACAATAATATAACTACAAATGCTCAGAAACATCAAGTATGTTGACATCCATTTATTCACAATGAATTTAGAATGGTCAATGACATGATCATCAACATGAATTACAAGATAGAAATTTAATATTCAGTCCAAGTGTACATCTACATAAAGAATGCATTCGCGGCCATTATGGGGCATTTTGATCCACATTTAGTCAGGCCTAATAATTACGATGTCTCTTTGACACGACTGAATCGATGGTGATAAAGATGTCAGGGATGTTTACAAGATTTGCCAGAACTCTAACACTAATGTAATGATACTTGTTTCCATGACAATGTTGTGAGTGATCATTTGAATACAAATTAGGAAACAGAAACTAGCCTTTGGTTTACAATTGACTTGATACATGTGAATGCTGCCAAGTTACTAGCAAAAGTTTTATTTGGAGTTCACTAGCAGAAAGTCATATTTTTTGTGTGAAAATCTATCTGAAGAAAGCTATTTTTCATAATATGCTGGACAATAATGAAACCTTTGTCTTTTTTTAAGCTTTTCGAATCAATCTTGATAGATCTTTTCTGGAAAAGCGTGACATGATCATCAACATGAATTACAAGATAGAAAGTTAATATTCAGTCCAACATATTGCAAATCTAAATAAAGAATGCATTTATATCCATTACGGGGCATTTTGATCCACATTTAGTCAGGCCTAATACTTACGATGTTTCTGTGACATGACCGAATCGATGGTGATAAAGTTTACAAGCTTTGCCTGAACTCTAACACTAATGTAATGATACTTGTTTCCATGACAATGTTTGGACTGGAGTGAACATTTGAATAGGAATAAGAAAAAAAAATTAGCCTTTGGTTTACAATTGACTTAATACATGTGAACGTTGTTACCAGGTTACTTGTTAAAGTTTATTTTGGAGTTCACTGGCAGAAAGTCATATTTTTTATGTGAAAATCTATCTGAAGAAAGCTACTTGTCATAATATGCTGGACAATAATGAAACGTTTGTGTTGCTTTTCAAATCAATCTTGATAGATCTTTTCTTGAAGATGCAAATCTTAAAATGTTCAAATGATAAAAAAAAGCTTATACCTCGAGGGATTTGCAAGTGGAAGTTAAAATAAACCATATGTATGCAGAATTGTATGGTAGAATGATACATGATGCATAGTTTATATTTGTGAACAATCAAATTCCGACTGTAAGGCTAAATTTAACAAAATTAATTGTTTCTCGGGCACTTTTATTTGTGACACATTTTGATTGATATTCAAACCATAGTAATAAGAATTTGCTGCATCATTTTTGCAAAATTCCAAAATCCATATGTCCAAGAAATATATGGGTCCGCGGGAACGGACATGCTTCCGTTTTGTATACTTCTACCACTTTCGAGCTATATTTTGGTGGAAAGAAATGAAATATACTCCTCTCTTGTCATTAGGTCCTACCGTCATTTTGAAAAAAAGTGTGCCCCAAAAACATTTTATGCAGCCTACATAAAGTCACTCCTGTCAGACCTAACAATCAGGTAAAATCTGTTTATATTAAATTCCCTACCTCAATACATAGACACTGTTTAAAAGAGGATCATGTTCCTGAGACTGCTTGAAATAGAAATGAGGGGAGGAGATTCGTGACTGAGTTTAACCTGTGACCAAGGCCTCAACCAATGTTTGTGATACTGTCTTAGGCTGGAAACTATGAAATCGAACATAATTGTGAGTAGTAAAAACTAATATATGTATAAGTCAGCATCTAATGGTTTTGTGTTAGTTTATAGCTCATAACAATACTTTGTAATGTTCTTGGAAGAACACTGATATACACCTCTTATTCGTAGAGATTCGTTGTTAGACATGAGCTGTTGGATACAGTGAATTGATTACAGATCAATAGAATTACATTATAATACAAAAGAGTTGTAAGTTTAGATTAAACAAAAATCTATTGTTGATTCTACTCAAACTGGTGACTTACCTTATACATAATCAATATATATAAACAGATTCTTTTTCATTGTCATTGGTGGTGGTTTGGTATACATGTCTGATCAGTTCGGAAGTTAAACATTTATATGCTCGCAATTTTTGGTTTGTTGGTAAACATATCAACTCACAACTCATTAGCAAATTGCCTTGCCTTATCAGTAAAAGTCAATATTCCACTACGGACAACCTTAACGTTTACACTTCTCATAGCAGCATGATGTTAGTATATGACGGGAAAACTCATTAGTTGAATACCGATCAGAACCTCGAGACCTAACATCAACAAACTCTCCATACAAAGGCTTCAGAAACGATGGAAATTCAAGCAGATATTTTTTATATATCATTAAGTGAGTATTACTTTCAATGAATGAATAATGAATGATCCCTTGCTCCCACTGTATCACTACAGCATATTTTTTTAGAAAGACTTTTCAGTCGGTTTAACATGTATCACTAAATTCAACGCACATTAGCTGTATAGGTAAACCTTTCATCAAACTGTTTTGTTCTCGCTATGATAGTTTTTCTTAGGCTTTCCTTTTTTGTATTTTGTATATTTTTATACACATAATAAGTCTCCTAATCACAAACTGTAACAATCCCTACTTTCATTCTCAAGAACACGTTGAGTATTCTAATTCAATGAGAATTACCTTTAAACTCACACTGAGGCAGCCTTTGATAAAAACCTATACTAGCCAATTATGCATTTGCACGTACACAATTAAGAGGTCTTTGATAAGAGATACTCAGAACACAGACCGTTGTCTTGATGATAAGTGATTAACGTGCTTTAGCACACATTATGATAACAATAGACTCAAAATAATTATGAAAACAAAGTAGTAAACCTGTGTGAAATAAAGAAACTCCAGTTAAAAGCTTAATTGAGAAACATTTGAAAACGGAAAATTGAATTTTATGAGAGTCACAACCTGAAATGACACAGCAATGTATAACATTAAAAATCTAGTCAAAGAAAACATTCTTGCATACAAACCCCTCTGGTAACTTCTGAAATGTATTCCAAGACGTCAGTGTATGTGCATATCGTTGTTAGATAAAACATATATCTTAAAAAAGAATATGTGTACATTATATAAATTCGTTCTACAAATAAAATTACATGTACTCATTATGATCAGATGTTTAATTAAATGAAACAAATACTGTATAATCATTCATAGAAATGTTTTATTTTGTAATTAAATGATTCAGTTGCTATCTCAAATCATTTCACGTTGTATGTCTGTTTGAAACATTTATCACAGATTTTATTAACCATAATTGCTTAACGGACTACAAATTGTTTTTCACCCAAGCAGTGAAGCTATCCACATCTGGCAGAAATTCAGGTGGCGTATGTATATGTGTGAGACAAGACATTGCAAATAATGGAACTGAAGACGGAAATTGACAATTTAGTGAGCTTAACATTCCAAAATCTGTGTTTGATTTACAACATGACTTATTTCTAATGTATGTCTATGTCCCACCTGTTTTACAACAGAGGCAGTGATTCAAGATGTCTTATTGAAAGACTGGAATCTTTTCTATAGGACAACTGGTTTGATATATCTGCTTCTCATCTATTACTATGTGGTGATTCCAATGCTCGGACTAGCAGTGAGAATAATCCCGTCTCTGAAGATCGAGACGAGTGTTGTAATGATGATATGTATATAGATGTAGATGATGCTCCCGTTGATGTGCGCGAGTCTCATGACGGTATTGTCAATAAGTTTGGACGTGTCCTATTAAATCTGTGTTATGTATACCGCTTGTTCATATTGAACGGTAGAGTAGAAGGAGACAGAGGTGGAGAGTATACATTTGTTGGAGAAAATGGTTCAAGTGTCGTCGATTATTTCCTCGCATCTGTTGGTTTGTTTGAGTTTGTAGAAGAATAAAATGTTGGTGATAGATCTGATTCTGATCACTTACCTTTAGAGTTGTCGTTCAAGTTTCCTTGTACAAACTGGTCT
The DNA here is from genome assembly GCA_936450465.1 of Gibbula magus. Classification (NCBI taxonomy): domain Eukaryota; kingdom Metazoa; phylum Mollusca; class Gastropoda; order Trochida; family Trochidae; genus Gibbula; species Gibbula magus. Next base: position 8,116,285 of record OW388290.1, on the reverse strand, counting down.
GACGGGACAGTGAGATATGCAGCGAGTCAAACATATAGCAAAGTTGTATGGGATGCTTCTAAAGAGAATGAATTTATAACCTCTTTTAAAGAAAGTCTGGATGCTAATAAAGAGTCTATATTCAGTACCTTGGAGACCTCACCTGAAGAGGGTATAGATCTTATCACACAGAGTATGTTGGATTCGGCATCTTGTATGAGGAAGCAGTGTAGACAAGGCGTTCTGAATTGTAAGCCAAAATTCAACACGGAATGTATTGTAGCCAGATCAGCAACCAGAAAGGCACTAAGAAGGTTTAGACATTATCGCACTGAGCAGAACCGTAGGAGTTATTGTACGGCTAGAAATAAGTATAAGAGTTTGTGTAAGGCTTTCAGGCGTGAATTGCAAAGTTCAAGACTTTTCCGACTAACTAGTAGTCTATATAGTCCAAGACTTTTTTGGCAAAAAATTCGCTCCCTCCAGAGACGTTCTCCACCCACTTCTAGCATATCGCATAATGAATGGTTTTGTCACTTCAGGGACTTGTTTTTGAAGGACGATGTAAGATATGATGTGCATGATGGTACAATAGATTCGGGTGAATTTGACGATTTTAGTGATGTCGATAAGCTTCTACTCGAGTCGCCTATTAGAGAATCTGAAGTCATTGAGGCTGTTACTCGTCTTAAATGTGGTAAATCTGCTGGTGTCGATGGTGTTATTCCAGAGATGATCAAGACTACCTTGCCTGAGATAATGCCATTTCTGGTTACAAGCTTTAATCGGATATTAGATGCTAGACGCTTTCCATCTGAATGGGCAAAGTCAATAATTGTTCCACTATTTAAAAATGGAGATGTCAGATCTCAGTGGTCAAATATGAGAGACTTGATTCCTGATTTTCAAGCTGGATTTAGAAAGGATTACTCAACATTTGACCACATTTCCACTCTTTATTCGGTAATCGAGCGATGTTTAGCTTTCAGCAAAAGGAAATTGTATATAGCTTTTGTTGACTTCAGTAAGGCATTCGATTCTGTTGATAGATATAAAATGTGGACATGTCTGAGAAATAGAGGTTTAAAAGGGAAAATGTTTGATGTCATCAGATCAATGTATTCAAATGTAAAATCTTGTGTTCCATGTGACAATGCTTTTAGTGATTATTTTGATTGTCCTGCCGGGGTACGGCAAGGTTGTGTTCTTAGTCCCATTCTTTTCTCATTCTATATCAACGAACTATATTTTGATATCATGCAATCTGGCAAACATGGCATCCAATTATTTCCTGATTTAGTGGAACTTTTTACTTTACTTTTTGCCGATGATGTGATCTTAATGTCAAGCACTCTTATTGGCCTTCAGAGACAAATTGATATACTTTCATGATACTCAGATACTTGGCAACTTGATGTTAAAATTGTTGTATTCCGTACGGTCGGGCCAACATCAGCTAAGGAGAAATGGTATTTTAAAGGTGAACGTATGACTGTTGTCAATGAATATAAATATCTTGGGATAGTGTTTACACACACACTAAATATGAATAAATCTACTATCAATTTGTCATATAGAGCTAAAAGGGCCCTACTTCAGTTGCTCTCTGTTTTACCCAAGTTGGGCGTAGTTGGTCCCAATATATTTTTCAAATTGTTTGACTCCCAAGTACAACCTATTCTTCACTATGGGTCTGAAATTTGGGGTTACAGGGAATTTTATTCAATTGAAAAGGTTCACCTTCTTGCTTGCAAAAGGTTTTTAAATGTCGGTATGTCTACTCCGAGTAATATGGTGTACGCTGAATGCGGGAGATTCCCTTTGTACATAATGTCTTATTGCCGTTGTTTAAGGTTTTGGTGTAAAATAATAAATATGCCTGAACATCGCCTGCCCAAAAAAAAGCCTACAATATGACTGTCCATCTTGATAATATGGGTTAAAGTACTTGGGCATCAGGTATTCGTAATATGTTGTTTACATATGGCTACGGATTTGTTTGGTTATCCCAAACAGTTGGTGACGTTAAGGCATTTATCAAACATTTTCGTGCAAGGACAATCGATATATTTAAACAAGACTGGCACTCATCTTTGCATGAAAGTTCACGATATGATTGTTATCGCAATTTTAAATCTGTTTTAGAACCCGAGTCATATCTGTTTAGCCTATGTAATAAAACTCTCAGAAATGACTTCATACGCCTAAATGATTTATCCATCAATCAAGGAAGATACTCATTTACATTACATACATACATTACATGTATATTAAAAACCCTGAGGCTCTGTCCATTTTGTAATATCGTAGAAAATGAATTACACTTTTTATTTGTTTGTCCTATATATAAAGAGTTAAGGCAACTGTATTTTCCACAATGTCATCATTCCTTTAACAATATTACAAAACTGTATTCAATACTCTCCTGTACATCATCCACAGTACAATATAATGTAGCCCTATTTATCCACCATGCACTCGTATTGAGAAGAAATCCATTGTAATGTATGTTGTTCATATTGTAAATATGTTGTGTACCAAATTATTTTGTATATGGGCCTGTGACCTACATGCAATAATAAACTGATTGATTGATTGATACTATTGTTAAATAAGATATTTAGATACAAATTGCAGATCGTGAAGGGGTATCTGACTCTGCATTCTAATGCTTGAATGTAAATGTTTTTTAAAAATTAATCACATTGCTCATAAGCTTGATGCACATTTTTCTATAACCAGATAGGTTTGTCATATGTTAATATCACAATGAAGAAAGAGGAAAGGGCATTTTTTAAGTACTGAAACATGTCACCAACAATGCTTGGTTCTAAATTGATTCAGTTTGAGTGTTAATGTTTTGGCTTTTTGAAGGTATACCGAGATATAATGGCATTCTTAGTTTGGAGTGACAAAGACCATTGTAGGCACAATTTCATCCTTATATCATCCCCGGTGTTCAAAACCTGCTTTGACATATAAATATGAAAAGAGGATGAATTATAACAATGACATGCCTGTAACGAACATTAACTTTGATGTGTTCAATACTGTATGGTTCTTCAGGGGATCTGACCTGAATAATGTAATCCGAGATGTATGTTATCGTCACTACTTCGTGGGATACTCAACACTGATCATGTTGACCTATCATTGAAGGTCGTCCTTTGTTTAGCAAAGATGGTAATGAGGACGTGTTCTAAAGTATCAGTATCATTCACGACCTTCAAACTGGTTGGCGTTTCAGAAGATTAAGATAGTCTTATGACATGATCTTCAGTCTTTAGCTGTCCTTGTCTGACTTGCAAAACAATGTTTGTATAACGAATCCCTAGGATATATGTCATAAAGGTGGTGGTTATAGAAGACTATGTGTAGCCACAATGCGATGCGAGACGATAAGTGGTTGGATATGTCCTCAAAGGGGAGATACAATACACTTCCAGTATAAATGTGGTCATGTGTTCCTCATGTAGCTGTATATGCATGCGATGTAAGAAGACAATTTGGGTACTGAAAATATCTAAAAGTACAAACACAATTAAGAGTGTTATATACCTTCATTCATAAATCGGTGACTGGACAAGGACAAATATGTTAAGGAGGTATTTTACCATTGTTTCTGGGCATCCTTATTTGTCAGATTCAGATAGGCATTGTAGCCACATAGCCTTGTAGCCATAGTGTACACTTTCAGTTATAGTGTTCGTCATACACATTAGAAAATTAAATAACTGTCTAGATATAGATAATACTATCAGTGTATTAAGAGCGTGAAATATAGTATTTTTTTATGATGAAAATATATATTTTGTTAGTTTGCTCTTTAATTTAATTTAAGGGGAAACGGTCGTGCATAATGACTGAGAGTTATCTCCCTTGCAACTGAAAATTGTCAATTTTTTCAAGTTAATTATGATTTTTTTGATCACATTTGTTGTTGTATATCATATCTTGAAATTGTTTGGCATAAATGTTAATGTTTAACAGAAAACAATAAAAACAAATCTTAATTTTAAATCTTAGGTTAAAAGCTTCTAAATAACAATAAAATTGCATAAATGTATAATCATTACATTATTATATTATATTAAAATAAGGCATTCATTGTGAACTATGTTTATTGTTTTATTATGATGAAAGTGTGATATGATAGTGAAAAATTTAATAGAATGTGAGTAGTATAGAGGGGTCAATCTCATAGGGTGTATGCAATGTGCAATGTGCAATGTGCAATCCCACCTCTCTAGAGAGTAAAGAGGTGGGAGGTGGGAGGTGGGAGGTGGGAGATTGTAGAGGTATTAATTAGATAGGTATATAATTTTTTTTATTTTTTTTTTTATGAATATTTCATAAATGAAAAGAAAGAAAAAAAATGAGTGTAGAATAATAAAACGTGACAATGATTTCAAGAATGAAACATAATCTATGAAATATTTATGTGGATGAATGAATTAAAACATTAAAGAAACGATAATAAAGAAAACAGGCTTGAATAGAACGAACTGGCTGACTCCCCTTGACAGCCGTATAGCATGACTGTCTATGTAAAATGACTGTGCAATGTGCAATGTTCGAAACCGGAAATAATGTAAATAGATAGATGACGTCACAAATCAGATATACGGATGAGATTACGACATCACACATTTTAATTAACATATTCTTAATGGAATGACTTTGCAAGACGATATATGGTGTTATTAATTATGATAGAGTACTAGATAATTGACACTCGTCCATTCACCTGACCCGGTATCCGAGTGTGAAAACCCTACGTGACTTACCTGATGTGTAAGGACGAAACAATGAAAGGTGTATCTTGTAAAGATGACAAAGTAACGTTTGCTTGACTAGCACTCTGTAGGGAGAAGTCACGCTCTGACTTGTGGTGTGAATTTTAAAGTTACAAATGATGAATGAATATAATCTGCAAACTTCTATTAGACAAAACGCTTATGGAACATAATTCATTTAATGCTACCGTAAATAAAGAATGTTATTGGAAAAACATGTTTACAATTGAAATGAATAAATTAGTAAAATGATTAGATATTCCATTTTCATAAGATAGAATATAAATATGCTTCGATGGATCCGGTAATGTGAATCCATGCAAATATATAGGGGATGTCATAAATCAAAATTAATATTCGAACGCTCATTATTTAATTACAACGCAAACGTGTAAAACTGCCACCTGTATAGTTAGACAGTGATTAATTCTTAACTAATTCCAATCCATTGTATATTCATTAAAATGATAAATGGAATAAAAAGCATTATTGAAATAAATGTTAAATGAATAAAGGATTATGCAGTTGTGTATGATAAAGATAAAACTCTAATGAAATTAAACTATAATAAAGTTAAATTGAATTAAATATACCATATTCATTAGACAGAAAATAAAGATTCATCCTAATTCATTAAAACTGATAAAGCTAAATAAGGATTATTATTGATACTAACTGATTAAATGAATAAGTAATAATGAATTAAATATTTCCTCTGTCACAAGATAGAATATAAATATACAACAAAATTCATTAAATGATATAAGAATATTATTATTAGAAATAATGTTAACTGACTAAAACGAACTACATTTTTCATATGAATGATCTGAATTAAGCAGATTAAATGTATTAAATGTATTTGACTGAAGATAAATGATCAAGAACATAAAAACTCTTACATTTATTACAGAATAATTTGATAAAAAATATAATAGCCGTATGCGATAAAGTAAGACATAATGAAATAGATTAATAAGGTCTACCACCCTTCATTAGATAGAAAAGAATTAACAATAGCATACTCATAATTAGATTATAACGTTGATAGTGAACTGCACTGAGCCGCCGCCGCCGCCGTTGATACCCTCAGTGCAGTTCACTGCGCCGCCGCCGCCGCTGCCGCCGCCGCCGCCACCCTCAGTGCAGTTCACTACGCTGCCGGCGGCGGCGTCGGTGGTCGTGATTTTGGTGAGGAAGAAATCTTTGTTGTCAACCTCCTGTTCCTTCTCTGAATTACCAGAGGAGATGTCAGGCTCCTCCTCAGGCTCTCAGTCAAAAGGTGCTTCCTGCATTTTCTTGTGATTTCTAAGGACCCTCATTTGAAATGAAACAGGTCTTTTAAAAGAAGCTTAAGGATATTAAGTATGCTATGATCTGTTGTTAGAAATAATAAATTGAATGATACTAAAATCCATACACAATAAAAGTGACAATATCCACGATAAATAAAAATATTAATTAATTACTCTTGATTCAATATGTGTTTATTTTATTTTCAGAATCCATGTATGAACCATGTATTTACTTAATTAAGTCAGGCAGGTGTTACTAATTAAATCAACTATAGGCCCATTTCCACAATTTTCAATTTTCTTGTACTTTTATAAACAAGTTGTTCTTCTAATAATGTCATTCAAACACTGTATTAATTGCTTATGATAAGTTGAGCTTATGATAAGTTTTCACTTGTATTTTACATCAGATGAAACATGTTTGGTCAAATGTTAACATTATTTGAGTGTACGTTTTTACATTTTTAAAATGATATCAGTTTCATTTACATTATGAATACTTTATTCATTGTTACTATCTCAATGTTATTATTTATAACCAAATGTTTATATTGTTTTGTAATCACTCAAAGTGTGTCTAATTAATGGGGTGGTATATTTATTTAGTTTTTAAATTCATTTTAATTTATTGAAGACAATTATCATATTTTATCAAATTATTTTTTATCAACGTTATAATCTAATTATGAGTATGCTATTGTTAATTCTTTTCTATCTAATGAAGGGTGGTAGACCTTATTAATCTATTTCATTATGTCTTACTTTATCGCATACGGCTATTATATTTTTTATCAAATTATTCTGTAATAAATGTAAGAGTTTTTATGTTCTTGATCATTTATCTTCAGTCAAATACATTTAATACATTTAATCTGCTTAATTCAGATCATTCATATGAAAAATGTAGTTCGTTTTAGTCAGTTAACATTATTTCTAATAATAATATTCTTATATCATTTAATTAATTTTGTTGTATATTTATATTCTATCTTGTGACAGAGGAAATATTTAATTCATTATTACTTATTCATTTAATCAGTTAGTATCAATAATAATCCTTATTTAGCTTTATCAGTTTTAATGAATTAGGATGAATCTTTATTTTCTGTCTAATGAATATGGTATATTTAATTCAATTTAACTTTATTATAGTTTAATTTCATTAGAGTTTTATCTTTATCATACACAACTGCATAATCCTTTATTCATTTAACATTTATTTCAATAATGCTTTTTATTCCATTTATCATTTTAATGAATATACAATGGATTGGAATTAGTTAAGAATTAATCACTGTCTAACTATACAGGTGGCAGTTTTACACGTTTGCGTTGTAATTAAATAATGAGCGTTCGAATATTAATTTTGATTTATGACATCCCCTATATATTTGCATGGATTAACATTATCGGATCCATCGAAGCATATTTATATTCTATCTTATGAAAATGGATTATCTAATCATTTTACTAATTTATTCATTTCAATTGTAAACATGTTTTTCCAATAACATTCTTTATTTACGGTAGCATTAAATGAATTATGTTCCATAAGCGTTTTGTCTAATAGAAGTTTGCAGATTATATTCATTCATCATTTGTAACTTTAAAATTCACACCACAAGTCAGAGCGTGACTTCTCCCTACAGAGTGCTAGTCAAGCAAACGTTACTTTGTCATCTTTACAAGATACACCTTTCATTGTTTCGTCCTTACACATCAGGTAAGTCACGTAGGGTTTTCACACTCGGATACCGGGTCAGGTGAATGGACGAGTGTCAATTATCTAGTACTCTATCATAATTAATAACACCATATATCGTCTTGCAAAGTCATTCCATTAAGAATATGTTAATTAAAATGTGTGATGTCGTAATCTCATCCGTATATCTGATTTGTGACGTCATCTATCTATTTACATTATTTCCGGTTTCGAACATTGCACATTGCACAGTCATTTTACATAGACAGTCATGCTATACGGCTGTCACGGGGAGTCAGCCAGTTCGTTCTATTCAAGCCTGTTTTCTTTATTATCGTTTCTTTAATGTTTTAATTCATTCATCCACATAAATATTTCATAGATTATGTTTCATTCTTGAAATCATTGTCACGTTTTATTATTCTACACTCATTTTTTTTCTTTCTTTTCATTTATGAAATATTCATAAAAAAAAAAAAAAAAAATTATATACCTATCTAATTAATACCTCTACAATCTCCCACCTCCCACCTCCCACCTCCCACCTCTTTACTCTCTAGAGAGGTGGGATTGCACATTGCACATTGCACATTGCATACACCCTATGAGATTGACCCCTCTATACTTCTAATGTGTAAACATTGAAATAAATAGCCAAGGAGGCAATTATTTGTTCAGAATAGTGGCATGCATTCTCTCACTCCATTCTGGGATTAAGCAAACACATTACCTGACTAAGGAGTTTCTATTCCTCTAAAGCCTTTAAACAACACTGACACTTCCAGACGACCTCGCCATGATTGACGGGTCTTCTGTAGGAGGAAACCATTATTAGGTGTGTACATGTCTGTGGATCTAAATGGTCCATAATGGTCCAAGATGTATTGTCCATTCTGGTCAACAACTATATAGGTCAACACATTACCTGATCTGGCCAACCGATAATTCCTCTTATTGATTTGACCAATATCTAGTGCAGTGAAGACGGCCAGTGTTCCATTCATAATAGAAGTGATTCAAATGTATGTATATTGATCATAAACGATCCCAGTCATTTGTCTAATGTAATCTTCAGTGACTAACTTATACTTCAGTTTCGATTCAAAGGATTCCAGGTATAATAGCAGTAAACATATGATGTGAGAAAATGGAGATATTTTACTTTCGTTCAGAAGCAGCTTTTTTTATTATTCTTTTATGTATCATAATATTATCATGCTAAATGTACATCTGTTTCACGTAAAACAATCATCATATAACAAAAGCAGTATTCAATTGTACTTCAATTACTAGTATCATTTAAGTTATACATGAAATAGTACATACCCCTAGTTAAAAACTCCTGTAACACAGATGTAAAATGTAGCCATCGATTCAATACGACCATTAGCTGCTTGCGTCCATAGAAGCCCTGTTTACACCTCGGTCTACTCCATATTTGATGTGATCCTCCTTGTAAACTCTTAGAGTGAGAGACAGTGGTGGTCAAATGAGGAGATAATTATTGTTAATGGATATAAGGATTTACTTATGGATGTATGTGACGAGACATTTATAAACAAATTCTCTGTGTTACAATATAAGTGATTTCAAAATCTATCATTAAGAGTATATCAGTCTCTATCAGTGACCACATGTAATAATTCTACATTGTAAAAATAATATTAAGTTGTTTCTTTCCAAATTATAAAACAGTATTTACGAGGAACCATTGGAACAATCTGCAATTGTTCAGCATTAGTTATGTTGGAGGAAATGGTGAGTAAGTGATGTTTGAGATACCTGTATATTGAGACCACATGAAAACCAGATAATATATCTGTATTGTGTCTCAAAAACATTGTTCCTATTGTTCCAACACTGATATAACTACAAATGCTCAGAAACATCAAGTATGTTGACATCCATTTATTCACAATGAATTTAGAATGGTCAGTGACATGATCATTAACATGAATTACAAAATAGAAAGTTAATATTCAGTCGAAGTGTACATCTACATAAAGAATGCATTCGCGGCCATTACGGGGCATTTTGATCCACATTTAGTCAGGCCTAATAATTACGATGTTTCTTTGACACGACTGAATCGATGGTGATAAAGATGTCAGGGATGTTTACAAGCTTTGCCAGAACTCTAACACTAATGTAATGATACTTGTTTCCATGACAATGTTGTGGGTGATCATTTGAATCAAAATAAGGAAACGAAAACTAGCCTTTGGTATACAATTGACTTGATACATGTGAATGCTGCCACGTTACTAGCAAAAGTTTTATTTGGAGTTCACTAGCAGAAAGTCATATTTTTTGTGTGGAAATCTATCTGAAGAAAGCTATTTGTCATAATATGCTGGACAATAATGAAACGTTTGTCTTGTTTTAAGCTTTTCGAATCAATCTTGATAGATCTTTTCTTGAAAAGCGTGACATGATCATGAACATGAATTACAAAATAGAAAGTTAATATTCAGTCCAACATATTGCAAATCTAAATAAAGAATGCATTAATATCCATTACGGGGCATTTTGATCCACATTTAGTCAGGCCTAATAATTACGATGTTTCTGTGACATGACCGAATCGATGGTGATAAAGTTTACAAGCTTTGCCAGAACTCTAACACCCATGTAATGATACTTGTTTCCATGACAATATTTGGACTGGAGTGAACATTTGAATAGGAATTAGGAAACAAAAACTAGCCTTTGGTTTACAATTGACTTAATACATGTGAACGTTGTTACCAGGTTACTTGTTAAAGTTTATTTTGGAGTTCACTGGCAGAAAGTCATATTTTTTATGTGAAAATCTATCTGAAGAAAGCTACTTGTCATAATATGCTGGACAATAATGAAACGTTTGTGTTGCTTTTCAAATCAATCTTGATAGATCTTTTCTTGAAGATGCAAATCTTAAAATGTTCAAATGATAAAAAAAAGCTTATACCTCGAGGGATTTGCAAGTGGAAGTTAAAATAAACCATATGTATGCAGAATTGTATGGTAGAATGATACATGATGCATAGTTTATATTTGTGAACAAATTCCGACTGTAAGGCTAAATTAAACAAAATTAATTGTTTCTCGGGCACTTTTATTTGTGACACATTTATTTTTATATTCAAACCATAGTAATAAGAATTTGCTGCATCATTTTTGCAAAATTCCAAAATCCATTTGTCCAGGAAATATATGGATCTGAGGGAACGGACATGCTTCCGTTTTGTATACTTCTACCACTTTCGAGCTATATTTTGGTGGAAAGAAATGAAATATACTCCTCTCTTCTCATTAGGTCCTACCGTCATTTTGAAAAAAAATGTACCCAAAAAACATACAACCTTTTTATGCAGCCTACATAAAGTCACTCCTGTCAGACCTAACAATCAGATAAAATCTGTTTATATTAAATTCCCTACCTCAATACATAGACACTGTTAAAAAGAAGATCATGTTCCTGAGACTGCTTGAAATAGAAATGAGGGGAGGAGATTCGTGACTGAGTTTAACCTATGACCAAGGCCTCAACCAATGTATGTAATACTGTCTTAGGCTGGAAACTATGAAATCGAACATAATTGTGAGCAGTTAAAACTAATATATGTATAAGTCAGCATCTAATGGTTTTGTGTTGGCTTATAACACATACAATAAATACACGTTGAAGTAAATGTGAATAATAATTATGGTTTAACTCTTACTCTCGTCGTTTAGGGAATTCCGACAAGGAAACTAGTACATGCTTGACGACTCACAGCAATACTTTATAATGTTCTCGAAAGTAAACTGTTATAAATCTCTTATTCGTAGAGATTCGTTGTTAGAATAAACGACATGAGTTGTTGGATACAGTACATTGATCAACAGATCAATAGAATTACAATAATACAATAGAGTTGTAAGTTTAGATTAAACAAAACTCTATTGTTGCTTCTACTCAAACTGGTGACTTACCTTATACATAATCAATATATATAAACAGATTCTTTTTCATTGTCATTGTTGGTGGTTTTATATACATGTCTGATCAGTTCGGAAGTTAAACATTATATGTTCGCAATTTTGGGTTTGTTGGTAAACATATCAACTCACAACTCATTAACAAATTCCCTTGCCTTAACAGTAAAATTCAATAGTCCACTACGGACAACCTTAACGTGTCCACTTCTCATAGCAGCATGATGTTAGTATATGACGGGAAAACTCATTAGTTGAATACCGATCAGTACCTCGAGACCTAACATCAACAAACTCTCCATACAAAGGCTTCAGAAACGATGGAAATTCAAGCAGATATTTTTTTTATACATCATTAAGTATGTATTACTTTCAAAGGGGTAATGAATGTTTCCTTGCTGTATCACTACATCATATTTTTTAGAAGAACTTTTCAGTCGGTTTAACATGTACCATTTACTTCAACGCACAATAGTTGTATAAGTAAACCTTTCATCAAACTGTTTTGTTCTCGCTATGATAGTTTTTCTTAGGCTTTCCTTTTTTATATTTTGTATATTTTTATACACATAATAAGTCTCCTAATCACAAACTGTAACAATCCCTTATTTTTTATTCTCAAGAACACGTTGAGTATTCTAATTCAGTGAGAATTACCTTTAAACTCACACTGAGGCAGCCTTTGATGAAAACCTAGCCAATTATGCATTTGCACGTACACAATTAAGAGGTCTTTGATAAGAGATACTCAGAACAAACCGTTGTCTTGATGATAAGTGATTAACATGCTTTAACACACATTATGATAACATTAGACTCAAATAATTATGAAAAGCAAAGTAGTAAACCTGTGTGAAATAAAGAAACTCCAGTTAAAAGCCTAATTGAGAAACATTTGAAAACGGAAAATTGAATTTTGTGAGAGTCACAACCTGAAATGACACAGCAATGTATGACATAAAACATCGTGTCAAAAAAAACATTCTTGCAAACAAACCCCTCAAGTAACTTCTGAAATGTATTCCAAGACGCCAGTGTATGTGCATATTGTGGTTAGATTAAACATATATCTTAAAGAAGAATATGTGTACATTATATAAATTCGTTCTGCAAATAAAATTACATGTACTCATTATGGTCAGATGTTTAATTCAATGAAACGAATACTGTTAAATCATTCATAGAAATGTTTTATTTTGTAATTAAATGATTCAGTTACTATTGTTAAATAAGATATTAACATACAAATTGCAGATCGTGAAGGGGTATCTGACTGAATGTAAATGTTTTTTAAAATTAATCACATTGGTCATAAGCTGGATGCACATTTTTCTATAACCAGATAGGTTTGTCATATGTTAATATCACAAAGAAGAAAGAGGAATGGGCATTTTTTAAGTACTGAAACATGTCACCAACAATGCTTGGTTCTAAAATGATTCAGTTTGAGTGTTAATGTTTTGGCTTTTTTAAGGTAATCCTGAGATATAATGGCATTCTTAGTTTGGAGTGACAAAGACCATTGTAAGCACAATTTCATCCTTATATCATCCCTCGTGTTCAAAACCTGCTTTGACATATAAATATGAAAATAGGATGAATTATAACAATGACATGCCTGTGACGAACATAAACTTTGATGTGTTCAATACTGTATGGTTCTTCAGAGGATCGTGTGGTTTTAGAAATATACTGATATGATACAATATTGGCATATCTTGGTTGTAGATAATTCTTATGTTTATTGGGAGAATGATTTTGAAGGGCTAGAATCGTGACCTGAATAATGTAATCCAAGATTTATGTTATCGTCATTGCTTCGTGGGATACTCACCACTGATCATGTTGACCTATCATTGACGGTCGTCCTTTGTTTAGAAAAGATAGTAATGAGGACGTGTTCTAAAGTATCAATATCATTCATGACCTTCAAACTGGTTGGCGTTTCAGAACTGATAGTTGTATTAATGGAAGTTGAAATAGAACGCAGTATCCAAAGAATAACTAACGTCATCTGACGTTTACAAGGGTAGTTTGAAGATTAAGATAGCCTTATGACATGATCTTCAGCGTTTAGCTGTCCTTGCCTGACTTGCAAAGATATATGTCATAAAGCTGGTGGTTAAAGAAGACTATGCGTAACCACGACGTGGTGCGACGATAAGTAGTGGGATATGTCCTCAACGGGGAAATACAATTCACGTCATACATAGACGTCATTATAGGTATTTAACCCATGCTTAAAGTACGTACATAACTATCGAAATAGCTGTTTTCCTAATATTCTACTTTTTGTAACAGCGATCTACCATGTGAAACTAACGAATCCCCAGGATATATGTCATAAAGCTGGTGGTTACAGAAGACTATGTGTAACCACAATGCGATGCAATATGATAAGTGGTTGGATATGTCCTCAAAGGGGAGATACAATACACTTCCAGTATACATGTGTTCATGTGTTAACCATGTAGCTGTATATGCATGCTGTATGCAATTAGGGGTGTTATATGCCTTCATTCATAAATCAGTGACTGGACAAGGACAAATATGTAAAGGAGGCTTTTTACCATATATTTTATATATAATATTGTAATATAGAATTTGTTTTATGATGAAAAAATATATATTGTTAGTTTGATTTTTATTCTAATTTAAAGAGCCATCACGGATGTTGGTGTTTCAAATTTTTGGAAAATATACTTATAACGTCATTCGCCAGAGAAATCTTTTATCTACAACATGGCATATGTTAAATAATTTTCATATCACGACAATGTATTGCAATTTGGTTTCAAAGAGAAGTATCACTTCGACTAGCGCGCGCTACTGGTATCTGACGTATATAAACAGTAATAGGTACTACACAAACAGCAAGCGCTTCCGAAGCGTGAAGGCTCGTCTCTAGCGCAAGTCGCCATAACAACCCATTTGCTGCACGTGCTGCACGTGTCTCTCTTGCAAAGTACCCTTGTCACACATTACTGAATGTGACGATTGCTTTACAAACTATGTTTCTAAATGTCCTGAAAATATACAAATTATTTCCTGTTTAATGTTCTTTTTATTGAGATAAGACCAGCAAATTATGACAAATTTTTACTCTCATTAATTATAAAATTCAAGAAAAATACCTAGTTGGGTAAAACAATTATTCCAATATCTGTAGCAAATACATAATTAAATGAAATGGTAAATAAATAACCGTCAAAAAAATATATATATTTCGATTACTTTCATTGCTCATATTTTTGTTTTTATTCTTTCGTTTCTTTGTTTACTGTGTGTGAGCTAGACCATAATGCTTTGCGCTTGAAAATAATAGACTGGATCTATGTTTAGACTGGAAAACACCTTTATTAATTAATGCAATTTCTCGGCTTATTTTAAGTTGGAAAAATTAGGGAAAAATTAGGTGTATTAACTTCAAGGAGATAGATCTTTGGAAATTTTTTGATATTTTCATCAACATCCGTGATGGCTCTTTAAGGGGAAACGGTCGTGCATAATGAGTGAGAGTTATCTCCCTTGCAACTGAAATTGACAATTTCTTCAAGTTACTTATGATTTTTTTGGATGAGATTTGTTGTGGAATTGTATTTCTATTTTTTTCATCATATCTTGAAATTGTTTGGCCTAAATATTAATGTTTAACAGAAAACAATTAAAACAAATCTTAATTTAAATTTTAGGTTACAAGCTTCCAATTTTATTTTTTTTTATAAAAATGCATAAATGTATAATCATAATCCTTTTATTAGAATAAGGCATTAATTATTAAATATGTTTATCGTGATGAAAGTGTGATATGATAGTGAAAAATGAATTCTAAAACATACGCACTCCCAAATATTTAAAAAAAGAGCTGGGTACCCCTATTTGTTGTAACAGCAATGGATTAGGCATATGTTTTGCATGTATAAAGTGAAATATTAGCAGTTTCTTGAGATTTTTTCAATTATCATTTTATACTTTAGTGCTCTTGGAGACTATTTATCATAAGACCATTTGTAACAAGAAATATTGCCAAAAATACCATTAACATATGATAAAATAACACACTCACATTCAACATACTGTGAGATTGAGCATGTAAATTATGTTCAAGATAATTAGAAAGAAGAAGGATTTTGCATGTTCCACTTGTTCTATTTGCGATAGATACACTGGATGAAAAAGTCCTATTTAATCCGGAGTAAATATGGATTAAAGATGTCATTTAATCCCCTTTACTCCCCTTTACTCCGGATTAAAGACACAATTTACAACAGAGTAAAGGGGAGTAAATATCACATTTAATCCATATTTACTCTGAGATTAAATATTTGTAAAGGTGATTAAATAAGATTAAAGTTTTGTAAATATTCAGACAGGTTTTTTACCATGTTATAATAAAAAAAATAATAATTTCATCAAAACGTAACTTTATTGAAAAAAGTTGCTTTGAACATTGCTAACAAAGCATTACTCTAATTGAAAACTATTTTGGTGGAAAGAAATGCTTTTAAAGAAAAAGTGACTTGAATGGAGAATATGACTTTGATGAAGACAAAAATGATATGTATGAAGATTTTGACTTTGATGGGAAAAAAGACTTTGATGAAAAAATTATTCTGATGAAAATATTTGCTTTAATGGATAAATTAATATTAATTGCAAAAAGTTACCTAAATAGAGAATACATTTTGATGAAAAAATTTTACTTTGATGAAAAAAAATTACTTCAATGAAAAAAAATTACTTTGATGAAAAAAAATGACTTTGATGAAAAATGTTACTTTGATGGTATATTTTACCTAAAAGAAAGAAATTACTTTGATGAAGAATTTGACTGTGATGAAATAATTGATTTTAATGAGAAAAATTACTCTGATGAAAAAGTTAACTTTGATGATAAAAATGACTTTGATGGAAACAATTACTTTGATAACATAAATGTTGTTAATTTAAAAATTTAATTTGATGAACAAATTGTTTTTGATAATAAATTGACTTTAATGAAAAATTTACTTTGGTGAAGAAATTGACTTTGGTTAAAAAAAGAAAAATTACTTTGATGATAAAAATGTCTTTAATGGAAAAAAATACCTTTGATGAAAATATGACCAATTCGGCATAATGACTAACATGATTTAGTAACTTATACAGATATTATAAGTATCATCTCATGAAAATATCTACTTACATAAAAATGAATATAGATGGATCTATTGTTTGGCAATTGGTGAACCAAATCACTTTATTAGTTACCATTTACAGCAGTTTTACATTTTTTGCCAGTCAGAAAAAGCTGAAAATATTACAGAATTCAACTGCGATAGCAACATTTAGCAAGGTGATGGGGACATATTAAAGGAAGCATAACGTTTTGATTATTTAGATTGCTATTTGAGTGTTAAACATGGTTCATTAATGCCATATTGTAACATTGTAATCACTTTGTGATTCGATATAGCAGTTCAGATACACAGTTATGATGGATATAGACAGGCAGACAGACAGATATATTTTATCATAATGTCACAAGTTAAATATACATTGTAAAAAGCATGTATAAAAGACATAAACTATAAATTAAACAACGAGCCAAGTTTTGGCTAATGGGACGCTTTACAAGATAAAACAGTGTACAACATATTCGTAAATATAGGTAGGTAAAATAGCAATGATACGGGTTTATACTAGTAATTAAATAAGTAAGTAAATAGATATAAGAATGATAAATATAATTTCCATCTATAAACCATATTTCTAATGGTTGTACAGATGCATTTTATGCATTTGGGGCTATTTTCCGTTAACATTTTGATAAAAAGATCTAAAGGCCCCGTCTTGATTAAATTACTTCTGAGGTCGTTGTAAAAGTGGAATTCTGAAATAAAATGAACTTCAGTTTCCACATTTTGACAAAATCTACAAAATCTACGCTCTAATGGCGTGGGGTCTATATATATATATATATATATATATATATTATATATGTAAGTGAAAGTATTAATATAAAGAGTTGATTTAATTATGCTATATGTCTATTACATCATGTGCGACATATATAAAGGCATAGCATGTGAGTGAAAGTATTAATATAAAGAGTTGATTCAATTGTGCTATATGAGTATTACATCATGTGCGACATATATATAGGCATAGCATGTAAGTGAAAGTATTAATATAAAGAGTTGATTTAATTGTGCTCTATGAGTATTACATCATGTGCGACATATATATAGGCATAGCATGTAAGTGAACGTATTAATATAAAGAGTTGATTCAATTGTGCTCTATGAGTATTACATCATGTGCGACATATATATAGGCATAGCATGTAAGTGAACGTATTAATATAAAGAGTTGATTCAATTGTGCTCTATGAGTATTACATCATGTGCGACATATATATATATATAGGCATAGCATTTTATGTGAAAGTATTAATATAAAGAGTTGATTTAATTATGCTATATGAGTATTACATCATGTGCGACATATATATAGGCATAGCATGTAAGTGAAAGTATTAATATAAAGAGTTGATTTAATTGTGCTCTATGAGTATTACATCATGTGCGACATATATATAGGCATAGCATGTAAGTGAAAGTATTAATATAAAGAGTTGATTTAATTGTGCTCTATGAGTATTACATCATGTGCGACATATATATAGGCATAGCATGTAAGTGAAAGTATTTATATAAAGAGTTGATTTAATTGTGCTATATGAGTATTACATCATGTGCGACATATATATATAGGCATAGCATGTAAGTGAAAGTATTAATATAAAGAGTTGATTTAATTGTGCTCTATGAGTATTACATCATGTGAGACATATATATATAGGCATAGCATGTAAGTGAAAGTATTAATATAAAGAGTTGATTTAATTGTGCTCTATGAGTATTACATCATGTGCGACATATATTCACAAGATACTAGGTTTACTCACATACCATATAGTTCATAAACAAAGATGTGATCTTAGCATACATTCTTTACATGATGCATAGGATGTAAGGATGTGTGACAAGCTGATTTAATGTCCTTTTGAGTATGACACGACTTGCGACAGATATTCAATATATATTCCATGATTGTGTGGCAATTTATTTGAGAGAAGTTTATTCACATACCATATAGTTCATATACAAAGTTTTAACAAATATTTTAAAATACATATTCAGTACCTGTTGCATTGAATGTAATAAGATGTTGATATAAGTGTACTATTTGAGTAAACTATTCCATTTGCGACAGGTAGTTATGAAACTCATGACGATTGATCACTTATCGCACTTCAATGACATTCTATAACGCTATACATGACAGCCGGTAACCTCCCATCACAGCACCTTCATCACTGGACTTTAACTCAGGACGTTTCACTACTCAATGTACTAGCATGGTAAGTGTCACACCGAATGCGATATCTACACTATTAAGTGGAGATTTTGCGCTATAGAAGAACTATGCATTATTATTATTATTTAAAGAGAACTGATTTGTTATTCGATTTTGGAATAAAAAATACTCCAAGGTGATAGGCAAAATCTTTTTGCTTTCAAGATTGTATAAAACAGGGTTACTGGTGCGTACCGTTTTCTTGTCTTTGGAAGCTAGACATTCTAATGCATTTGTATAGCATCTAATATCCAGTGAGATTAATATTACCTTAATGTATTGTGAACTCACTTACCTACATACCGGTGTAGTTTAACTATTCCTCGTTAAAAATGATGGGTTATATTGATTCAGCTTAAAATAATGATAAAGGGAAATATATGATCTTGACAAATATCTTTCTCATATTTTGGTTTATACCATCACCACACTTTAACAATTTATTTAAAAAACGTTCATCGTATAGCCTTCAATATTTAATATTAATACTTTATTTCAAACAGAAAATATCGCTACCTAGATCAAACTATCCATATGCTGTCACCACGTGTTAAGTTGTACACTTATTGTCAATATATGTAACTCTTGTTAACCTTATTATGCTCTGTTAGCAGCCAAGCAAAGTAGCCTTGAGTTTATAGAAATATTCAGTATCATCACAACTAGTGTCATTATCCATTAAATAAACCTAATATTCAAGCCAACTAAGGGTACTTCTTAATGCTACAAACCGGAAATAATGTAAAGCGTGTGTTTAAATCCTATCAGATTGGACTAGAATAATGCATTTTAAACGTCTAGAATCGTATGCACAGCTAATTATGAGAGACCATTATTTAACAACATATAAGGTTCTTAATGAATTAGATTTACAAATAATATTTTCCAGGATGCTCTGTTTATTATAATATATAAATTATGTTTGAAGTAATAATATTGGCATTATATATTTACAATGCACTTACCATTGAATACATGTGATTTGAATTCATTCAACTAAAAAGAACAAAACGCGATAAAGGCAAATTTTCACAATCACATGTTGCGTAGACATAGGTATTGTTCGTCATAATTGTAGATTAAATCTTGATACCCCTAGGTAATCAAATTGGCGCCACCCAGTCTGGTGTCGTTATATATACAAAATGGCGGGAGGGTACAATTAAAACATGGTGACAAAACACAATTATCTCTCCTACGTAAAATGTCATCACAAAATTCAGTTCTTGACTGTAATGGAATATACATGCCGTTGAACAAATAACGCCTTTGTCTGACAATGCAAAGCTAAACCGAAATTAATTTATTACCCCTAATTAGCGGCAGCCAAATGAGATTCACTGGCATTACACAACTCAATACACGCTGTGCACGGGCCGTGATGATCACAACTCTTTAATTAAGATATTCTGTTCAGACACACAGACATAGGTTTCACCTCACATAACAAATATATATAGATATACAACCATCTTTTTGGGTTATGAGAGATTGGATAAATTATAAACATGGAAAGTTAATGCTATCTACTTGAGTATAAATGTACTTACATAAGAGATACATCTAAATGCATCTAAAATGCAAAATATAAACTCAGTTTCTGGCAGTTAAACAGATATTGTAAAAAAGTTAAACTAAAGGAAAAATCAATCTTGTTATAAATGTTACTGATTTGAACAAATGACATAATTTCAAGATCAAATCAACATGTAATTTGTATTTTAAAAATAAGGGGCGGGTAGCGGGTGGTAAACGCCTTCGGCTTCGGATCCGGAGTTCAAGCCCCGCCAAGATCACAGCAGCTTTGTCTGCAGTAGAGAACTGTTCTATACGCAGTGAGGTTTGGGTGCAATGCTACACTGAATTTCAGCGTAGTACCATGGTTCGCGGGCTTTCTCCCTGCCATAATACTAGCAGCCGTGAAATACTCTTGAGAGGGGCGTTAAACTCAAAATCACTTCACGTCCCCCTTTTTAAAATATTTGCTGCATAATACACATGCTATGGTGAGTTCTAACAGAATATTCGGAATTATCTAGATGGCGGGAGGGTATACTTAAAACATGGTTCAATGATGACAAGACACAATTATTTCTCCTAAGTAAAATGTCATCAAAATTCAGTTCTTGAATGTAATGGAATATACATGCCGTTACACAAATGACGCCTTTGTCTGACAATGCAAAGCTAAACCGAAATTAATTTATTACCCCTAATTAGCGGCAGCCAAAGGAGATTCACTGGCATTACACAACTCAATACACGCTGTGCACGGGCCGTGATGATCACAACTCTTTAATTAAGATATTCTGTTCAAATACACAGACAGACGGTTAAGGTCTCACCTCACATAACAAATATATATAGATATACAACCACATTTTAGGGTTATGAGAGACTGGATGATATACAAACATGGAAAGTTAATGCTATATATTTGAGTATAAATGTAGATACATAAGCGACACAGATATCCTAATAAAATGTAAAATACAAAATCATATTCTGGCAGTAAAACAGATATTGTAAAAAAGTAAAACTAAAGGTAAAACATGTTTTGTTATAAATGTTTATGATTTGAACAAATAACGGGCGGGGTAGCGCAGTGGTAAACGCCATCTACTGTTCCTCTGTGTACCCATGATTTCTGTCAGATATATTTTCATGTCGATATATCAACAACTCTGGAATAAATGCTGTTGTATTAATGTGTTATTATGTCTAAACCTCCCTAGATTCTCTACATTGAGTTTGTTGTTCCCATATGTCAAATGTTATCATCGAAGATATATATCGAGCACAACTGACAGCTACTGAAAATAACTATTTTTCCCCGTTCAGTATAGTGAGAATAACTACAATGCACCAAGACAGGCGTGCGCGCAAATCAATGTAATTTTGAAAACTTATCTAAAGAAGACACAATTGGTTTACTAGTGGGTCCTATAGATACGTAAAATGGGTGCACAAATGCGGCTTCATGTACATATGTGAAAACGTAACTCAACGTTAAGTAATTGTGAAATATGTTGCCTTTTGGGATATATATTCAAGTCGAGTGAGATTATGTGAACTCAAATCATCACATATGGTATTTTGGCACATCAGATTTTATGAAATATACTCTATTCCAGTCTATAATGGTACACAGAAAAATCACTATAATAAACATCAACATGTAATTTCACATCTGTATTGTTACTCTTTGCTCATGGTGAGTGCATCTGTTTTTGTTCTGTACCATATGCCGAATATCTTGTTGTATAAAAGCAAGATGTGTTTGTCAGGCAATAAAAGCAACATGAATGACTATGGCGACCTTCAATACACAGGTGTATTCTGAACCTCTGTGTATTTGATTTTTGACCCCTTTGGTATTTCAATCTATCTTTATCAGTCAAATTGCACACCTCGTTAACGAGCTGGAACGGTTGTCCCCGGTTTGGCAGTCTCCTTAATTGATTTGTATAAATTTATATGTATGAAATATACAAATGAAAATAAAATAAGATAACCACTCTTAAATTCAACCACCATCTGTCCGTGCACTCACACACCTCACACTTCCTAATCACCTTAACAACATACATAAATTATGGATTTTACAATGAATTATTTCTTCACACACAAATAATTGTTAACAAACATGGACACATATACACAAACTCTCACATTCAACCTGTAAAGTGTTGCACAAGTACAGTTCATAACCCCCGGGTGAAACCCAAAGGGGTCTATGTCGTGGCGCGAATCTGTCTGTCCGCCCGTCTTGAAAAATGTACCTGTGTTCTGAAATCAACTCCTCCCACAGTTTTTTATCAATCTTTCTTACACATGCTTTGGATATACATAGGTGTTACGCATGTGCTTTTTGGGACCAATCGGACCTGTGTATTTAGAGTATTGACCCTTGATAAGAGCATTTGACTTTCTCATTTCAGACCGTGGGTTAAAACTGAACTTATAGCTTGGCTAAGACGTTTGATTTATCAATGATATGTCTTTGAAACTTGATAAATGTGTTTTAATTTGTCAGGATAGGCCTATGAAATGTTGTTTCTGATGACACATACTGAGGTCATAACCTTTGACCTTGTGACCTTGTGACCTTGGTGTAGGATGTATTTTCTGAAAAATATAACTATGGTCATCGGGTTTTTAGTGATAGACCTTCAATATTTGACATGTATATTTATTGTCACTAGATCATTCAGACCTGAATTGTCATACTTTACAAGTTAATCAAAGATAATCTCATATGAAATGCAGATCAAGATTATAAGATGTAATCTAATCGTAAATTACACTTACATTTAAACTGCTTATTTGGAGGGAAGTTTGTGCATCGAACCCTGGGCGTTCATGTTGCAAAAAAAGTAGGTCTTATAATCTCACATCCGGATGTTTTAAATACTGCTGCCAAAACCTGCCATTCTATTTTAACCAAACGTTCCAATATGTTATACTCGTGATTTATCTGTAGATGGTGGGTGGCTCGACATCATTTATTCATGATGTAAATATATTTACTGTATACATGTATCGAGGTGAGACTTGAATAAAATATCTGCCTGTCTGTCTGTCTGTCTGTCGGCATTGTGGTGATACTGAATTAAAAGTTACTGATTGTTTATCGTTTATAGACTTTTTGCAGTACAGTATTTAAACTACTCACATATGACAACACCTGCAGCTCACTCAACTGCTTTCACGCTTTGACGCTTTTCACGTATAGATGCGGTACAAAATCGTACACTAAAATTTTCCTTGATAAACGAAAAATGTTTCAAATTATGTTGTGTGTTGTAATAATATGAGTTAGTAATCAGCGATGAAGTGTCGCTAGATTATTTTTAGACATTTACATTTGTATGTCATTTAATTCCATTCTGTGTAACATGTGTAATTATTGTTTGAAAAAATGATTGTTCTTTTAATGAAACAGCAGTTTAGAGCACAATTCTTCTTATTCATTTGGATGTTTTAACTATTTCTGAAAATAATATATTCTTAACGTAAATGTCTCAACATGAAAGGAAGGTAACATTAATTAAATTTTTAACTAGCGATTGCATCGGCATACATTATATTCCTGTCTGTCATTTTGCATAAATCACAGCAGGCTAAATACTGATTGCTTTTTAGGAGGCTTGATTGATCATAATTAGGCAGGTCAGTAGTTCCAGTTTTTACTGTAAGTCACGCATTTATGGTCCACTTCATAACAGCAAATCTGGTTTAGCAAGGTAGCAATCAATAATATTGTTTCTCTACTGATATGTTTGATCCTTGTAATGTTAAATAGTATACCCTTAATATAATGTCACCTGCTATTGTATTGTAACAAGGTTGAACTAAAGGAAACACTTTCGTTCTTTGCATGTATATGTTTGGAAAAAATGAAGAGTATGTTATAGATAAACATCTGCGCAACTGTGTGTTCAGGTGTCACTTACTCCCATGCTTTCCCTTACATAGCTTACGCAGTCACTAAACAGGATGTTCGTCGGGATTTAATTGTCTATACACTCAACAGTAAAATTTAGCTGGTGTATTCTGTACTCAACCGCAAAAGAAACGTCACCATACAATATACAAGATAATTCATTCCACGATTGATACTCACGACTGAAACAGAGATACATCATGTCTTCAGAAGGAAAACTTAACTAAACCTGAACTTTTAAAACATTATCTATGCATATTTCTGAGAAACAAACATTTAACTATTGGCAATTCTCAAACTCCACGTTTTCGAATATCCTTAACTAAATGAGATAGGAAAGTCCAAAGTGGCTTTTTTGGCATTTTTATGACATCCTACAGTAAAGACGGGTCAACAAATTTAAGTTCAAGAAGGTTATTCATGTCGACACCATATTTTATTGCATTTTATGTAGTTTCTACATTTTAAATGCCAAATACTCTGGCCCAAAAACATTTTGAAAAAGCGATTTCAACACTGCAACTGTATTTGAACTGACATTAAAAGAAAAGTATCATTCTCTAACGTATGAATGTGTTACTACTTCTTCAATAAATATGTGTCCATCATAAACATTCAAAATCTATTTTCTCAGACTGCAATATTTAGGGGCTGGTGACATTTCTTTTGCGGTTGAGTACATGATAGTCTTACACTCAGACTCTGAAAAAAGTATGTATTCTGAAAATATCACCATATTATCAAATATTGAAAAGGGACTGTAAGAAATGGAATTTTAAGAGACCCTGTTACGACGTAAGTTGTAATAAACGCGGTAAGATGTAATAACTGCGGTAAATTGTAATAAAAACGCGGTAAGATGTAATACTGCGGTAAATTGTAATAAAAACGCGGTAAAATGTAATAAAGTTTACTGCGGTAAATTGTAATAGGGGGTGCGGTAAAATGTTTCGATGAAAATTGCGGTAAATTGTAATACGATGTGCGGTAAATTGTAATATTTTCTTTTATAGAAGTTGATGTTGATGAAAGTAAAATTCACCAATCAAAATGTCCGTCTGACAATTCGTCCGTCTGATTTTGTTTCACTAACAGCTCTGATACTAATTGATGATATGTTTCTAAACTTTACAAATTTAATCACTATGATTTGCAGATGTGCTGTTTCAAAACATGGTACCAACTATTAGAGGACGGAGTAAAGACGACATGGGCGTACTAAGAATTGTCTATCGTATTTGAAAACTTCTTCATAACAGTTAGCTGTCTCTGTCCCGTTCGAGGCCGTTTTACAACATTTTTGTGAAGGAAAAGAACGTAGTAGGAACTTCTTTTGTGTGACGGAGGCATATGCTTTCGCCAACTAAATGCTAACTACTGCAATAAAATCGATTTATCAGAAAAGAGACTACGTGATATCTATATGCTATTTCCACAGTTTAAAGGGTAGCACGTGTTTTTCTCTGAAGTAAATCAATGTCATGAACTTGACAAATAATGTCGCCATTCGA
Organism: Gibbula magus; assembly: GCA_936450465.1. NCBI lineage: Eukaryota > Metazoa > Mollusca > Gastropoda > Trochida > Trochidae > Gibbula > Gibbula magus. The sequence continues at coordinate 8,090,195 of OW388290.1, read as the reverse complement.
AAAACACCATTTTTCTTCGCAATATTAAAGTTAAAAAACATGTGCACATCTTTTTTAAAGCTATGGGAATCATTTTGTACTTGGCGGCAAGTCAAAGGTGTTCACCTTGAAAAGTTCGCCAGTGGTTTTCATTATGACCACTACACAAATTTCTGCGACTACGGATAGAGGGTTATGTAATGAGAACTATTACCCTCTAAAGTAATTATAAATTGCATAAATTTGTAATATAAATGGTAAAAAGGAAAGAAAAATATTGGCAAAAAACATGCTACAGCTCCTTTAAGCAAAATATTGACCAAACATGTGTGCCAATAACAGTTTTACACAATAACCTCAAGAAAAATAGAAAATATTTGAACGACGGCGCTAGTTTTCTAAATGAATTAACATTTGAATTCAACACACACACAGGCACACACGCACACATGTAAACGTCTCCCAATTGACGCATGTCCACCCTGGGATGTTGTGCAATGATACTAGCCATCATGACATAAGTGAAATCATTTTGAAAATGACATTAAACCCTAATAAAAACACACATACGCACGCACAAACACGCACACACACACACATACACAAATAATTATTTATGTTTTAAAATGTCTATCGAGAGTTTGGCTTGCCAGAATAGAGCAAAGGTACTAGCAGAAAATAATTTCAACTTCAAAAGTTTCCGCTATCAATTAGGTATGGAATTAAATTATTTTAAGCGTTGCATGTAACATAATTTTTTTTCTCATATCAACTGTAAAGTCATATACCCTAGGCTCATTTTGTTGGAATGGTAACACTTCATGACACCGGAAGTTACGAACATGTTACATGGAACCTTATACTTTAACAGTTCAAGACAATATGATTACCGTTACATAAAAATTCAAAAACTTGCAAAATGTAAATCTGTGGGTATGAATATGAAAACAGTTTAATGAAGTGAAACATATGATAGTTTCAGCGATTCTGCAAAACAATGGAATATATATTCTTCCATTATACACATAAAGTCACTGTTTCGTTTCCATAGAAACTCAAACAAACACAAGAGTCATCAGAAGATAAAATATCCAAACGGTCCCCTATTAACTCAGAGTGCTTTATTAGCATGTATAATCGATCTTTGATATAAATGATGATAGACTTTTTAATTATGTTAGTGGATAATACACGACATGAATAGGTTTCAGAAAGATATGATGAATGGTTATCAATCTCTTCTCAGGAAACAACCTATCTATCTGTAAACGTGAACAGAGTCAAATTCTCGTTTTTCATGAAAACAAACAAAAATAATAACATTTTCAGAAATCTGAAAATATCAAGAGGCACCACTCCATTAAATTTGAAATACATATGTAAAGTTTCAGACAGATTGACAGAATAAACCCTGTATACTCTCATGTAAGGCGGTGGTTTAATCAAAACAGTTCGTCTGTAAATTTTGGAGAACTTATGATTTTAATATGCAATAATACTTATAATAATACTCTCATTCAAAAAATACATATGTATATGTTCAATGAATGACCCAAATTCGGCATTCATGGCAGCTAAAAATTAGATGTATGGTTATTACATTTTACCGCATTATGTATTACATTTTACCGCACTTTTTAGTAACATTTTACCGCACCCCCTTATTACAATTTACCGCAGTAAACTTTATTACATTTTACCGCGTTTTTATTACAATTTACCGCAGTATTACATCTTACCGCGTTTTTATTACAATTTACCGCAGTTATTACATCTTACCGCGTTTATTACAACTTACGTCGTAACAGACCCTCTTTTTCAAAGTGTTTGATTAACCTTGAAAAACGGGACATTCACAGTGTAAACAGCTAAATCAACATCGTAAATAGTATTATATCATATAGATGGCGTAGACGGTCTTCTGATGATTGATATTATAACCAGGGAAAATATTAATTTGTTCAAAATTCAATTGCTTGCTACTGAAATTGTCTATTTCATAAAATGTTATCATATTTGCGGGCTTCATGTTTTGGCAAGTAAAAATATTATTTTATCCCACCGGCATGCAATACTGTAGGATATATAGTCTTGTCTTGTCCGTCTATCCGTGATTATGGATACAACTTTTATTTTCTTGAATTATTAGGTAACTCAATGAATGTTTCATATACTTATGACAGGAGAGATCGCATTTAAAGTAAATTTGAGTCTTTTATCCGGTAGTGATCATTTACTCCGATATATTAAAACGTATGATAAAATATTGATTTTTATGTATTCAACTTGTAAATTCCCTCCAAAGACATGATAAATATTTACTTTTTTTTACACCTTGACATAATTCAATTTAGGGAGTGTTTCATTGCTTAAACGAATCAAGTTTATTTATATAACAACTCTTTTCATTGATGGACAGTATTATTAAGCCACTGCTTACACTTCCTTCCGGTTATAGAGCTCTTTATTTCTGTAAGAACGGCGTGCTACATTCCGTTTAAAGACAATATATTTAATATCATTTAAAATTATATTTGCAAATATTGAATATCAAATAAACATGATATTAACAAACATTTAATCTTGATTAAAGACGATATTTACAAATATTTTATCTTAATTAAAGATGATATTTACAAACATTTAATCTGAATTAAATAACATATTTACAAAACTTTACAAATATTTACAAATATTTACTCCGGATTAAATATGACTAAATATGATATTTACTCCGGGATTAAATATGACTAAAGATGATATTTACTCCGGGATTAAATAGGAGTAAATGATTAAATATCATTTGTTTTCCCAGTGATAGTGATATCATCAGTCAAGCTGAAAACATAACGTCTATAAGTCATAACATAGGGCATTTAATTCAATAATGGCGTTTTTAATATAATCATTTGTTGACATAATTTTTATCGGCGCAAATAGTTAAAGGGGAATTCTGATTTTCGGACTGCATATGCTCGAAAGAGGAATATGTGTTGTTGTACTTGTGTGAGGTGAGGTGAGGTGAGGTGACTTGGGCTTTAAAGCCGCTTTAAAGAGTATTTCACTTATATCGCGGCTGCTAGTATTATGGCAGGGAGAAAGCCCGCAACGCCATGTGGCTATGCACTGCGGTGAAACCTGTAAGCATCGGCTGGAACTAACGAACCATGGGTGGTACTGCACTTAAATTCAGTGTAGCATTGCACCCAAACCTGACTGCGTGTAGAATAGTTCTCTACTGCAGACAAAGTTGCCGTGCCCCTGGCAGGATTCGAACCCCGAACCTCTTGATCCGAAGTTGAACGCGCTAACCACTGCGCTATCCGCCCCCCCCCCCCCTGTACTTGTGTGACATGAACAAACAACAATATCTGCTGTTATATCTGACAATATGTTATCAAATAGATATCAACTAGGTTTAAACATTGTTAAGCAACATTGATTTTGGGATTGAAAGAGTTTTAAAGATATTGATTGTTCTCATTTTTTCTGTTATTTTCAACCAATAACCTGAGTTGTAATTGACATGGTTGTTATTATCCTATGATTATGTCAATAAAATACCCTGTATTGGTGTTTGAAAATACTACTTTGTGATAATCTTAGTATTATGAGTGTCTGATTGATTATAGACCATTATGGTAATATAGAGACTGTCAAATTGTAAATTATCTTTTTTATTAAATATTATCAGTTACAATATATAGTTGTCATCAAAAGGTAATCATCAAATAAATTCAACGACCATCCTTACAGCAACGAAAGCTACTATATATCAAAGACACTAACCAGGCTTCACACATCATAGTTATCTTAATTTCATATTTGGTTTTGTTATTTTAAATAATAACGAAATGAAGTTTTAATTAGTTCATAACTGTTAAATGATGTGTCTTACTACATAAACATTTTCTTACAATGACAAGTATGAATAAAGTTGTATCTATTCATCCTTCAAAATGCCATCCAAAACCATAAGTCATTATTGACTTTAAAATTCATGGGAACTCGCACTTTTGGAAGTGCTCATTTGTAATATATGTGTTAATATGTGTAACACATATCACAATCTGCTAAAGTGTACGCTACAACGAGAAACATCTGGTCTTATAAAAACAAGAAAACATGGTGGAATAAGGTTTTTGTATGAAATGAACACCAGAGAAGAATGCTGATTTTTTTTCGTTCATAATCCTTATTTTTTCTCTCTCTGAGAGTTACTTTCAAACTGTTTCTTAAATTTAACATTTTATTGTGATAGTAAAATAAATAATACATGCATTATAATAATTATAATATATAATTATAATACATTAATTCTAATTTCATTCCATTTGAATCTTAGCTAAGAGTAGAGTAGCGTACATTAACATAAGAGTTGTTATCCAGCAGTCCTCACAAATATGTAATCCCCTTCCTCCATGCAGCAGGTGAAGCTGTGTATCAACACTGACAGGGACTGTCTGTTAGTGAGATGACAAATCAGCTGATGACGTCTTCAGGATAATCCTCTTTACAATCTCCTGTCAGTTGTGCGTGTAGCATGTCCAGCGGTGGAAGCTTCCTGTCAAGATGACCCAAAAAACACATTTTGGTTCATTTATTGAATCAAGTGTATTAGTAATGTGAATTCAAATGAATGTAAAAAGAGCATTGCATAGTTTTCTGTGAAATCATTAGATATGTCTGAATGGGAAAGGTAAAAAAAGAATCACCTAAAGATTCTAAAAAATGATAATTTGCGTACTTTACTAGTCGTATATACTATATATTACCACATGTAATAGTAATAAAATAGCTTATGAAATATAGAAACGGAGCTGTAGAAAATTCTAGAACAACTGACCATCTACAACTAATCACATTGACAAACAAGCAGGCTGAATTAGAACTAATAACCAAGGTCTTGGTCATAAGTTGAAATCTGCCAGCTATATCTCACACTTCTTCATATTGGCAGTTCTAGTGCCTTCATTCCTGAGAAGGTAAATCGCCTCTGAAGAATACTGTGCAATACAAGCAGCCCTTTTTATTTGAATAACGTGGCTTCCAACGTGCTATCAGCATACACAATCTAAAATATCTTTTCATATTACACATGATTGATATATCTGTTTTCCACGTAGCCATCAACAATAAATGTTTTTTAAACTTTAATACCATATTTGGTATAATAGTATAATGCTATGTAGGAATATGTTAACATCATATATTCATTATATTGTATATGTGTAAACAATCATAATGCAAAGGTTTGAGAGTTAGGAATTTTTTCACATCTTTCAGAAAGAAATGATATATAGAAATGATATATAGAGAATCTCACCCAAGTGTCTTCTGTTGATATATTTGACATCAGAAGACACGAGGGTGAGATTCTATTTATCATCCAAAATCATTCTTATTACGTTTAAGTGAAAATAGTGTACATCTCTGAGCACATTTCTGCCATTTGACTTCCAGTGAGGTGAGGTCATAGCATTGCGACGTCATCATGTTTATGACGTCATTGTATTGTGATGTCATTACTCGATGATGTAAAAGCATTGTGATGTCATATAGTTACCGGTGACAGGGCATTGTGCAAAATCTACTGCCAAAACGATATCTCCTAGGAGATATCGCTTGATCTCACACAAGCGATATCTCCTGTGGAACGCAGTTTTGGATGATAAATCTCACATTTTTTTGTATGGGTAGTTAGTGTGCCAATCACCTTGCCGGACGTAGGCGCCATCTATATATCGTCTGAAGGCTGCTGTGTAATACAGGCGACTCTTTTTATTCATCCTAGAAGTGTTTTGAACAACGTGGCTTTCATGGTGTCAGCATCTATAAGATAAACTCCTTTTTCATGTTTAAATTAGATGATTGATATATCAGTTTTCGACATAGACATTAACAATAAATGTTTTTTAAACTTTAATACCATTTGGTATAATACTACGTCGGAATTTGTTAACATCATATATTCATTATAATGTATATATGTAAACAATCATAATGCAAAGAGTTGTTTTAGAGCTAGGAATTTTCAGATCTGCAGAACGAAAGAATATAGTTATTCTGTATATCCTGCAAAATAATAATTCACATAACATATATATGCACTTTCTCAGTTAAAGATATATGTTCTTTTAAGTTTAAAATGAGGGTTAAAATCTGAAAGTGAGAGAAGGGTACAAGTGTAGAGAGTGAGTTAGTATTTAGCTCCGCAAGGTCAATATTACAGGCATTGGCAGTACCGTTGAATCACTAGTAAAATGTAAGAAATAGCCAAGGAGACAATTATTTGTTCAGAATACTGGCATGCATTCTCTCGCTCCATTCTGGGATTAAGCAAACACATTACGTGACTAAGGAGTTTCTATTCCTCTGAAGCCTGTAAACAACACTTACACTTCCAGACGACCTCGTCATGATTGACGGGTCTTCTGTAGGAGGAAGCCATTATTAGGTGTGTACATGTCTGTGGATCTAAATGGATCATAATGGTCCTAGATGTACTCTACATGCTGGTCAACAACTATAAAGGTCAACACATTACCTGATGTGGCCAACTGATAACTCCTCTTATTGATTTGACCAATGTCAAGTGCAGTGTAGACGGTCAGTGTTCCATTCATATCAAATTGGTTCAAATGTATGTATATTGATCATAAACGATCCCAGTCATTAGTCCAATGTAATCTTCAGTGACTAACTTATAATTCAGCTTTGATTCAAAGGATTCCAGGTAAAATGGCAGCATAGATATGATGTGAGAAAAATGGAGATATTTTACTTTCATTCATATCATCATGCTAAATGTACATCTGTTTCACCATATACGATCATCATATAAATTATAACAAAAGTAGTATTCAATTGTACTTCAATTACTAGTATTATTTTAGTTATATATGAAATAGTACATGCCCCTAGTTAAAAACTCCTGTAACACAGATGTAAAATATAGCCATCGATTCAATACGACCATTATCTGTTTACGTCCGTAGAAACCCTGTTAACACCTCGGTCTACTCCATATTTGATGTGATCCTCCTTGTAAACTCTTAGCGAGAGAAAGTGGTGGTCAATGGAGGAGATAATTAGTGTTACTGGATATAAGGATTTACTTATGGATGTACATGTACTGACAAGACATTTATAAACAAATTGTCTTATAATCTAAGTGATTTCAAAATCTATCATTAAGAGTATATCAATCTATTTTATTTTAGTTGATTCTATCCAAATTGTAAACAGTATTTACGAGGAACCATTGGAACAATCTGCAATTGTCTTCTTTCGGAATGAAGATTCACTGATCAGCATTAGTTATGTTGGTGGAAATGGCGAGTAAGTGACTATGTTTGAGATACCTGTATATTGAGACCACATGAAAACCAGTTAATATATCTGTATTGTGTCTCACAAACAATGTTCCTATTGTTCCAACAATGATATAACTGCAAATGCTCAGAAACATCCAGTATGTTGACATCCGTTTATTCACAATGAATTTAGAATGGTCATTGACATGATCATCACCATGATCGAATGACAAGAAAGAAAGCTAATATTCAGTCAAACATAGTGTAAATCTATATAAAGAATGCATTAATAGCCATTACGGGGCATTTTGATCCACATTTAGTCAAGCCTAATAATTACGATGTCTCTGTGACAAGACCGAATCGATGGTGATAAAGATGTCAGGGATGTTTACAAGACTTGCCAGAACTCTAACACTAATGTAATGATACTTGTTTCCATGACAATGTTTGGACTGGAGTGAACATTTGAATAGGATTTAGGAAACAAAAACGAACCTTTGGTTGACTTAATACATGTTAACGCTGTTACCAGGTTACTAGTTAAAGTTTATTGATGAGTTCACTGGCAGAACTCATATTTTTTATGTGAAATTTTTTCTGAAAAAAGCTACTTGTCATAATGTACTGGGCAATATGAAAACGTATGTGTTGTTTTAAGCTTATCAACTCAATATTGATAGATCTTTTCTGAAAAACTTAAAAAGTTCAAATGATATAAAAGCTTTACCTCGAGAGATTCGCAAAGTGGAAGTTAAAAATAACCATATGTATGCACAATTTTAAGGTAGAATGATATATGATGCACGGTTTATATTTGTGAATAATCAAATTCAAACTGTTAGGCTAGATAAAACAAAATGAATTGTCTCTCGGGCACGTTTATTTGTGACAGTCTTTATTGATATTCAAAACCATAAAAAATAAGAATTTGCCACATCATTTTTGTAAAACTCCAAAATCCATTTGTCCACGAAATATATGGGTATGATATGATTTCGTTTTATACTTCTACCACTGGTTTGTTGTAAAATATAAATGTATTTATATCAGAAAAAATAATACTTCAATTGTCAGTTTTTATAAGATCTTTATTTTTTTCCCAGGTATATCCTTCCTGATAAATTGACAAACATGTTTGTCTACCATTGTTTTTGGAGGGGCTAGGAATACTATCAAATAAAGTTTTGGCAGTAGCGACGACTTTAATAACCTTGGCTTTAGAGAGCTGAACTCTTATATCTTTCTGAAATACCTTGGCAAATACCGAGTTATACAATGTAGATTTGATGAAAACGTGGCCCCTAATAATATAATGCTGGTTATATTTAAAAGGGATAGACAGTAGTTGAAATAGTTGAAAACTAAGATACCACCTATTCTCAGAAGGCATCACTGGCTCCCTGTTCGTACCGGATGCAGATTGAGATCCTTCTGCTGACACTCAAGGCACTTCACAATCAAGCACCTGGACACATGTTACATACAGGCCACAAAGAACACTCATATAACCCTAAGGTAACCAAAGGATGGCACAAAGATTTACCTTAGTGTTAAAGCTGTTTTCTGCAACGAAAAAAACTCAACAATTGAAGAAAAGTCATTTGCGAAATCATCACAACTACTATGCAATGCCCTACAAGAAACCTCAAAGCAAATCAGTGATCTTGAACTTTCAAAACACAGCTGAAAACACATTTGTGTCGTGTGGCATATGGCGACAAGGCCATCGGAACTTTGTGAACAGCTCCTTGGAACAGTTGCTGCAACTGGTTTAGGCTCTATACGAATGTCAACTATTGTATAGAATACACAAACCAACAATGTACATTGAAGACCACCCTCTATTGATCTCATCATGGCTTTGCTATACTCTGAATGATGTAGTACACCTAATTTTGTTCTGATCGATTTCCAATTTGTGTAATGATATATATTTGAGCGTGTATATACATCGGACGTACCACTCAATCAAAACTGTTCATTAATTTAAATGATGGCACCTCGGGATGACAAAAAAGGACCTGTGGAAATGAAATACCAAGAAGTTCGTGAGAGTGTTTCTAGTTAATGGACAAGAGAACAGTAGACTTCAGGGAGTGGACTGACGGCATGTTTGAACTGAATCGTTCAGTGTATCGACATCGTTGTGATTGGCTGGTGGTTTGTACTAGTTACTATACGTATCTTATTGAAAGACTGTCAACACTGGTAGGTGGAAACTGAGAGGATCATCTCATCTTTAGCAGACCCATTGAAATTGCGGGGATGAAAACATGTATAGCTGACCCATTGAAATTGAGGGAATCATCTTTAGCTGACCCATTGAAATTGAGGGAATCTCCTCATCTATAGCACACCGGTTAAATTGAGCGAATCACCTCATGTTTAGCTGACTCACTGCCATTGATGGAATCACTTCGTCTTTAATTAACCCAATGAAATTGAGAGGATCACAACATCTATAGCTGACCGATTGAAATTGAGGGAATCATCTCATCTTTAGCTGACCCATTGCAATTGAAGGGATCACAACACCTATAGCTGACCGATTGAAATTGAGGTGACAAGCTTCTTGTTTTTAAGCAGTACTAATTCATTATCGATATTTATGTACAGAAAAAACTAATCCATGAGCACTTCAGCCATTTTAAAATCTGACACGTTAAGCGGCGGTCACAACCCGCCGTACTTGCAAGTGCGTGCTGTCTAGTGCAAAAATGTTGGTAAAATAGAGGTAGTCGTACGTTGTAAGTACCGATACCGTACGGATTTGGGAGCACGCAGACACGCCGTAGCGCTTTTAGTGCATGCAGAACTTTCGTTGCGTGCGACTGCGTATTTTCCACACATACGACTTCCGTGCTTGCACCCTACGGACACTGTACGCACACCGCACGGACTCTGTGAGTGTTTTAAGTTTTTCACATGGACACATACTCTACGGACGACGCACTTAGCACGTTAGTGCTCCGCAGGTTGCGAGTGCGTTGTCACTGCGTCGTCCGTGCTAACTCGGCACTTCCCCAGTTCAACTGACAAATGAGCATGCAACACTCACGTTGCCAGTGCCGAGTAAGCACGTGCTCCGCAATTACAACATACATTGTGCGCACTGATTTCTGCAGTTATTATGCGCTGCCATTTGAAGCTGCTCTTGCAGCATCAGAAGCGGGAGTCTCTGAGTTGAATGGCGGCATCTTGAGGCAGCAGTACTGAGAGAGAATCTCTGAAGATCGCCCTATACCCCTACCCCCTGGGTGCCTGAAACTGGGTTTTAAAAGTTAAGTTCATTGCACTTGCACGCACTTACACCGTTGGTGCAAGTAAGGACATGGTGCGTGTGCAGCACATGTAAGTACGGCACCCGTACGATAACGTGGCAATCGTACGTCACATGCAAGGTGTAAGTACGTTGTAAGCACTTACAACGTACTTACCACGTGCGCAACGTACGATGCACGTAGCAGATCACGGCCAGGCATTTCGTGCGGGCAACGTACTTACACCTTGCGTGTGACGTGCGTTGATTTTCCTCCCTCCCTGGTTTCCCACTTCCTCCCCACGTTTTTTCCAGAAACGTGGCCTCCCCAAATAACGTACGGACAAAAAAACCCACTGTGGGTTGGGACAGAGGCTTTACTGGATACATTAAACAGTCGCTTTGAATGACGTTTTCAGTATCGATTTAAGATTTCAGAAATCGAATGACTGATCCATTGAGGTTGTGCGGATCAACTCACTATCTGTATTTGTGTAGCGATGACACTCATCCAGGCTCATGTGAATCTTGAACTACCTGACATAAGTGTACCTGACAGGATGCATTAGACACACACTTGTGAAAGTACAATATCCGGAACAGGATATGTAAAGAGCAGCATCAGGTGTTGGGTCCTCTTGTTAATAAATACTTCATGTTAAGAGACATTAGTAATTAATGGTGTCAGTTGTCGAATGAAGGAATAGGATTACATTATCGGATTGGATTTGCTCTCCTAATAAGAATGGTTCGATTGGGTTAAACCTATTTTTGCATTTAAATTCGAAGTCTGATTCCCTCTACAGTTAATTTCAATACCAAAGAATTATCTTACAGTCAGAAGCTGTTTATTGTATTCATTAAACAGGAAATAAGAGCTTGAACATATCAACACGTCATGTTTTTTTCTAATCAATCAACTCTACAATTTGCTGGACAAAATGTAGGCACAAGAGAAATGGATGTAGGTTATTTTTACAAAAAGGAAACTACAGTTTTTGGTTTCTTATCTTTACAAACAAGAAACAACTTTAAAAAGGCACGGTTGGACGCACAGAAAATATTATAAAAAGGATATGTAGGATTTGTCAAAATGAAAACTGCATGGTAGCCATTTTGGGGTTTAAAAGCTTTGATTACTAATCAAACAATTAGTTGTTCAATTTAAAAGTCTAAAATAAAAGAATTGTACCTCCACCGTTGAAGTTGACGTTGTCAAGCGTCTGATGACGTCAGCTCGGACACATGTCGATTCATCGATGAGAGCTTGAGCCATTTGCTGTCGGTTAATTGGAGGGTTTTGTCGATTCGGAATTGGTTGGTCAAGGTAGTCCCACAAATGTTCAATCAGTGAGAGGTCTTGAGATCGAGCTGGCCATGGCATGACGTTGACGTTGTTGACGTTGAGGAATTTATGAACCATACTAGTAACATGTGGTGGAGCATTATCGTGTTTGAAGAGGACTCCATGTTGTTGTCATTGCAGAAATGGTAGGACAACTGGTCTCAGTACCTGGTTGATGTAACGTTGGGCCATCAGATTGCCATTCGCAACGACAGGATCAGTCTTTTGGTCGCAACAAAAGTCACCCAACACCATTACACTCCTGGATATAGCAATTGACAGTTTTTTCACCTGCCCGTCTATAACGACTTTCGCGCAGTCGATGTAAGTCATGTAACTGCCAACGTCGTAATGGAGTGGTCCAGCGTAGTCTCAGTTGCCGATGTCTGATGGTCAGTACTGTTCCCCGTTATGGTCGGAATGCTCTGATATCAAAGGCACGGAGTCTTCTAGCAACGCTCCTTCGAAAAAGGGGGGTGACCCAATGCCATTGCCGCTGATGACGTCATCATCAGGGAAACGTTTCCTTAGATGCAACGTCCTCAGGTACTGGCCTTCCCGCACTGTCGTAATCAGGGGTCTGCCTGTCCGTGGTCTGTCTGAGGTCTGCCTAGTTTGTTGGAAGCTTGGCGAAGACTACGGACAGTTACAGAGGTTCTGCCGAATGTTCTTGGAATGTGACCAGTTGTAGCTCCGAATTGCAGCATTCCAATGGCCCTTTCTCTCTCTGCTGTCGTTAACCGTGACATTCTTTTGTGTTTTCCTGTACTGCGGGTGTCCTTGTGTGTGCCACGGTTTTTATACCCTTCCCGCATGTGCATCCCCCAAAGTGTTAAATCATGAGCTTTTCGCAAAATACCTCATAGAAGTTCTCTATATAGTTATATATATAGTTATAGTTTATATCCCTTTTATATAAGTTAATGAACAAAATATAAGGGAAATATATAATATAATGTTCCCCATTTTAAATCAGTAGTTGCCGGCTTGTAATATGTTCATCACTGCTACATGTACCTCCTACAAGAGCTAGGCGTGAGAGATATTAATTAAACAGCTAATGATCAAATTCAACTCTCAGAACATCACGATGGTTTGACACGTGGCTCACTGTATGTTCAGTGAAATGTTTGAAAAGGGGTAACAGATATAACATATGAAAATGACTACTAATCCAAATGTACATGTGGTAATTGTGTGTTGTATGTTTCATTGTTTAAAAGAGGTTTCTCATTACTGAACAACATGTGTTTTACTTGAAAACATAGCATCGTGTTACAAAGCAGCTTAAGATACATTCAATTAATTGTGTCTGTTTATGTTAACCTTGAACAAACAACTACTAATGAATTGTTAATAGCTCAGTGTTGTCAGCAGCTGTCTAAAGATATTGCAGGAAAGTACAACCTAACACTGCTAAACACGTCATACTTGCACGAATCCCGTACTTTTGTATATCAGCTGGACGTCAGTACATATTGGATGAGTTTTCGTTTCTCAAGTCCAACATGTGTGTATTGGTATATCAGTTCCTGTTTATGTTACATTCAACGTCATGTGTTCATGGAAGTAACATCCTGAGAGGTTTTGAGAAATGTTAATATGAATTACACAAAAGCTCCAATTGCCATCCAATTATATAAAACTGAACATGAGTATTTGATGATGCAAATTAGTCAGACAGCTGAATTAACTAACAGCCATAGAGCCCTGGTGGTGCTGTGATTCAGCTATATATAACTGAATTATACAACATGGACTCTGCAAAGGATGATTCGGGTAAATAAATAAATAGGAAACCAATGTTTTGCCAATCAGCCAGTAGTTAGAGTAACGAGCATCAAAATATGTACAAAAGCATTGAAATGGAATGTTGAATGGTCACATAACAACTATGCAAAATGAATTATTTGTGACCTTAACGGAACTTTGGAACACTTAAATTTTTCTCACAGTTACAAGTACACATTACTCTGATTTTTATTGTAATCGTGATGTGTGCGATAGACGTACGCGTCTTACGTTGCTATTTTCCAAGTTACAGCATAACCATAAACCATAATGTTGCACGTAGAACGTGTGGAACTATCTAACTGAAGTACAGAATATTGTTAAGCTGCGAACATGATGAATTATGATTGTGAACGTAATTTTGTGCTGTTAAAATGACTGGTAACGCATCTCTTACAGAGCTGTTCGTACATTACAGTACAACACTGACAGGACACATTGAGGTTTTAATTACTCCTTACGAAGAGTGTTTCTCTGTGTAATAATTTGAAGCTGCCACTATTCCTCCAGCATAGTATTAGGACTCGACACATTTCGAGTCTAGTAATGAGCAATACATGAGTTAAAGTAAACGTCTTCTTCTTAATGAGCATGTAGATGTTGACACGGAGCAAATCTTGTCAAACAACATATACTGGGCAGAGCTGCTAAACCCTCTAATGGTTACTGAAATAGTGAACTGAATTAACTGAATGAACGTACATCTAGGTCAAATGCGCTCTTCCAGTATCAGGAGTATTGACCACAGACATAATCAGGGATTGTAAATAATCAATTTATGGAATACAGTTATAGTATATTTCATATAAAATACTTGTAGATATTGTACAATTATAGACTGGTGATGAGGTCAATACCTGTTTGTATGGTCCCGAGAAAACAATATTGACCAAGGACGAGGTCAACATGCTTTTCTGTCGTCGGTCACGTGATACATTGACACGATATTTACATATATAGATCAATATGAACTATCTATCTCGAAGCATACATGTATTGAATAAATTGTTTATACTTGATGGCAACATCTATTAAGTTACTGGACGCTATATGTGTTGGACACTATTTATTGTAATATTTCTTGCAATGTATTTTATCTATCTGGTACATTTACATGAGTAAATATCCGCACAGTCCCGGGTATCATTTTCAGAATGGAGACATTGACTCAACCTCGGCATACTCCATCTGAAAATCTGTACGTCTTTTACCTTTTGATGTAGTGGCAAACAGCGTTAGGAAAACGCTTTGACACAAAACATGATTAGCATGCAGCATCGATTTAAACTCTAAAGAGGCTAGTTTTTGAGTTTTCCCACAGACACTAATCAACAATGAATGGTTCTGAATTATACCCAAAGGCACATCAAATTGACTAAAGTTAAACATTCAAGAAGGTTGAAATGAACGTTTTCACCTGGCGACCCTCTGGAAAAACGTAATATAATTACACCGTAAACAGTTCTGGAATATTTCCGTTTGCTATTTCAATTACACTTAAATCATCCAGCAAGAAGAAATCTTTAGCTTCTATCCGTACATAGATTGTGTTCATGATCGTTTTGGCCAAATCTAAATGTTGGTGCATTTTGAATAAATGTATGGTAATAATAACAGAATCACGAATTTATAAAAGTATATGTAAATAGTGATTTATACCCAAGGGATTTAATGTTTTAAACAGCACGAGTGACTGTAAAATTGTCTGGACTACTTAATCATTCATTAAACGAACGTGAATTAATTCATGAAATTACAACAACACTTTTTATGATCCACTTCTTTAGATAACTGATGAATAAGGTTTCAGCACAAGGAAGGAATATGTGACTAGGGCAGAGTTAATAATCACAAGATCGGGAATGAAAGAGTCATTGACTGCTCTCACTATTACTCTTGGGAATAGAATGACAGCGAAACGTTATTCTCAGTCTCTGGATGAAAGCTAAATGTGATCTGTCCAATACAGAGTAATGTTATACTCACTTGACAAAACGTAACAGAAAAGGAAAGGCTTTTCAATAATGACAACTTGTTTACATATGCTGACGAAGGGAAACATGAAAATAGCGGCCACTATGTCATTACGTTAATCAAAGGATGGATAACTCTCATCTCCTGTCATCGAGCAGAGATATGTTATATAGCCTATGCTTCATTCAGTACAAGTGATTTCGCCATACTGAACATTATAGAAGGGTTGAATTTTGAAAGTGTGAATATTTAACGTCGCAATTTAATTAACTCAGATGCTGTGCTCAGGGTTTAAAATAGTATATTTCAAAACACGGCAAATAGTATGAAATGCAAGTTTCGCTTTGTCTTTCGCCATGACTGGAGACAAAGCAAAATCATAAACTCAATTGTCAGGTAAATCGTGTGTCCCACATCTGTTTGTTTTGATAGGGCTTATGAGGGGATTAGAAGGTCACTGGATTGTGGATATGGGGCTATAGCCTGTTCTAATTAGTGTCACTGGTGATTTGCAGATTATTCATTTCATTAAAGAAAAATATGTGTCATGATGATGAAATACATTATACTTAAGCACAGTAAACAACAGTCAACAACTGCCAACAATCTTGCCGAGATTTTAATGTTTTTTTCTTCATTGTTTCAACATACCAGAACCGTGAAGGACCTGACGTGGCATCAATCATTCCTACGTTCTACAGTGTTCAAGTCTGATCCCACAACAAGTTTGCTGACTATGTGACAGAGCAGTGGATCAATAGGGATAGAGAAATCTGGAACCACGTCCACACTATGGGCTAAGAACAACACACCATCTAGAAGGGTTCCGCGGTAAACTGAAGAAGTTAAATCCAGGACATCCAAACATCTACAACTTCTTAGACTTGAACAAGGATGAACAAGAACACATTGAACTTGCCATCAAACAACTGGAATAAGGAGGTAAACCTGTTCCGAGGTGAGATGAGTTAGCGTTCAACGCCGCTTTCAATAGTATTACACTTATATCCAGGCTTCTAGTATTATTGCAGGAAGAAAGCCCGTATCCCCATGTGGCTATGCATTGCGGTGAAACCTGCGAGCAACGGCTGGAACTAGCGAACCATGGGTGGTACCGCACTGAAATTTAGTGTAGCATTGCACCCAAACCTTACTGCGTGTAGAACAGTTCTCTATTGCAGACAAAGTTACGAACTACAGACCTCTTGATCCGAAGCCGAACGCGCTGACCACTGCGCTATCCCGCCCCCAACCTGTTCCGAAGAGACGGAAATACTGCCGTCTTAAAGAAAGTACCTCGGAAGAGAACTTGTTGACGACTGGTGCCAAGACTCCAATTGAATACTTGAATAGCGTATTGCGTTTTGTTGGACTTTCAATTGTTACACTGACAATATGTTAATAAAAATGCAATACCAAATGTCTGACCAAGTTCTTTATTAAATGCCAATACAACATATTATGAAAAGTGCTAAATTATGTATGTATGTGTATGTATTGTTTAAGTTACCAGTGTCTGTGTCTAAAGTTAGGAACGGAAGGTAGCTTAATCCCCCTCTGTTACCCACTTGGTCAAGGCCTAATGAGCTCAAACTCTTAGCAGGAAGTCGACGGTTGGAAATCGACAGTAGGCTTTGATGTTTTATATTTTGTTAACAAGGGATTACCGAGGGAATAAACTATAAAACTTGGATCGAGCAACGAAACTAACATTTCGTGTTAAGTTAAACTATGTCATAATGTTATAGTCATATCTATCTTTATCATCCAAAACTGTGTTCCACAGGAGATATCGCTTGTGTGAGATCAAGCGATATCTCCTAGGAAATATCTTTTTGGTAGTAGATTTTGCACAATGCCCTGTCGCCGTCAACTACATGACATCACAATGCTTTTACATCATCGAGTAGTGACGTCACAATGCTATGACGTCATAAACATGATGACGTCACAATGCTATGACCTCACCGCACTGGAAGTCAAATGGCAGAGATGTGCTCAGAGATGTGCTCAGAGATGTACACTATTTTCACTTAAACGTAATAAGAATGACTTTGGATGATAAATAGAATCTCACCCTCGTGTCTTCTGATATCAAATATATCAACACTCGTTGATTAAAGTAAAAATATCCCCGGCAAGCCTCGGATATTTGTAACTTTTATCAACGAGTGTTGCTATATTTGATATCAGAAGACACTTGGGTGAGATTCTCTATTTATTCCGTACTGAAGAGGCCTCAGGCCTATAGTACAATACATTAGTTATATATCTGATATAACATTTTCATATTCAGATGGACTATGAAGCAGCGGCCAGAATTGCGGCGACGACCGTCTTCCCTGATGCATCCTGGAGAGGCTGTTTCTTGGTTTAAACATATTTTATTCACAAAGAATCGGATTGGGTACAAGTTGTCCAATTTAGAACACCCTCTCCTTGGTATATACATTGTACAAAAATATAATAACATTAATTTTGGTAAAGACAACAGATACTGAACAGAGAAAAAGAAATGTAAGAGTCAAGATTGACACATACAAAACATGCATATTATACAAATCGTTTGGTCTCGTGAATATAAGATTGAACTAACTTTAATATTATCACAGTTTGACAAAATGACAGGTCTGCACGTCCCTCTAAAACTAATTTAAAATTTATTAAAACATTTGTTGAGCTGAGTACGCGCTTTATTGACATAATGAGCTTCTCCCTCTGATTGTGATACATTGAACATTAAAAAAAGAAGTGATATGTATTTTCAACATAACCGCATAACCATTTCGGATCACTTTTAAATCCAATTTTACACAAGTCAAAGTTTAATGAGCTGACTGCATATCGTAAGAGGCTGTTTCTTCCATTACACCCAGTGTATTTGGAGGAAAACCCAGCAGTGCGGTCTCCAGATGGACCACAATGAAGACCCAGATGTCACCAGCTTTGTCCGCCGCTGTGCGCCACTGCCCATGTTTCCGTTGTTTGCATCTAGTAGAGTTATATCTTAAATACTATCTTCATATCGTCGACGTACATGTTCCTTCAGTATATCTGATATTATATGTATAATAATCTATATTATAATCATGTATTGTTACAGGTAGAAGACGTCTTTCTGCAGGCGATGGCCAACATGCCTGCAGATCCAAGAGGCACTAGACTTGGCGACTACATGACAACGTACTGGATGGAAGGCGACCTCCCACTCGAAGCATGGAACCACAACACAGAAGGACCCCGTACCAACAACCATTTGGAAGGATGGCACGGGCGCTTAAGGAAAGTCATTTGCAAGGCCCATCGAAATATCTTCGAACTTCTCAGGTTTCTTCAATCAGAATAGAAAAAAAGCGAAATCACCCTTTTCCAAATTGAAACTGGCCATCCCCTCCCGCCAAGGAAGAAGTTCATGACGTTCATGTATAGTCCTTTCCGATAAGGGTGTTATCTCCCTTTAGCAAGTTATCTCCCTTGACACTGACAAGCAATGATCATCCAACATGGCTGCCATAGTGCAAACATACGGAAGCCTTTTAGGGTCATGTAAAAACATTAAAAGTATCCAAACTAACTGGAAATTTCCACATAGGATCTGGAAATAACCAGTTAGCAAATGAAAATTACCACTTGATAAATGGTAATTTCCAAATGATAACTGGTAATTTCCAAATGATAACTGGTAATTTCCAGAAGCTAACTGGTAATTTCCAGATGTTAACAATTATCATTTGGAAATAACCAGTTATCTTCTGGAAATTATCAGTTATCAAGTGGTAATTTTCATTTGGAAATTACAAGTTATCATTTGAAAATTACCAGTTATCATCTGGAAATTTCCAAATGATAACTGGTAATTTCCAAATGAAAATTACCACTTGATAACTGGTAATTTCCAGAAGATAACTGGTAGTTTCAAAATGATAATTTGTAATTTCCAGAAGCTAACTGGTAATTTTCAGATGATAACTGATAATTTCCAGAAGATAACTGGTAATTTCGAGAAGATAACTGGGAATTTCCAGTTACAGGAGATGAAAAAGATATTTTATGTGGCCCTTAAAGGCTTCCGTACAATCAGACGTTGATAAACAGAGCTAAACCAATAACTTTGAGAACGATTCAGTGCCTGACCTGAAAGTGATCGTGGCTGGCAGATTTCCGAGACAAAGGCTTAGTTGATAAAGCGGGCAACTGGACTAAACTTCCTCTCCAAACAGAAAATAGACAGTCTGAAGACGAAGACAAATAAACTAGTGTCCAAAAGAAACGATACCATCTATTTTTTAAAATAACATTTTACAAAGTGATTTTCTTCGTATGAACACATGGTTTTGCGTATCCCACATCCCAAATGCAGTGTATTCAATCGAAAATACCGAGAACATTTTATCACATCCGAAGAAATGGTGCACTTTGTGAGAATGACATTATTTTAGGTAGCATAGTTTGCAACTGCAGATAAAGTGTATAAAACGGCTGACCATACACGTTGGTATCAAAGCAACAAAAAGCACATAAGAAAATATCAGGTTTGACAGAGATTGAGACTGAGAGGGCCGTTGGAATTGTCACATAGCGAGTCTCACACGCCGATGACGCTAGAAGGTTCGGTTGCGCGCACATAGCAGTCACCAGGTTAACGCACCGGTTACGTGATAGAGATCGGACAACATGCAGGTCGAGAAGAAGGTGATTACGCTTAGACTTAGACTGCCACATCCGGGTATTTCATCTCTGAAACCCATTCATCATTACGACGTTAACGTCAAAGACATCACTGAGACACATGATTAGCAGACAAACTTGGTAAAAGAGATTGAAGACTCATGATATCTGAACACGTCGTCCATACCACAAAACGTTCCTGAGGCGTTAACAACGAGTAAACAAACAGGCGAATTCAACATTGGCAACAGAGAGACTGAGCAATGGTCATGCTCCCATATGGGAGCAGATTTTGCATCTTCAAGAACAATGGTAGACAACGTGTGTGCCGAAGAATTAGTGACCTTTATGCTCTGACTTGCGTCCAACAAGTCAGCCCATTGCCTCCTTGATGAATGACAAAGCTTATCTTCTGACGTCATCTGACGTCTGACGTCATCAACCCATAGACGTGTACTTGCCCGTTCTGACGCTCGGGATGGACATACCGAATACAAATGTGACTTAGTGACCCCTCTTTTGACATTTTCAACATTTGTCTCAGTCATTTGTGTGAATGAAATTTTCATTTTCAGACCCCTCACTTCAATACAGACCTGTACAAATGAATGCAAAGTACTGATTGAAATGAATTTTGTACACATGTTAAATCAACAAAATCTCAAAAGAATAATACCAATTCTAGATTTCGGTGTGGTTAAGTTTTCCTGTAATGGCCGCTCAAAGACGTGGTATCGTTTCTTTTGGACACTAGTTTAGGTATGAACCCGGAAATCAAAGGTGCGTCATAAACTTTGCTTGACATAAAAACAAATATCTACAGACTATGTCAGAAACGCAACTTTGATGTGAAAATGAGTTAGAGAATGAGGAGATACAGACTCGTACCAATTTCTTGAAAATGTAGGTCAGGATTTAGAAATAATTTTCTATCAGTAAACTGCCCTCTTATTACCGGTTTCCGTGGTAATGACGTCTTTGAACTTGAATCCTAATGATTGTGTCAAACATCCGAGACTTAGAGTGATAGACAACATGTATTCCAAACATTTTATGGCAGGTAAACAGTTCGTTGTAGTTTGTTATTGATTTTGGTTCACAATATTATATTATGGTTGATAATCTGTAGTACCCTTGAGTTACCTGTTTTTTACGGGTCACCTGTTTTCGTGGTATGTCTTAAGTTTAAGTTTACGACAACGCAGCATAACCCACAATCATATTTTTACTGATTTCCACGCACGGACTGATAGTGTAAATTACGTCGAAGTAAATTACATCCTGATTGGACAAACAGTGAATAGAAGAGGATATTCCAGCCGTACGGTTCACTGATCTGTATATCTCGTACTGAACAAGACACTAACTAAATTTGTGTGTTCCGCAGCATCATTCACCTCAAACAGTAAATCAAATATCTTAACTTCTGGAATCCCTGTGTAAAACATACACTTTTCATCACTTTGAATTACATCTCCGCATTTAATATCTGGTCTCTTTACCTGAATACCAATATCTTGAAAAGACTTGGTAGGCACTGGACAGTTTCAGTTTGGGTAGCTGTTGTAACACATTTGACTTCTTGTACCTCTGTTTGTGTAATGACAGTACAGACAGTTAATCAGCTTGCTCACATTTATTCAGGGTTTAAATGGTGCTTGATCTGCAATTGCACAGTAGTCCGAAAATCGAGGACATGTTTTCAGAAGTAAAATCACTTGTTTGGGCAAGGTGGATATTTTCAGAAACACACTTGTTGTCTGAGTGATTCTCTGTGCAAGTTGTGCAGCATTCATCCCTCTTATGTGTAGGTGACTCAGAGACAATCTGAAAGAAGGGATCATTGTTTTTATCTTATTTATGTATAAATATAATATTTTTCAAAAGGAAGAGAGAAACATGTGACAAACACATGAATGTAATGATTTTAAAATGTTTTTAGCAACACATGACCTTGACAGAAACCTCTGTCTTCCGAATGCTCACACAGCGAGTCCCATACTAACCAATGGGGATCTACAGTTGACCCTTATTATCATGGTCTTGACAAAGTATAAGTGTCTCAAATTGGTAAAAGGGTGATCTATATTTTTTTCTTATTAGGTAAAATCATCTGAACTCAAATAAAGTTAATCTTCATTAATATTATATGTTTTAAAATATTACAAATAATATATAGAGCACAAGATTAATATTTTAAAAAATACAGACTGTTTTTCTTCAATGAGATGCATGCTGCGAATTTCTAAAATTTAAACTACACAACACTGCAAATTAAAATCACAAAATGTTCAAGAAAATATAACTTTACATTTGACAGTTTTTACTGATTGATATTCTGCTGCAATTTATGTCATTTGATTATTTTATTTATAAAATAATTTGGTTTGGAAAAAAAGCGTTTACGTTCTTAGTTGAGTTAATATCACGAACATAGGTTACACGGAGCAATTTAAAAACATATAATATCATAAAACGTACCTTCGTGGAGGAAATTTCTTTAAGATTCCTCCTTGCAGTTGCAGAATAAAAAGTTGTCGGCTCATTCTTCACTTCACATCCAACTTGACGTTTCTTCTCACAGTCCTAATTCTGTGAAGCCATGCAGCTTTGAACTGTTTTATCAGTATGATTTATCAATGTATACTAATAACTTTGTCACCTCCAAAATTGCTACAAACACAACAGTAATGTCGGTTAGATGCTCGTATATATTGCTCGTCGGAAGTCGAGATGTGCTGTTTTCACGACAAGAGAGTACTAGAGGGAGGTAATAAAACAGGGGAGATAACACCCTTATCGGAAAGGACTATAGCAAAGCTTGGAGACAGACTGGCTAATGGCCAAATCGCCGCATTGACATGTACAGATGATGTTTCCGTCTTATTAAAATTACCCTAATGTCCAGTGCTACTTGGTTGTCTTTATGTGTATCTTTGTAAATATTGGAGTTTATATGTGCATGTTCCAGTGCTATATATTATGTTGTCTAATTGTTACAATATTTGAGAATATATATATATAATCTTTATTTTTGCATTTTTTATGTAACTTAATCCTTATGCAAACACAAGCCACCCATTGTTGTCAATAATTAGTTGCAGGCCTAACTTCGCGTGAAGGGGGCTGTAATGTTGTTTAACCGACCAAACTGTCGACTTGATGCTAATGAACCAATAAAAGATGTGGGACAACCGAGGTGTAATCAACCCTGTCAATCCGTGTGGATTCATCTCGAACTCGTCACTGTCTCCGCATGGGCGGTTACAAGGATATGCATGTCAGGATATCTCCTTTTGTCAAAGAAAGACACTTAAGATGTATGAGACTATCACACAGTACCGTGCAACGCCTACCAGATATTTTATCAGATTTCATAAAATCTATAAAGAAATGTTGGCAACTGATTTCGAAAGTGTTTGGTTCTGACAAGCCCATTTAAATCATCTTTACCACACGTGTTATACTTAAATGAATCGCAAAAGGGGACGTATTTGACATTTTATATTTACGTCAATCCGCGAATCGTCCCTATAGGTCTACCAACAAGAAAATTAGTTCGAAAAACATAATGATTTGTTTTCAAACTTATCAACTTGTGTGTTTCCCTACCTTTAACCTGCAATATAAAAGGTATGTGCATATTAAAATGACACGGTTGCACAAGTGTTGCACAAGTGTTATTACTATCCTCTACTCGTTTACCTTGAATATCACTATCACCGTAAGTTACAGATAACAACAAAACACTAATTAATTCAATCCAACTCAACTTAGGCAAAAACCATGATTCAATTCAAATTGTGCAAGACCACAAACAGAACATTTGGATATAAATGAAATTGGCTGTGGCATTTGAAAATCAAGTTGTTATATGTGTGATATACATGTTTTTTTCTATATGGCGCAACTAGTGTTAATTACTTATCCAGTATATCAAATAATATTTGATACATATCTAAAAGCGCATTTTAAATAACATTGTGCTTATATTCCAGTTAAAAAGTAAACAAAGGTTTTTTATCATGAGAGTGTGTTAAAGATAGTAAATATCCGACATCTATGGGATTAATGTTGCAGTCTGAAAGCTGTTGATTTATCCTGTGAAGACAACTTTACATTGTATGATA
The DNA here is from genome assembly GCA_936450465.1 of Gibbula magus. Taxonomy (NCBI): domain Eukaryota; kingdom Metazoa; phylum Mollusca; class Gastropoda; order Trochida; family Trochidae; genus Gibbula; species Gibbula magus. The sequence goes on along the minus strand of OW388290.1, from coordinate 8,065,730 downwards.
ACATGTAAATACTCTCATCGAACGAATGGAAATACGTCCTGTCAAAATGTGAAATACCATGGTATATGAACCAGCCAAGCAAACCACCATGGGACCGTTACACTCTACCTCAGGTTTATATGGAATTATGAATGAAACATGGACTTGTCATATTTATGGACTTTTAGGCGACAAGTTGAATACTGCCAATAAATAATGTTAGGGTACGTTGCTTGTTGGGAGAAGTAAGTTTCTGTTATGAACAATATGTAAACACATAAACTAGTTTAAGGCTCAAACTGTTTTACAGATTTGAGTTGTTGTTCTTCAAATCAATTACGTTTTCAATGTTTAGGAAATACCATAAAGATATGTTATTAATATCGTAAGCTATAAACAAAAATATTTCACCATTGGAGTTACTAGTAACACGTTGAATCATAATTGAGGTCACTTTACACAAGTTCAATTTCAAAATTTGATGAAAGAGTTAACATGGACTTTTAACCAATATTTCATGACCTTGACCAAAATGAATCATCACCTTTCATTGTGCATAACAATCATGTTATGATTCAAAGTGTTAACAGGTAATATAAGGCATATATTCACAAATGCATGCTTAAGTTGTGACTTTGCTTCGATCTTGACCTTTGACGGATTTTAGCGAAAATCTCTTCGCATCTTGGTCTTTCTCCATAGATTTTGTATTGATTTCAGAATTCATGACCTTGACCTTGAATGTGAACATGTCAAAATTAATTATTCAAAGTGTTAATAGTTGAAATAAGGCATTTTCGCTAATGCGTGCTTAAGTCATAACTTTGCTATGACCTTGACCTTTGATGGATTTTAGCGAAAACATTTTCAAATCTTTGCCTTTCTCCACAGTTGATATATACCAAATAAGAGCATGATAGCACAACTTTTTTTTTATCGTGTTTACAAGGATTTACAAGCCATTCATGACCTTGAGTGTCCCATATCCAGGTTCCAGGGCCTTTGTTTTCACTAATAGGCCGTAGTACCTGGATAAGGGACACTCCGGGTCAACTGAATGTCAAGGTCATGAATGGCTGACTAGCGAACCGAGTGGTCACTGCATGGCGATGATTTGAGACAAAATTCTGTAGTACAGTCGGAGAAATGATATGTAGGTGTTGTAATAGGTGTTAACATCTGTAGTTTCACTGTGTGGTTCGAATCTGCCGATTCATAGGTGCTGTCAACATTGCTGGAATTAATAAACGATTTTAAAAGGTGATTTTTCGCTGATCGTAGTCATTGGCTGTGCCTTAAAAAAAATGCAAAATATGACTTTGAATGAGCTTGGGGTGGTTTCGTCGTTACATCCTTTTCCTTTTAAATAGTAATAGGGTAGGGTATATATAGGTACATGTCTATCAAACGCTGTTTCTAAGGGATACAGGCCCCTGTGATTCTTAATATTTTGGGGGGGATTTGTTTGCTCTGCTTGTCTGTCTAACAATGAAACTTATGTTGTCGGTAGATTTACCTATATATGTATGTATCGATTAGTCTCCGTAAATTGGTGTCCCGAAGGAAATTAAAGGTGGTTTGAAAGCTACAATTTTCTCAACACAGTTATTGTATTTGACTTATCAAATCTATTTTCCACACAAAACGTATACACTCCTAATTACTGTTTTTAATATACAGTAATATATAGACAGACTTATTTCTATAATTGGCAATACATTAAATCATCTGAAAGTACCAATAATCTTCTTGGTTCACATGGCAGTTATCTGGTGAATTCTCGTCGCTTTCCTGAGGCGATGTAAGTAATACGGCAGTACAACAAACGTCTAGACGACAACCCTGAAACCTTCTCTTGAAATTGACACTGTCTGGCTGGTGAAAATTCAACCAATCGTATCAGGACAAAGTAATCCTTGAAATTGCCATCTTGTAGCATTTCCATCTTTTGTAACTATTGCATGAATTCAGTAATAGCCAATACCAACAAATATGGTGAAAAGATGTGCATGTGTAAAATATTTTGAAATTTCCGAAGGATTGTCTGCATACTGTAAAGGGTAGACCATAAACCAATTATGTTTGCGATTGCTCTGTTCCTATAGGATAAAACATGCCAAAAGGTGTTTATGAGATTTAAAACCCGCAACTCGAGTGATAAACACGAGGGGCATTAGCCCATCGTGTTTATCCCGAGGGTAAGGGTTTTAAATCTCGTTTATACCCTTTGGCATGTTTTATTAAATCAACCCCGTGGTTAAATTTTTTGTTTAATCTATTCTAATTGATAGTGCGAAAAAGTAAAGGGGTCGTCCGTAAAATACCCCTTTTGGTGAAAGGCAGTAGGGTTTAAAGGAAACAACCTCATCAGCCTAGTCCCTGTAGCACAGTGGTATCATCACTGCGCTTGGTGTGCAAGACTATGGAGGTTTCGGGTTCGACACGGGTTATTGCAAAAAGCATTTGGAGATTGATGTTTGAATTAACAGTTGTTTTCCAATAGAGTTAGATATGACATACACTTACTTTCATCTTAAACTTAACTTCTCAATATTAAATACAGATATATGTGGCATTATTAAGATAATTTCCCTGGGTAGAGGGAAATTACGTTAGAATCCCGGGGATTATGTGATAATCCCTGGGATAATACATCCACATAGGAATTATTGACTATTATGTTATAGGCAGTATAGTGGTGTGACGTCACTGGAGGTTTGTAACTTCTAATGTACGGGGTGAAATTGTAGAATCCTGACTTTCTGTAAAATTATTACTGGTTCAACTTTACAGTGAAAATTATGTATGTAAGGACAACAGTTAGCAGTTACAGTTTACAGAGAAATCTTCCTGTACTTTGCGAGAATAATTACCGATTACAGATTACAGAGAAACCGTCCTGTATTTTGCGAGAACATTCACAGGTTCCTGTGTTTACAATTCAAATATAGATGAATGACAACTTATGGTGTTATGACATATTCATTTTCCAATAATTCGTTTCGTTGTAACCTTATTTTGTCTTCAAAATTTTGATCTTAGTTTGTGTCTTTCACGTTCATTAGATGTTGCGCTTCATTGTTATTGTTGGCATTTAGTCATTTTTTAAATTGATTTTAGAATTAACATTAATCATTTTAGTGCACAGCAATATCCTTACAAAGGTGCCGTGTACATATATACTGTATATATATATATATATCTATATATACATATATATATATATATATATATATCGAAAACAACAATTCATAGAAGACATCAAAGACATTTAGTTTTCAATCTTTATTTAACGGTTTATCAAAATAATGGGGAAAACCTAGACTTTATTTTATATATGTGCGTGTGCCCTCGTTCATCTCCTTATACCACTATTATATGTGAGGTGTTTAGAATACAAAGATTGAATTTAAGTAGAGGGATGTAAATTCATGAAATGAGACAGATGGTTGATATGCCCACAGGCAGTGGTTGACGGAATGTGTGTAATCCAATCTCCACTCCACTCAATGAGACACTGCGCATGCGTTGTGTTGATGGCGGAATTACAGCTTCCATCATTGGCATCCTTTACAGAATACACAAATGGTTTTACTTCTTTTAGCGGGTGATTTAGTATAATCGTCACGAAATTCTCTACACTACGCTGTAATTCTGATAAATCATTGTCTTGTTAATTTCCTAGTTTTATACCAACTAACACAAACACAGCTTTTGGGCGTGCATACGTATATGCGTAGGTAAATATAAGGATCCATCATTTAAGTACCGTGTCAAAAATTGTATGATAGATTAATGATTTTTTTCCTTTCAACAATACCATGTTATCATGTTATTACAGAATCACTATTTACAGTGGCAATTATTGAATCATTGGTAAATGGTATTTCTTCATATCCGACAGAGCCAAGTTTTCCCACTTCTGAAGAATTTATTAAGAATACTTTGCCATTCCAAAAGAGTTATGGCCTGCAAAACGACCATATTAATATTTAAAACGCACCTGTACAAACCATGGAATGTGAAACCTCTTTCTTTACAAGATATTGACACTAACTCGTCTTCAAAGTGTCATTAAACCAAGCCTGGGGTTCCTTTCACAAAGCTAACTTTACTAAGGTTAACCTTAACTCCCATTCTTTAACATTGCACTAAGGTTACCTTAGTGACTTACGATCACCTTAGTGCTTTGTGAAAGGGGCCCCTGTACAGTTATATGTTTAATATGACCATAACTCATTTACAATTTTCAGATGTAACTAGTTGCTAGAATGATGCAAGATAAGTGTGTCACCAAAAACCAAGTGTGCGGTAATTGAAAATAAATATCAGTGCTGCTCTCGGATTTTACGTGAAATTTTAGAGTGAAATATATTGTTTTTAGACATTTCATTTCCTCAAATATTTACTCATTGGATGCCAAAGTGTCATTTTAAGTATGTATTTCAAATTAGTATGCTGTTGAATCGAAGTCACACAATGTCATTCGTATGTCATCATTCACTTTAAAAACTTCATCTGATTATACTTTATAAGTGATATATTACAATAATTTACTTCTGTTGGAAGATAAGGAGTTGTTTGAATTAATAACTAGGAATGGATCTTGACCCATATAACATAAATCAAGATTTCTACTTTTGTCACTGCTTGCTAGGGATGTTCGCCTCTGAAACGTTTGACCTTTCATTAAAGACTTGATGTATATTGATAAACTCTCCCAGTTTGATCATCAGAGACACCAATGATATGGAGAAAGTTTTGTGAAGTATCTGCATCAGCAGCGACCTCCACACTGATTGCCTTCTTACAACTGACAATAGTATAGATGGAAGCTGAACTAGGGCGAAGGACCCAGAGGATTCATACAGGATGAGATCGGCATCTGCAACCATCTGTTGAAGTTATAAGATTGCTGAATAGCATGATCTATGTAGTTTAACTTTACACCTCGCGTAACTCACCAACTGATTCATGTGTCAAGAATCGCTTGGATGTTTATTACAAAGCTTACGTTAACTGATGCATAGTATATGCATGAGCACTCAGACAATTGCAAGTGGATCAGTTGAATACATCATACAGACAAATACTTTTAACTTCAAGTAAGAATGGTGCTATCTGTAAAACAAAAAGCTGTCATGTATATCGAATGTAAGACCACAATTAGGCTACTCCAAATAACTAATGTTAGAGTAGATTGTATTCTGTTGGGAGCAGTCAATATTATAAACGTGTTTATTTATATTTGATGAATGATTTGATAAGGCAAGCCAAACTAAGGATAGCAATGTAGTAGTTAACCAGAAATGAAATAAACTGTAATATTTGTGTTAGACAACATATCTCTATTGTAGTTAACATCTCGTGAGTTTAGGCATGAACGTTAGTTTATTCTTTCTTTTACTATTTACTATTATAACGTATATCGATTAACGTTATGTTTCTTTGCTCTTTCTCGGTTTCAATGGGTGCTTGTTTCTGATAGCTTCTCTCCAATATGACAAACAGATAAGAATACAGATGGTCAAACAATGTATTCTTCTTTTTCTTCAAAATACCTTTGAAAAATGTATCTCAAAGACAAAAGCATTGCTTTTATTTTTGGAGGTTGTATTATATCAGTTGGATAAGATGCACCATGCCATTCAAGCTTGATGTTTCGGTCTATATCCTGTCACCCATAGGCTGTCTATATCCTATCACCCCTAGGCTGTCTATATCCTGTCACCCCTAGGCTGTCTATATCCTGTCACCCCTAGGTTGTCTATATCTGGCCTGAGAGAACCTCGTTGGGTCACAATGCTTGTAAGCCCCCATATCAGTTGATTATTTGTGAAGTTTGTGGGAAAATGCTAAGTACACAGGCAAGTACATCATGTCATAAACATATATATGTTATGGTAAACTGTGTCATATTTTTCTATATTCGTCTTATAAAACCACATGAATCGAGCAGGGAAGTGATGATAACAATATTGTAATGCTGCAGTTTAGAAGTGGAATTGTCAATATCAATAAAACGGTGGTTGGTATCTAGATCAATATGATGGTGTCATCAACCCACAGTAAACAGGCAGGTAGCTGTTTGATGCTGCAATAACATGGATATTCCATTAGTTGTCGACAGGAAAAGCTGCCTCTATGTATATGTGGTTTATTTGAATGATATCGCTAACATTGGTTGTGAATAATCCTGTTGAAACTTACTTTTCATGTTAGGAAATGTAACGTTCAAAATGAGCACGGGGACATGTTTTTATTAATAACCAGACGAAAAACAAATTTATTTAGTATCTCTTTTCATTATCATAAAGACAGTTTCTCTGTGTTTGTGTGTTATTTCATAATTTTTTTTATTCATTTCACAACTGCTGTCGACTACATCGTGCATGATATACTATTTCTCGTAGATTTTCCTCATGGAAAAGATTGGATTTTCCGATGCTCTATAAAATAGCTCTACTTTCACTTCTAAGGGTGACATTGCAACACAATGCCTTACTTTAGAGTAACTATTGACGAATTGAAACAGATTAAGTAGGGATACAAGCCGTTAGGACATCTTTTATTTCCAAATATAACCATGTCATAAGTAGTTTTAATAAGAAAATCATAAAAGTTTTTAAGAACTGTCAATTTTAAATGGATAGCGATATTGTTAGAATTCTTCCATTTTCTGATTAACACGTTTCTAATCTTTAATGGATCATGTTTTAACGAGACTAGCGTAAAGCATGTATTTAAGAATGACATACATATAGTTGTCGTACATACAATTGTTTATCACTTTACAAATGAATTTCTATCAAACTATTATTAAGATACCGGGACTGCTCAAGCACTTCTATAATTGTTGAATTTCAGTTTAAGAAGATTTTACCCTTCATCATTGGGTCTCAAACACTGAAATAACGAGTTTAGATCTTCTGTTGTGTAAAGAGTCGCAGTGTATTGACGTTAAAAAAGGGAAAAGCAAACAGGAGAAGCAAAACGAATAGGAAATAGTACTCTTTGATAGTTCTTATAAAAGCAGAATTCAAAATGAAGCCGTCGTAGGAAGGGTATGCAGTTTAAACCAGCGAGACGCTATTGTAATTGTATCACCCGAAAGGACCCTTAGTTTTCTCAAAGTAGGATTAATGGTGTTTTCTGTCTAGTCGACCTCCAGAGGCGAAGTAATAACATACAGCATCAACGGTGGAGAATATACAGGGGGTGTTTGGTGACATAAACACTCTTAATTGGTAGAGAATTACAATCGTACTCGCAAACTTTTCTTGTAACTTGAAATATTTACATGAACATTGTCAATAATTAGACTAAGTTTGAATTTAAAACTTCAAAAATGGGCTATGTAATAGTTAGAACCTATGCTACGCTCGCTCCGCCCCTTCTTAATCACTAAAATTTCTCTTCAGGTTCTGACTTAGAAGTGCGCCTATTTTTTATTGACAGGTTCAATGGCGTCACTGTTTGCGTGATTTCGTTGTCATTGTTTCATATGGCGCGATGTCGCTAAGCTGCAGGGACGTGTTTTTATGAACTCTCACATTTCGAAAAAGGTATTTGATCATAACATTTGTTATCGTAAAACTAGAGATAATCTGCATTCTGTCTTTGAGGTGAGCTCCTTTTCCTCTGTTCATTGTATTCGGGAATAGAGTATTTATAACCTTTTGTACAAAATGTTATGTCTAAATAAAATTGTTGAATGTGTCAGTTATTCAAATTAATATTGTTGTTTCATAATTTAATGTAAATTTAAATAAATATATAATTAGTTATTAGTACTGAGTGTTTAGATTATAGAAGATAATTAATTCATACTTTTATAATAATGTTAAAGTAGTATTTTTTGGGTTTTAGTTTGTTAAAAGACTGACAGTTTTTGTTTGTAAAACGACTTTAATAAGGCTGAAACAAAATGTACACTAACTATGCTAAATAACAAATACATGCATGCAAAATATTTTGAAACTCATTTGTCAGTATCTTTATACTGCCTGCGTAGCGTAGTGAGGTCGTGTTTACTTCAAGTCACGTAGGGCACAATTGCAAGTCAATAAAAAGTTGTAAAACATTGTTGTCATATGTTTTTGAGTCGGGGCGTGTCATGAAGAGTGTTTTAGCTTTGAGTTCTTAATCATTAAGAGTCTATTTTGTCAGGAAAATACGATCGTCTGATTGGTTGAGAAAGTAGGTTGAATTCTAAATTCATTTAGTTTCTATCCCTGCATAAAATGATGGGAATACAAAAGGTGAAAAGCATTTGCTTTGCAGTAAGCATGCGGCTGGGCAACTGGCTCAGTATTATCATTTACACATTGTGCCTTGCAGTGGTAGTGCCTTGGCAATGTTTTTCCTACCAACGTTAGAACTCAACCTACTTTCTCAGCCAATCAGACGCTCGTATTTTCCTGACAAAATAGACACTTAATGAGTAAGAACTCGCTAAACAACTTTTCATGGCACACCCCCTAAAACCTAAAACAAACAATTAGGTTCTCTCCATTATTTTATCCCACGAGGGCGAAGTATCTTCTGTTTTAATTGTGATTTAATTCAGCACCATCAAGATTTTTACCAGTTATTCTATATTCAGTACAATTGCTCCTACGAAAATTTCCTTCTGCTTCACCTTCTTGTAGTTTCATATATGTGGGAAAAAAAGAACAAGGGATTTTATATTTTATCGAATAAACTACTTATTTTACACTCATTGGTATGTAAGTGTTAATTCATATATAGACTATTTCATTGTTTTTGCCGAATATAATTTTTATCTCGTCAAGTGGAGTGAGAAATTATATTGTCACTTTCTCACTCCACGAGAAAACAATGAAATAGTCTATTTATTATTTAACTTTAATCTGCATAAAAACTATTAAAACGTGACATTGAAAGGTTAGAGTGGTCCTGTCATAATCCTAACAACTCCCCGCTATAGTTCACGTTTAATGCAGTGAGAAAATAATTCGACTGAAATAAGTCGATATAAAACAGCGACTAACGTTCTGTCACATACCTTTGCCTCACCAGGTTTTTCATGAGTAAAAGAACTACTATGCAATATATCGACAATAAATGAAGTTCAGAATGTTAAAAAATATTGAATATTATATTAACACCACAAAAGGTCAACAGTCATTGACATCACAACATTGTCGTTCACAGTAAGACATGAAATGCAAGGGAGGTCACTTTAAAAAGGGAGATAATTTCATTTCAAAGGGTCACACGTTAATCACTGCAGTGAAAATATGAGTTAAATTTTCACTGCAGTGAAAATATGACTTTTTATTGCTTATTTGCAAATATAATAATAATAATAATGATAATTTGTCTATTTGTCTAGCGCCATTCCATGCTTGATAACATGCTCAAAGCGCTTGTGTCACTCTACAGTTTTTTAAAAATCTTCCTTGAAGAGGTGAGATTTCAACTTGGTTTTGAAGGACTTGAAGTTGGAGCGAAAATGAGCAGGGAGATTGTTTCATGGATTATATTTTCAGTATATAATCACATATTTCATTCCTGGTTATATAATAAACCCAAAGCTTTGTGGGAGACATAATGTTTTCGCCTCTGTCAGTTATGTGGTTCCGAAATGCTTTCGTTTCCGGGCCATATTTAAAAACTGTTAAATATTTTTTGTGGTGGAGTGGTGCCTTTTGCTACTTAGGATATTCTTATATTTATATTTTGCTGGTTTCAATGGTAACAGTTTGAACTTAGTGCATGTGTGGGTTAAGGGACCTTTTCCGGCCTCTTTCTCAAAATCTATGCATTATTATTTTTACGAAACTTGGTATGTGTTTTTTTCTGGTTTCCATGGAAACAATTTGAAATTAGTTTGGGTAAGTTAGTGCATATGGGGGTAAGAAACCTTTCGTTTGCCTGCCATTTTGCAACTTAAATCATTCTGAATTTGTTTCTGGTTTCCATCAAAATAATTTTAACAAAGTGACCAGAAAAGGGACATAATTGAACTAAGAGGCTACATGGAAACAAGTTTATTGAAATAGATTAACCTTTTTGGATTGTCCGTTTCGGATTGTCTCTGGTATAAGTGAAAATAAGAGTAAGATGACTCGGTTGGATTGGAAGTTGGAGCGGCCGAACATCACAGTGCGTCATATGCACATATTTCTAGGTCTAAAATTCTTTTTGGTCTGCTTGTCTGTCTAACAATGAAAGCTATGATGTCAGTAGATTTACGTTGATATAAATATAGCTTAGTCTTCATGAATTGCTGTTCTGTAGGATATTAAAGCGGTTTAAAAGCTACAATTTTCGCAACACTGTTATTTTATTTGACTAATCAAATTTCCTTTATATTTCTTCTCCACACAAAAAGTAGACATCCCTTATTACTTTTTTTAATATACAGTTATATACAGACAGACTCATTTCTATAATTGGCAGTACACTAAATCATCTGGAAGGACCAGTAATCTTTTTGGTTCACACGGTGGTTATCTGGTGAAGTCTCGTCGCTTTCCTGAGGCGATGTAAGTAATACGGCAGTACAACAACCGTGTTGACGACTACCCTAAAGGCTGCTCTTGAAATTGACACTGTCTGGCTGGTGAAAATTCAACCAATCGTATCAGGACAAAGTAATCAATTGAATTGCAATCTCTACAGGTTTTCCATCTTCTGTAACTATTTCATGAATACAGATATAGCCAATACCAATAAATATACTTACATATGTACAATAATTTGAAACCACAAAAGGATTGTCTGCATACTGTAAAGGGTAGTTGATTGACGAATTATGTTAGCGATTGCTCTGTTCCTTCTGATGTATGGGGTGAAAACTAATTAAGTTTGTTCTACCCTTGTAGAATCCTGACTTGCATTTACCTCTCACTAGTGAAAACTTTCTGTAAAATTATAACAGGTTCCATTTTTCAGTGAAAAAGTATGCGATGGCAGTTGGCGGTTACTTTTACGGAGAAACCGTCCTGTATTTTATGAGGACAATTATCAATTTCTCTTCACGGAGAAACCGTCCTGTATTTTTGTGAGGACAATTACCGATTTCAATTTACAGAGAAACCATCCTTTATTTTGTGAGGACAATTACCGATTTCTGTTTACAGAGAAACCATCCTGTATTTTGTGAGGACAATCACCGATTTCAGTTTACTGAGAAACAATCCTGTATTTTGTGAGGACAATCACCGATTTCAGTTTACAGAGAAACCATCCTTTATTTTGCGAAGATAATTACTGCTTCCTCTTTACAGAGAAACCGTCCTGTATTGTGTGAGGACAATCACCGATTTCAATTTACAGAGAAACCATCCTGCATTTTGTGAGGACAATTACCGATTTCAGTTCACAGAGAAACCATCCTCTATTTTGTGAGGACAATTACCGATTTCAGTTTACAGAGAAACCATCCTTTATTTTGCGAAGATAATTACTGCTTCCACTTTACAGAAAAACCACCCTGTTTTTGTGAGGACAATTACCGATTTCTGTATTTTGTGACACATGTCCAGTTCTTACAATTTTAATGTAGCTGAAGGACAAGTCAAGGTGTTATTGACATATTCATTTTCCAATGATTCGTTTTCGTTGTAATCTTCATTTGGTATTGTCATTGTTTTTGGTGGCATTTAATTATTTAAAAAAAAAAAAAAAAATTAAAATTGAGTTTTTGCAAGAACAGTCACAGGTTCCTGAGTTTAGAATTCAAATATAGATGAATGACAACTTGTGGTGTTATGACATATTCATTTTCCAATAATTCGTTTCGTTGTAACCTTATTTTGTCTTCAAAGCTTTTATCTTAGTTTTTGTCTTTCACGTTCATTAGATGTTTTGATTCATCGTTGTTGTTGGCATTTAGTTATTTAAAAAAAATTTACTTTAGAATTAACATTAATCATTTTAGTGCACAGCAGTTGTCAGAAAGTATATAAATCCAATTTCCTTACAAAGGAGGAATGTACATGTAAACGATTTTCTCATTTATTGTGTTCCTTTTATATCTAAAACAAAAAACTCACAGAAGACATAGTAGACATTTAGTTCTGTATCTTCATTTAATGGCTTATCAAAATAATTATTTGTATTACCCAAAGCGTTTCACGAGCAAACTCATTTGAAACATATATTTAAATGTAGGAGATACCCGTGGGGAAAACCTAGACTTTGTTTTATATATGTGCGTGTGCCCTCGTTCATCTCCTTACAGTACTAATAAATGTGAGGTGTTTAGAATACAACGATTGAATTTAAGAAACGTGAGGTAAATCCATAAAAGATTAAAAGACATTACAAGATTGATATGCTCACAGGCAGTGGTTGAGAAAATGTGTGTAATCCAATCTCCACTCAACTCAATGAGACACTGCGTTGTGTTGATGGCGGAATTACAGCTTCCATAATTGGTATCCTTTACAGAATACACACATGGATGTAACAGATCTAGAGTTACTACGATGACATGCGAAATAGGTGTGTCACCAAAAAACAGGTGTGCAAGAATTGAAAATAATTACCAGCACTGCTCTCTTATTTTGTGTGAAATTTTAGAGTGACATTTCATTTCCTCAAATATTTACTCAATGGATGCCGAAGTGTCATTCTAAGTATTTATTTCAAATAAGTGTGTTGTTGAGTCACACAATGTCATTCGTATGTCATCATTCACTTTAAAAACTTTATCTGATTATACTACGGGAGTGATGTGTTACAATGATTTACTCCTGTTGGAAGCTAAGAAGAAGTTTGAATTAATAACCAGGAATTGATCTTGACCAATATAATGTAAATCAAGATTTGTACTGTTGCCACTGCTTGCGAGGGATACTCGTCTCTGAAACGTTTGACCTTTCATTACATGATGGATGTATATTGATACACTCTCCCGGTTTGATCACCAAAGACACCAATGATATAGGGACGTGTTGTAAAGTATCTGTATCAGCAGCGACCTCCACACTGACTGCCTTCTTACAACTGACAATAGTATAGATGGAAGCTGAACTAGGACGAACGGCCCAGAGGATTTATACAGGATGAGATCGGCATCTGCAACCAGCTGTTGAAGGTATAAGATTGCTGAATAGCATGATCTACTAAGTTTAACTTTACACCTCGCGTAACTCACCAACTGATTCATTTGTCAAGAATCGCTTGGATGTCTGTTACAAAGCTGACGGTCAACTGATTCATGGTATATGCATGATCACAGAGGTAATAAGTGGATCAGTGGAATATATAATCTAGAGACAAATACTGTTCACTTCAACTATCAATGGTGGTATGTGTGAAATATGAAGCTGTATATATATATTGAATATAAGGCCACAATTAGGCTACTGCAAATAAATAATGTTAGCGTAGATTGTATTCTGTTGGAAGCAGTCAATATTATAAACGTGTTCATTTATATTTGATGAATGATTGGATAAGGCAAGCCCAACTAAGGATAGCAATGTAGTAGTTAACCAGAACTGAAATAAACTGTAATATTTGTGTTAGATAACATATCGCCAGTATACAAGATATATCCAGTAGACAACATATCTCCAGTCTGTACAACGTAATTGCAGTTAACAACGTGTGAGCTTAGGCATGTACGTTAAGCTATTGTCTTTTACTATTTACCATTATTAATCAACCGTGGTGAGATCACTCATTAATAACACTGAGTTGCTTACACACATGTGTGACGTCACAATGTTAGCCGCGCGACTGCAATAGCGGTTGACCTATTTGCAAGTGAGCGTCACTAAAAAAGATTTTCTTGCAATTCAGCACTATTTAAATCATTGAGTAATAAATAAAATACTAAACTCGGTCCGATTTAATAGCATCTTAATGAATCTCTTGAATGGCGCAGGTATTTAACTCGGTTAAAATACCAACTCATTCACATTACATAAACATATGTAATCAAACGGGACATCGTTTAGTAATCTATATTTACTACGTATATCTATTAACGTTATGTTTCTTTGCACTTGCTCGTTTGCAATGGGTGCTTGTTACTGATAGCTTCTCTCCAATATGACAAAGAGGTATGAATGCAGATGGCCAAACAATGTATTCATCTGGAAAATATATTTTTCATTAAAATATCTTTGAAAGATATATCTCAAAGACAACAAAAAAAGTTACAAAGCATTGCTATTATTTATGGAGGTTTTGTAATATGAATTGCATAAGACGCACCATGCCATTCGAGCTTAATGTTCCGGGTTTATTCTGTCACTCCTTGGTTGTCTATATCTGGCCTGAGACAACCTCGTCGGGTAACAATGCTTGTAAGCCCCCGTATCAGTTGCTTATTGCTTATAAGTACAATTTGCAAGTACAATCCTGTCGTAAAATAACTTATGTGTGGTAAATAGTGTTATATTTTGTATATTCGTCTAAAAAAAACAACGTGAAACGAGCAGGGACGCGGTGATAAAAAAGGTTATTATGGTGTAGTTTGGAAGCGAAATTGTCAATATCATTAAAACTGTGGTTGGTATCTAGATCAAGATGATGGTGACATCAATACACGGTAAACAGGCATGTAGCTGCTTGATGCTGCAATAACATGGATACACCGTTAGTTGCCTCCATGTAACTGGACTTTATTGAAATGATATCGGTGAAATTGGTAGTAAATCATCCCGTTAAAACATACTTCACGTGTTAGGCAATGTAACATTCACAATTAGCAGCAGGACACGTTTTTATTAATAACCCATCTTCCCACGACAAGGTGAGAATGTATCGAGATCTCTCCAATTTTTTACCTTGCCTTCAACCTAGGCAGAGTTGGTGAAACGAATCAGCAACACCTATCGTGATCACGAGTTACGTCCCTTACCATCTGCTAACATACAACCAATGAAATCGCCGTTTACATTTGGAACCAATTCAAAATAGCGACGACACAGTCACAGAGGCAATACAACTGTCTTCTGATTGCCTTATCCGATTAGCCTGCAGTACGTTAAAATCTTAGCAGTGAAAATACGAGGGTTGAGGTCAAGGGCGGAAGGAGAAGATATGGAAATATTTTCGTTACGCCTGTGACGTTGTGAAGATGTTAATAACCGGAATTAAAGAAATTAATAATTTCAAAATTATTATCTCTTTTCATGTTCATTTTCATAAAGACAGTTTCCCTGTGTTTGTGTTTTTCTTCATAAAAAATATTCATTTCACAAATACCGTAGACTACATGTACATTGTGCATATACTGATTCTAGTGGAAAAGATTGGATTTTCTGATGCTCTATAAAATAGCTCTACTTTCACTTCTGAGGGTGACATTGCAACACAATGCCTTACTTTAGAGTAACTATTGACGAATTGAAACATATTAAGAGGGATACAAGTCGTTAGGATATCTTTTATTTCCAAATACAACCATGTCATGAGCAGTTTTAATAAGAAGATCATAAAAGTTGAGTTTCAATTCACTCACTATTTAATTTCAAAACTGTGTAGTACTTGAAAACCGTTAGGCATTGCTTAACGCAACTTGGTATGTTGAGGACTAATGATAATCGCATGCAGTAGGTGGGCCTTTTAGGGGTTTCAACTTTCTGGGCGTTTCATTTTGGCCATTCTACAGAAAAGCAACTTGGAAATTCGTTTAAGGAGCCGTAGTCGAAGTCGGTAGGCCCAGTAGCTTAACGAAACTTTGTTTGTTTACTAATAATCACATGAAGTTGTGGAGAACTCATTTAAATTTGGCCACGTGTTACATCTAGCTACATGAGTCAAGAATATGTCAAAATTAACCGACCATTCATAATGTCTCACAATTTTCTACTAATGTCGAAAACCGTTTTCTATGGATACGGCTTATTGGGTTGTGTAATGGGATCTTTTACACTCTAAAGTAACAATATATTATAAATTGCAAACTTGTAAAAATATAGAATGAAGTTAAAATATTTTAAAGATATCTCATTATTCAAAGTGCAAAGAGATGTTAAAGATATCACATTATTCAAAGTGCAAAGGGATTGCTCGTATATTTAAAGAGATTTATTACGTATCATGTCCTTTATTGCGTCGAAATTTTGTATGAAACGTGATCATATAACGATCATATAAATGTTAATAGTGTGTAGGTAGTGCTGATATGTTTTGCATTATATCTATCAAATATTGATATAGTTCATACTACGTTTCCATGGATATTAATATATGTTAATTTCATTTTCCAATATAGAAAGGAGATATATTGAGAAACGATTGAAACATAACATAATGAAATTGTATGGACAATTGTTTTCTATACTCCAAATGTACCTGGTTCCATGAAGCTGCAAAAATAAATGATGATCAGTGTGTTTGTTATGTGTTATATACTTATCAGGTGTGCTTATCGGATTGAGACACATCCCTGAATCACTATTGTACATGTAGTCGTCTGTATTTAAAACTGAGGAATGTGTACAATATAGAAATAAGAAGTATACACTGCATTCAGTAAACCGCTTATAAAGTATTCATTCCACAGACCCAGTTTCTAAGTGATTTGTGACTTTCCGATGTCAGTAGACAGGTAATCCTTAGTGGAGTAGGCGATATGACATGTGCAGCATGATGTCTGTATTCCTCGTTCCTCAGGGATTTGAATATCACGTTGAAAATCATAACTAATGACCTATATCCCATTGTGAATTTGGGGACTGTATCATACACTTAACGACTTGTATGTTTAAAATTATCTTCCAGTATAAATCTTTAGAGCAGCAATATTCATGAAGCGGATAACAAAATTGTTCCGTTCAAGGCAGGTATTTGTTTCACGTTGTCTTGCACAATAACATCATCATCATCATCTATTACCTAAAAAGGAGCAGGATCGTGCATTCTGATTAGCCTGTTAATTACTGTATAATGGAAGAATGCATATAAATAAAGACCATGTACCATAAAGACATAAAGACCAATGATTTGTCATCTTTGCGTTTCTCCTACGTGACATTGTTCCATAGGAGGACAAGCACTTAAATGTGCATCCTGTACAGTCCTGATGCATCAATGACTGTCAAATCGCCGCTAGAATACAAATCTACCAGGGAAATAAACTGGAATTGTTTTATGGAGGGTCGTCAGGCGTTCATAATAATAACCATTGAAGTTGCGAATAATGTGGAATGAACTGAAACCGTAGGTCTTGGGAAAGGATCCAATGAAAGTCGGTTCATGGCTCATGCCACGAGGCTGGACGCGTACCTACTGATGATTAACTATGACATTGATGATGTTGTATTTCCTTTTCCTCAAATAAAATTATTGGAGGGCAACTTTTGTAAAGTATAGTGTTAATTTATTGAAGGTTAGAATGACTCTTGTATTCGAGTCTTTTGTTGTCAGTAAACATATATGGATGAGTGTTTGTTAACTACGTATTGCCAACCATGAAAACTTTATATATATGCATCATATCTATAGCATGACATGAGGTGAGGTGAGGTGCGGTTTAACGCCGCTTTCAAGACTATTTCACTTATATCGCGGCTGCTAATATTATGGCAGGGAGAAAGCCCGCAACGCCATGTGGCTATGCATTGCGGTGAAACATGCGATCATCGGCTGGAACTAGCGAACCATGGGTGGTACTACGCTGAAATTCAGTGTAGCATTGCACCCAAACCTTACTGCGTGTAGAACAGTTCTCTACTGCAGACAAAGTTGCCGTGCCCCTGGCGGGATTCGAACCCCGGACCTCTTGATCCGAAGCCGAACGCGCTAACCAATGCGCTATCCCGAACCATGACATGAGGGACAAGCGGATAAAATACGACAATTTGACGCATGGCTATGGCTTTAAAAAGTTTAAAAAAAGTTACAGCATTATGTCATGTCGAAAAATATATTCCTTTACAAGTTGACAAAGTCAGTACGATTATGTGCTAGCATTTCCCCATTGTTTCAAAGAGTTCATTCCTCCATCTACCAAATCTAAAACTCTACAGAGTATCACATATCACACGAAATTCTTCATTATTTCATATGATATAAATTTTAATTGTTATTTTTTAGAATAGTTGCCAGTGAATGTCATATATATAAAGTGTTTTTCTTGGCGATATCAAATATCGTGTAAGCATGCATTTGGAACAAATATGAAATAAAACGTTAATTATCCATTTACGGCAACCCTTGTTACTAGCAATATAACCAGTGATATGATATGCATGTAGGCATACAAACAACGAACGTTCACTATAATGCACAGTAGCTTCTGTTACTAACCAACAATATAACTTTATAGCTTCATAAACGGGTGTTATTTGATTTTTTAATATATATACTATTCATGTTTAGCTTAATAATGTTCCTGACATTTGATATTGAAAGGTCAACACCATAAATGAATCTTTAATAGAAATAAAAGGACTGTAAAAACAATCCAGATACATTTAATTCATTTGTAATTAACACAAAAGCAATTAACGACAACGTTATAAACAGATACAAAGTTAATGTTACTTGCTATAGTAATCCGGACTTTTTTCATAAAGGCCTAAAGAGAGCTATTAAGTTAACGGAAGCTCAAACTTTAATAGTATTAACTGATATCGGTCCTTATCCTGTTATAAATTAGTCCTTTTAATCATTTAATCATTGTTACTACTTTATCGAAATATTTTAAGAAATGAATTTCCTCTTTTAGATGGAAAAAGTAAATATGAAGGATCAAGTGTTGTGAATAGCTTACTTAACACTTAGACATCCATCTTCAGTTTTAGTAACCTACATTATGCCTACATATCACACTTCTGACTGCTTTCGTTTTGACCCACAGTCAACAGTAAATTAGTTGTTGCTCGTATTGATTAACTAACAATATACAGTGAAACGCGTGTCTCCGGAATCAGTTATTGCTCAAGGGAGTTAGAAGTCTGTGGTGAAGATTTGCATCTCATGTCAGAAAGACAATACTGGGCAGAACGTTTCATGGTGTACGTTGTAATGTCAGTATAAAAACCATCATTTTCAAATTGATGTTATTCAGACATCAATAAATGTCGAAATAATTATACTACTGTCCAAAAGAAAGTTGACGACGTCTTCAAAATAGCCTAATGGATGTTCGCTCCTCCATGTCAATTATTGTTTATTTATAAAGTTTATCATTATGTGCTTTATAGTGTTTGTATTAGTTATCTATTGTATTTTCTAAAAATGATGACTCAGCAATTTTTAGAAAGTTTAAATATCCACGACATCAGTTATATTAATTGGTTTAAACAAAAATATGTGTTTTTCTATGATAAGACGTTGAATATAAATTCATTGATCTAAAATTTGTATTAATTATAGGGAATCAAACAATTTTATAGTGAACATTATTTTTTATGTTGGTGATTTAATAGCAAAAGTCGGCTACATATTGTGCCATAGTGGGAAAAAACAACACTACCAACTATTTTTAGAAAGGAAATTATGTTATCATTAACATATTTCGATATGAAAAAAAGTTTAATGCTAGAAATATTATTTTTCCAGATTTACCAAAAATAGTCTCCAATGTTAAAACCCCTACTGACACCGGGATCTTTGAAGAGTCATATCTTGAAAAAATCACACTAACCCCCATTTTTTAAGGCTGATTTTTATAATAGGATACTGAAATCTAGATGCTAGAAATTGTAGGAACGGACATCCTTAAGAAAAACTAAGACATTCAGGATAAAAAGAAATGTTTATTTCGCCCCGAAAATATTTTTATTCAAACACTGTATACATCGTAACAAATCGGTACGGTCATAAAGCAATGTCACGCGGGGTCCAAAATCGAATGTTGTTTTTTTTATTATGGTTGGACACTCAAAAGATCACATTTAAATTTTCTCTTTCACACAACATCATGGTGGTTTCTCCGGCTAGAGGTAGTACCGGGTATGTCCTCCTTGGGTGCCTGGGCACGCAGACGCATCGACGTTGTCCAACATCGAATGACGTTAGGGGTGATGTTTTGTCATTATCGCTGCACTGTAGATAATCTAGACAATTTTCTGAGTGCTTTTTGCTGCTGCATTCTGGACGTGTATCATCAGTTACTTAATATGCTTTTGTGCACGTGCATTTCGTGATTCTCGACTTGAAAACGTGTTTTTCATTCTTACCATTTTTCGACAATGTTTATTGACTAAAGTGCGTTTTGTCGATTGTTTTCGTTCTGTTAGTGACATTATGTAAATGTTTTCATTTTGAATATAGAAAATACCTCATTTTCAATAAACAGGTTTTTGTGATTGTCAACTTTCTTTGAAAAATCAGTATTCCCCAAACTCAAAATCTCCAGATGTTAAGTATAATATTAAACATTCCGTTCTTAAATCTTATTTTGAACCAAAGTAAGCAATATTCAGTCAAAGTGAACGGCAGTACCCTATATCATATGACACGTTTAAATGTTACGAAGCATTGGAGCTCAAAACCAATATTGTATGTCAATGTATAGTGACCGTTGCCAGAATTAAGGCAAGCAATCGGGTTACTGATTGATAAATTACTTACTGACTTTCAAATGATGACTCCTGATTAAATAAAAGTACATTGCAACTTACTTGTTAAGATAGTTACTGATACAAGAGTAAGGACGGTGTTTTGTAAATTCAGCTTTATACTGATGTATTTTAGTTTCAAAATAGCATCAAAAATATATTTGTTTAAGTCAATCTTAGCTCTGTCTACATTTGTTCCATAAATACTAAATTGAAACAGATTTCTTTTTCCTTCTGGACAAACCAACATTTTGTCTTATGATTGTGTATTTATAGGTTCAATTAGCGTTATATTTCCCGAGACAACGAACCTGACAGCCTTGTCCTGGCATTTCGTGTTCATTACCAATCACTGGAAATTCACTAATAGTCGCTACACACGAAATGACTGTATTTTAAGACTGACCCAAGTCTATTGGAAAATTAGATGATATTTAGGACAATGAGGAATATAAGCGTCTCGTTAACCTATTTCTATTTCTAAGAGACTCCTTACAATACTTAATGGAGTCAGCCCACTTATATGTACTTCTTATAATTGACGCAAGCTATATAAAACACACACACACACACACACACACACACATATAATATTTGTATATGGCCAATATCCAGCTACGATTTCCCTCGATCACTGGATATCACTCGTAACGACACACAATTTGGAGTATGCAGCTACTAGACGCTACTAGACGCACTAAGTCACAGCAGCATGCTCATCCTGATATACCTACCAGATACCCATTCAATACTGGGTGGACCTGGACACAGTCACGGTGTTTTCTCAAAGGATACTGCATGTTGCTGTATCTGCAACTTGGTGTCATTTTCCTGGATTTGAGGGATCTTATATAGGGTTGCGTACTGTACACTTGGGGCTTTGGCAACACTGAAAGAGTTTGCACACAACGTTGACTCCTAAAAGGCTTTTAAATGCTACATCAGAAATCACGTCTACAACATGTGTACCATGTACTGCACAGTATGTCTGCCTATCAACGTTTTGTCTATGTAAGGAGTAACAGGTTGTGGTCAATACCCTCATGGAAGAGTTGACTTGAGTACAAACGAATATATTGCTTTATCTCTGTGATATTATTGAACACTTTCTACTGAACTGTTTATAGGTTGATCCTGTCCATCCTTCCATTAATCAAGTTGCAAAGATCAAACAGAGAACTCCCTCTGACCGCTGTTCAACACTCAACTAGCGTCCATTCTTCTGTTGTGCACTGTTATCGGTTGTATTCAGGGTCAACCGATTACTACATTACAATAATGCTTAGGCAAATAAAAACCGGTATAATATATGTACGAAAGCAATGTATTATCCAAATGTGATAAATATACAAATACGTTACTTTCACAAAACACCATACAAGACACTTAAGGTGAACATTTAAACGATAACCTACCATTGATAACATGGGATCTTTTATATGAGTGAGTGAGTGTGTATTATAAACTCGAATGATACAGAGCATTCAGATTCAACATGTTATAGCGACATCCATGCTTACAGCCATTGCAAGATTTGCTTCAAAATCACATAACTTCGAAGTATGAAAACATATGTTCCACTGCATCATTTCCAAGTGGTAGTATACCATATAGAGAGCATAGGATACTAAATGAATGTAAGCCTTTTGTGTATCAATTCATCCTAAGAGGGTTAATAATTATTATTGCTAACGTGTTATGAAACTCTACGACAAGTGAATGTGAAATATGCATGGTCTAAATTTCAAACTTTGACTAAAAAAAAAAGAAATTAAAATTCATTTCAAATTATGAAACCGCTTTGATTAAGGAGTATTTGTGAAACCTTACGTTGTAAATGCATCCAATATATCACATCATATCACATTCTCGGAATCAGTACGGAATATAGTTAAATAAGTCTGTACACAAAGTATGTTATATGTTTAATGGACCAAATGCTGTTTCTAATGTAAATATATATCTAATTTGGATGTATCGGTCATACATTTTGGATTGTAAGTTTTATGTCAAAGGGAAAGATTCTATGTGTGTGCATGAGTAATTGTAACATGATTTCGGTGTATCCTTGATTCTGATTGGTTGATTTGCCTATGTTGAATGACAATGAATACCCGCAAATTACTTGGGGGCGAATCACCGCGAACATATACATCATGTTCACAAGATTCGGCCCGACTCAAAATTTATTTTTTCTATTTCTCTTAATATGTGCCCCTTACTCAAATTTGACAGGTGGCATTGTCATTTTCTAACTTGTGTATAGCAGTATAGGTAACAAATAACTGTCAGAATTAAGTAATCTCAATTTCAAGATTTGTCCAAGTTTGACGCCTTCTTCCATGCGGTTGTGTTTACCGAATGCCGTTGCCATGGCATGACGTCATAGTGATCAACCGTTTTGACGTCACAATGCTAGCGTCATTGTCACAATGGGTTAGGGCAAGTTTAAGTTTTTTGTTCCTAGGTATGTTACTGTGTGGATGTCGTAGATAAATATTTATCGCCATCTAAAAGGATACGTGAATATTGTGAAGTGAACATAGTTGAGTGACATTGTTTGAGCTTATGTGTAAATTGTTGCTAATGTACATATTACGCCGAGTATTTACATTTGTTTTGACCTGACCACACCTGTTACAAAAATGGAACAGTCGCAAATTCCTTTCCACTCAGAGATAGGCACGCAAAAAGAGAGTTCGTTTCAAAACGCCTGATAACTAACGGTCATGTTACAATATCGATAAATAGTTGCGTTTGTAAAATGTCTGGGATTCATTGCTATTCAACACCCGCAAATTTTAGCGTTTAAAACCTCCGGCTAACGCCGTCGGTTTTAAACTAAATTTGCGGGTGTTGAATAGCAATGAATCCCGGAAATTTTACAAACGCAACTATTGATCTTATAAATATCTTTATGACATTGCGTCATGGTGATCGTGGCAGAAAGTTGTTAAAAGCTATAACATTCATAAGAAAATATTGTTTACTAAAAAGACGATTTATGGTTCGTTCGGAATGCCCAATAAACACGTTTAGGACCTCATACATCAAACATACAATTACTCAGATATCACATTTTAAAACAAGGCCCGATTTATATCAGTGTATGACAAGATATACAGTTGCCATATCACAGGTTTCTGTCGCTGTAAATACAAGTTCTATATATTTCTTCAATTTCACAGACTTTTGTAGATATATATTGATAGACAACTTCTTTTACTTTAATTCGTTGAAGCATCATTACTGTAGGACTTATAACGCAAGCAAGAAACCCTTAATGCAGTTCACTCTCGTATCGCATCTCACATAGTAAGGAGATTCCAAATTTGTAAAAGCATGCATTTCAGAAACATATTAAGATAATGTTTTAAAATAAAAACAGTATTTACAGAAAAAAGCTGGAGTATATACATGTAACTATATAGTAATTGTCTCAATTGGAAAACTTTTAAAATAATTATATTGGAAAAATTCCCAGGAATAATTATATTGGAAATAAAAATTCCATTGATTTGTTTTTGGAACAATTGAAAACGAGATTTGTGATCTAAAATTTCCCAAGGGACTTATGTTAGGCATGTAAAAAAAATGTTTTTATATTTTCGCATTTCCATAGATAAGGCAGATTATATTTCTCAACACAAATGGAGAAGAATTATAAATTATGTTTGATGTAGTTTGTTACATTAACTTTGGAGCAGATTAACATTGAATCATTCCCGAACAGAGAGATGTACACGTGTTAGCATGCTGAATAGTGAGATGAGACATGGGGGTACATGAACCTGTTCTTACCATTCACAGTACCGTGACATACATGCACTTGCACTCTTTAGCCGACTTTAAAGGTATCTAGTTACAGCTAGCTGTCATGTCATACGCTCAATAATGACGCACTGTAATAGGACGTATAACATTACATCTAGTTAACTAAATTAACCATCGAGTGAAGTAATATAAGCACAGTACCAACCACCTGAACACGGTATCGTCTTAATCTCCTTATATCCCCAGAGTCGACAAAGAACATATTCTATTTATCAGCAACATATATTGATATTGTTCGACAACGGTTCTTATCAAAAGCGTATGTGTACCGTTTATCAAAACGCTTTTAAAAAGCGCCATGATCTTGATAGTGAACAGGAAACTTAAATTAATCATTGTAATTCAGAGACTGAACTTATTGCAATGGATATGAAGACAAGTGTGATATAAAATAATTTAAAGGAAAGATATGCATTGTCCAAACTCTGTTAATTAATTACTTATTAATTAAGTACTTTTGTTCACTTTTTCATCAAATACTGAAACTTTATTCAGATTCAGTTAAATCGCGAATATAATAAAATAAAAAAATAAAAATATATTTTTTAGCCATTTCTCTCTAAACCGAACATGAGCTACATTAAAAGTTTGGTATCAGGAATAAATTTTGGGAAAATTGTGAACTATTTTAAGGTTAAGCAAAACACCAATCGGATATTGTATCATGTAAGGAAACTGCAACTTACTATAATACATCAATACATATAATTTATTATTTAGAATCGTGTCGAGTATACAAATACCACAATGATGTAGTGAGTACGTGATTGAGGCCTACATCTGCATTGTCTTATTTCTTACAGTTGAAATTACCTTCAAAATCCTTTCATGACAATTCGTCAAATTCACCAAGCCCCTCGTTTAGATAATTTTCAGGGTATATTGTATGCGACCTTCAAATACAAATTAACAGACAAAGTCTTCATCTTTTTCAAGTTATCTTGTCTAAATTGTAACAATTGCTTACAAATAATGTGTCTCTGCCCTCCTATACGTTAACAAAAACTGAAGTATACCATCTGTTTCCAACACAATGCACCACTTAAATGTGGTAGGGTAACAATATGGCCAAAGTACCACATGTTTCACGATGTAAGAAAACTAACAATGCCTATAACAGTATCAATGATTATATATTGAAGCGTCTTTGCAAAAGTACATAGTAAAATTGTAAGAACGTACCAGCGTGCGACTCGATTTATGCGATATTATTAACACTATAAAGACATTCACACCAATAACTCGGTGGTGTCTGACACTACTAGCGTGATGAACAGTTTCCTGGGGGACTTCCATTGTTTGATCTATCAGTGATGAACTGGAGGGTGGGAACGGCCAAGCCATAAACAATTCACATTCGCGTTTATCGTGCTCAATAAAATTATATTCTTGTATCAATCAATAGGTCTGTACTACAGTAAGCTGTGTTCTGATGATAAGATAGCACACTACCTCATGTTTGTCTGTCGAGAGAGGAGTTATTTACAGGCATAACTTTATACTTCAGTTCATATTCACATGGCGACGTTTATATTTTTAATGTAGACATTGAGATGGCACTGATTCAAGTACCTTGTGTGTAAGATTAACGCCATTGTGTTGTACTTAGGAAAGGACAAAACACTTCCGTTAAGAGTTGTTTTTTAATGCCACTTCGGCAGTATCGCAGTTATTGGCGGCGAGAAGTTAACGTGTTTTGATTAATCTTAAAAAGTAATTGCAAAAGCAACAAAGGCCGTAAGAAACACAAGAAGATTACCACAGAGTTTGTAAGTGCATCTCCGTTAAACGTATTGGTAGAAAATGATGCAACGTATATTTATAGCGTCAGTTTTTTGAAACTCGTCAATATGAGGTATATTTGAAGGTCATTAGCGAGTTTGAGCGGTCAGAAAGAAAGATGGTTGACCATTCCATCATTGTACTATATTTAAAATTCTACATTGAGTGGTAAGGTTTCGCTTCATCAGTCAGATCACTTGGCTTACCTTCGAGCGGCCATTTTAATGTGAAGACATTAAAATGGCCGCTCGATTGGAAATGGACTCGCATAACCGAACATGTACATTCGTTTTATAACTCTTTTTATTGATTCGGAATATTCATTTAGTCATTGGGAGCACTAATTTGCCTTTTTGTGAGAGCATTTTATTTCAGTACGCAGAACGTGCTACAGCGCCTTTAAATTTAGCAACTCATTTTTGTGTGGCTCAGCCTCGAAGCTGTACTGTATATAGCCAAAGTGACTGATGATAACAGCGTTCTTATTGGTACACCCAGCTTCCAAACGTACGCACCAATGAAGGAAGTTGATCAAATTATCAGGTAGACCCATATGTATTGGACCCAAACCTTACTGCATGTACAACAGTTTCTACAGTAGACAAAGTTGCCGACCCCCTGGCGAGAACTTAACTATAAGAAAGCGTCTTGACACGTGACTGCAATTTCTAACCGTTAAAAATGCAGTCTTGTGAAACAAATTTTGGAATAAGTGAATACGATGGTACTGGCAAAACACAATGTCAACAATGCCGGACTTTTCATATCAATTTAACCTTCGATATTTATTATTCAAACTAAGAAAATTTGTTTTCGCCAGGAACGCTCAAATTATTGTCAAAGATATGAATTAATGAGGTATATCTTTTAAGCAATAACGTTTCCATTTTCTCCCTATTTCGAAATTTCTACTTATTCTCAGCTTTATGACAGAGATATGAATCCAACAAACATATGCATGTAACTTTATCTTATTTGTGCATTTTACAATCGTGTTATTCATTCGAAAGATTCATTAATGATGCTGACATTTAAATATTAAATGTCAAGAACATTTATAATCTTCTACATTAGAAATGAAATATGAAACAATCTCTTCAGTTGTCGTAAAATAAAAAAATAATTGAATCAACATTATATGATATATATTAAATATTCGCAGAGGTATGCTACATTTTGACTGACCAAGACGTTGACTTGTGTGTAGACCTTAAAGAGGACTAGGTCGAACATAGACAGGTTTGGTAGCAAACGGACCATGTTTTCCTTGTTATGCTTACAACTTATTAATCGCCCATTATCGACAATAACTTGATGTATCTAGTCGTTAAAACAAAGGTAATGTTTTTTTTAATTACTGGATGCCTGGTATCCAATGTTTGAAAGATGCATGAACACTGAATTGCTCGAAAAGCGATTGGGGTTTTGGTAAACTTCAAAGGTACATCAATTGTGTTGTTGGGGTCACATATGCCAAACGTTATAAAACGTTATTTATCTAGAAGTACTGACTGTAATCGAGCGTTAACATTTTGATGATAATAGACTCTGTATACCGACGATATAAATGTAAAAGTATCGATTTCTGATCGAAAACCAGATAATACACCGCGTGTGGTGCGCGTCAATTAGTCAAACGTAATTTTGGAAACTTATTTACAACAGACAAAAAGCAAACTTTGAGCTGATAATATTCAATAGGTCTTATAACTAATGTGCATGTACATGAGAATTGTAGTTTCGGTTTATGCACATGTATAATGATGTTACTCGAACTTAATGGGAAACTAGTAATTATGATATATTTGACGATTGGAGATGAATATTCAAGTTGAGTGAACCTATTTGAACTGAAGTGATCACATATCGTATGTTGGCACGTATCAAAGCCTAAAAGGATATTATGTAACACAACGGATGCATCTTTAAATATATTTGTATCAAGTTGAAGAGATCGAAGTGACACGAAAAACTGATGTCAGAAAACTGAATCTGCGTCAGTCAATCAAAGCTTCAGAGTTTAATCAACTACAGAGGGAATATGAAAAAGGCTGCCTGCTCCTATTGCTCATTTAACACACTTATGAAAAAAAGATTAAATTCATATGTAGTAATAAACCCATAAAATACGCTGCTAGCGAGATTAACCGGTGTGGCAAATTGTGTGACATTAGCCTGTCTTCGTAGTCACCTTTAATGTTACTATACATTTTATAAGTGCTTACAAGATAATGAAGTCGAAAGACTGAGAAAAAGTGTTGGTTACTAAACATACATAAAACATATCTACACATCATAATGTTTATATGTGTCAATTTTCATAACATGTGAACAATTACATGTATTGTCTGATTTATTTGGGGGCAGAAAGTGTGACAGACGGACACAAGGACACGCTGACCGCTATAGTGCCCCTTCTACTTCGAAGCGGGAGTATAAATAGACTTTCCCGGTCAAACCTGTTCCTCAGAACTGCTGTTCATTGGGACTGGCCATTCAGTATGGACGGGACGGCATTGGTGACGACGCGTATGCAATACAGGGCTTCGCTGGTTGCAGCTGTCCTACAGGAGCATCTATACATCAACTTACAATTGTCATTCGCGGAAGCCTGGGCTGAAAGGTATTGATAATGAAGCGAATATACATATCTGCTCATGTTAATCAGTCTCTTTCCTGGAGAGGCATGTTGGAAGTTGTAGATATGAAGGAAAACCAAGATTTATAAATAGTCAACTTCTTTCCTAAAAAGTTTCCTATCACTTTGACTCCTTCAAGACAGCTTTAAAGACATTATTCTTTACAAAAGCCTTCAACTGAAACTGCCTGTTTTCCATGTACATAGTTTCAATGCGCCATAGGCATGCATTCGTGGGTGGACATTGGCGCTTTACAAATATCCATCATCATCATCATCATCATCATCATCATCATTTATCAATCAGATTTGTTTTTAATCAGGCTCAAGGTTGAGATAAAATTTAAGAAATCGGAAACTTGTGATGCCACATACTGTAAAGACTGTCAATACTGAAGTTTGGATTAAGCTTACAGCTGCAACGTCCCAAGTACAGGAGGAATATTAGGCTAAATTGGTGACCTTACCTATTAGTACTTTACTGTCGATGCTCGATTGCAGAATCCCCATCGGCGTTTTTGAAGAGCCTTCGCTCTAAATGTATGCTAAAATCTAAGTTCTACCTTTAGTTAATTTGCACTTTCGGTTATTTGGTTTCAAAATGTTTCCGAAAATGAGTTGTACAGTTACTAGAAATAGTCAAGAGATTTTCAAACCGTCTATCAACTCCGACTGTCGCGTGGCATTTTGGACAGCTTAGTGCTTAAATTGTAGAATCATTGAGTTGTAATCATTTCAGTCGACGACTATGTGTTTTTCTTCTCTAATATAAGGATGAGTGTTACACTACTAAGAAATCTCGGAATGTAGTGTATATCATTAATCAGTATGATGTTTATGTATTTTTCTTCTCACATTCTTCGACATTGTGTCGATATAGCAGTGACAGAAAATAACAGGTTAGTTACATGACTAAATTGTACACCAAGTCAACGGGACTAAGACTGCTACTGAGATTTGAAATAAAATTTGGATATTGTGCTATACCCAATAACCTCCTAAATTAATAAGAGCCAATAACCTTAGATTGATTGTTGTTACAACTATTAACCTTTTTGGGACGCACGGACTGCTGTTAAAAAGCGAAATACTTATGATGGCCGGACGCCGTGCCAAGCCAAAAGGACGTCGGGGCCTATTATAGGCCCATTGAGCTAAATATGAATATTCAATATTGGTAGACGTGTCCCATGTACGTCCTCTTGTCTGGATTGATATATTAAGCACTGAATAAAATCGCTTTATTTTAAGTCCAGATGAAAGCCACTTGAGAGTTTCCTTTCGTTTGGTTGGAGACTTACGTTCTATCTATTCTGATGTATGCAGTTTGGTGTGTTCATTGATGAATATTGTATTGATGTTGTGACATAAATAAAGTAATACCATTAAACATGCATACATACTTCAAGTTGCTTTGAAGTATAAACCGAACCCATAGGTAGACCGCTGGTTCTTGGAACATCAGAGACAGACGTAGGGGTATCCTGGTGTACAATTCTGTAGAGAAACATTCATGTGAACTGAAACTTAGTATTCATTAAATTTTCTTTTATCTAGATAGAATTGAACATATTATATACTTGAGAGATGTGAAGAACCCCAACCGTTTATTGATTATAATGAAAGTGACCATTAGGGACAATCAGATTTTCAAATCATTTCTAGTTTAAACTTATCATTGTAAATATAACTATTGGCAGCATTAATGTGATTTATCTTTTCAATTCCCTTAAATAGCAATTCATGTTCATATTTTACTGATATCTGAAATAAAAACATGTTCTGCGTTTACAATCGGTGGGATGCTTCTACGTGCATTGTATATATTCAAGAAGCAGGGCACACTGCCAAATAGTGTTGATATTATAAATAATATTAATCAGCCCCTCAGAATTCAAGCATCCATCCACATTTCATGGTTTGCCTCATAAATACGCTATATATTGTATGTATTGTTATAGTTAGTAGAAACTTCAATTTCCAAACTTTTGCAATCGATTTGATCTCATCATTTTGTTGCAAGCCTTCAGCCAGGATGTTGATGACCCCGTTGTTTACAGTGTGTGCACTTATTGCGCTATGGATATTTGTTAATAATCTAGATTTACTGCTTAAATAGTTCTGCTATTAAATCGGAGATTCCGGGAGTATATTGTTGTTCATATGTCCGTCCGTACGAAAACCTCATTGCTTGACTTTTGATATCTGACATGTGTATGTGATAGTCAACTCATATTGCTTAGGATCATTTACGTAGGACGTTGTACTATAACCGGCACTGTGGCCATAACTTGTGAATGGCTAATTTTAGGCCTATGATACTTGACATGCATATTTGGTGAGACCATTGAAATGAGGTGTTCATCTTTGAAATTATAATCCTGATTACATTGAGCGCTTTTCCGAAATTTAACCTGGCCACAACTTATGATTGGTCAGTGATAGTTAATCTGTAAAGCATAACCGGATCACTCAAATGAGGTTTCTTACTAGTACCTTTCCCTTGTTCACTGTGGTATTGTAATCCTAACCATGGTCATATCCCGGATCATCAATTATGTTTCACAAACACATCTTGTCGTATTTAAACAGATATACATGCTGAACATTTACGCATTATACGTCAAATTATTAGAAAATCCAATACTCATTAACCCCACTCATGATTTTGAATAATACGGCAACAGTTTACTATGTTTAAAATCAGTGTGATATTGCCGTATCTTAGATGTTATTAAAGCATATTCCGAACATATAGCTGAAATGTCCTAAAATCAACTTTGGAAGGATTTTGTTCAGACGCTCTACGAAATCAATACCAAGAAGTTTGTATCCGTCATCAATCATCGCTTGAATTTATGTCGGTAAACCTGATTTTTAAAATAGCCAATAAATTTAAAGGTTTGGAAACTTTCAAATTTTTATTCCGTTTTAAGTTATATTCTGGATTGCAGTTAATCTGTCTTCTATTCATATAAATGGTATAGTTCATAATACTTTGAAACAGAAAGCATACATTGATTAATACGTAACATATTTATTGCCTTCGAGGTACATATATATCTGAAACTTTACAATTAATTGAACTATCCTTGTCAATGATATCGTGTGTAGAAGAAACATCCTTTTTAATAATAAATGCATTTTATAACGCTTATAGAACATATAACGTTTCTAAAGGTTTCTGCTTCAATTGTGATCATTGGTTTGTAATTACGAGAAGATTATCTGGTGCGTGTTTGTTATCAATGACATTATGAATGTCTATTCTCGGAAAATGTTTACACACTAACGCACGATTGGATTGAACTGTTTGTACTGTATCAGGATGAGTACGATATGCGCGATTTACTGGAGTTTCACAGAGCTATATGTCATGCTTGTGCATTTCACTTAAAACAGTTTTTACGGAATTGATTTAACCCCTTAGCTACATCTTATTGGTGATACGATTCTGATAATTCTTATAGTTCTTATGTACTTTTTACTCCGGAAGAAACTGGAGCGATTTGTAACGAAGCGCAGTCTGTCTGTCGGTCTAGTGTTCGGACGCCAATGTAGAGGTGTACTGTGGCCTCGCTTGTACGGGTGACAAGTCTTGCTGCTAGGTTTGGCATCACTTGTAGGCGTGATATGTGATTAGAAAAACTTGCCATTTAGATAGTAAACAAATATAACATGGTTGTATTTGGGATAACACTACCTTCAATAGTACAAAATATAACCATGTTATATGTGATGTTGAGATAATCCATTAAGCAGAGCATTACCATACTCATACCTGATCCGCTCATAGGCCTAGTTGTTCTTCCAATACCAACCTTCAACAACATAGCCAGATTAACGCATACTGCGACTTGTTCCCTGCAAAAATGCGCTGGTGAAGGAAAGACGAAAAGTAGTGAGCACAGCAAGCTTCAAGTCACATCAATGTATAGTCCTTCGTATAAATATACCACTGGCATCATTCGATCAAAAGCCTAATTCAGATAAAGGTTCATCGTTCTTGTGTATAAATGTTGATGAAGGTAACATCTTTATTTGGGGAGATATGCTCAATACATATTTATAAGTTGAACTCTAAAAAAGGCACATCAAGGGATCATGCCTCAAATGAGTGACAGGTTTGGTGAGATCAGCATGTGCTTATGAGACGCAGTATTAAACTGACTTGCAAAAGATACGCCACCAACCAAACATAATCCGTTCATGTTTTTTTAAAAACACGCCTTTTAAAAATGTCGTTTTGAAAATCTCCTTTACTAGGAAAGATAGGAGAGTGAAAAGGGACATGTTGCCTTGTTTCGTGGCGTCCTACAGTGATGATGCGTCAGCGATTTCAGTGCCCCCATATCTGTTTAAACAGACGTGACAATTAAAGTGTCATATCCTGTCGTGTATCTACACAAGTTGGAAGTTGTTATCCAGAAAATATTGTTTTTCGGTTTTTAGTTTTTTAAAATTATTGACTTGAAATCTTAATTTTCGTCAAAAACGTCTCGTAGAATGGCGCAAACTACTGATGCTTCTTTGATATAAAGTGGGTTTGTTTCTGGGTTTTTCAATTTTCTTATTCCTGATTCAATATATATATATTAATATCTTGTTCATTGCACAAAATCGTCGTTCTGTTCATACTACAATTCTTCCTTTGGTGATTAAACTGACAATATGTAGATATTTTAGCTAAAATCTCAAATGATATGTTATTCAATTCGGTTGAAACTTTTTAATTTCAATGTTACAGTTTTACAAAATTAGAATGATTTAAAAATATGTATAACGTATATATTGCAAAGACCATAACCATAACAATGATGTCACTATTTTGTCAGGTGCTGAGTAATCGAGTTCTTCCTACACTTCCCCAATTAGTGAGGTGTCAGACTGGTGGAGCATGGGAGAATTGTTTCAAACACACGGCGTATGAAACACTTAAACTGGAAAGGGATATGACAGTTTAAAAGCTTTTCAGCTCAATCTACTAACTAATCAAATAAATGTTGAAATAAACCAAACAACTCCGCTAATGGAGAGAGCGTGTGATGACAGAATCTTTTTATATGAACCTAACGTAATGCTATTATATTTATGTTGTGTCTATCCAAGTAAAATGTGACTTCTTGTGATTTATATTCATTACAGCAATTGATGTATACTGCCACGTGTTGGCAACGTAATCAAGCCACCTTGTTCATCATACCATACAAGACACAGTAAAGGAATGTACTTGTCGAAACCAATCTGAATAAATTACATACTTAGTAGAAGATATCGAAAGAATAATTTAAATATTTCACTGTTATGTGTATAAACAAACTATTATTCTTAGATAATTTTGTAGGTAGACGAAAGTTGCATTTATCCTGATAGACCGATGTAGTGCGGTATATGTGGTCGTTCACGGGACAAAACATGGTGGAATCCGCCAGGCAGAATCCGTCCAAATTGGGACGGATCCCACCCCTTTCTGTTTGCACGTGGTTGACGAATAGTGTTGTACGTTTGGTAGTATTAGTACATACACGAGTGATACAGACAAGTGTAACATAGTTACATCATGTCTCCGGAAGCTAACTAAATTAAATGTTAAAGTATGTAAAACATGTTCATGTTTCTGAAAACGCTCCTTTGTAAATCATTGTTTTGGTATCATATTAACCATGAAGATGGAGTGTGAAATAAGACGTCTTTTGTTACTTTTATGATGCCCTACATCAATTATGCATCACGTTTATTTCGTTCTTATCTAAATTTTGACTCAAGTGACAAACATGTTTACGAAGTCGACAGCATCTTTATTTAACTTAATTTTCACTTAAATAGCAAACATTTATTTGTTCAAAAGCATAATGATAAAACACGATTTCAGCACCGCATGCGGAGAACCATAAGAATCCTTCACAGATAATAAATGACGTTGTGTATACTTCCTTATAACTTATATGGTTGGGCGTATTTGATTTAGAATAACAGATCCGGGGTTATATATGGTACCATTAGCACGATACCTTTTTTTCTTCTGAAAAAACACTGTTCTACGTGCAGTCAAGTTTGAGTGTATTTCAGCGCAGTGTCACCAAAGTTTCGCTGGTTCAAGCCGATGCATGCAGGTTACACCACAATACATAGCCACGTAGCAATGTTGCGGCCTCTTCCCCCACAATAATACAAGCAGCCACCATAGAAAAGACTAACATACTCTTTAAGCGGTGTCAAACCCAAAATCGCCCAACTTCAAGGTACCGTTTATTTTTCTTGGTAAAGTTGTTATTAAATGTAATTAAGAGCTAAACGAATTTAAAATCAGCTGAAAACAAATCAGAAAACATAGGGACATTGGCTATATAGCTCATCAGGATTTAAACAATATACTAGATAAGTTTCAAACTTTAAATCTTTTCCAGAAGTATTTATCAGAAGTTTGACAAATGAGAACGTTTTTCAGGTTTGTGGAGCTTTTTGTACTGCAGAAGATGAAAATAGGTTTTCAGATCATGACCCCTGTGACCTATATTTGGGGTCATAAGGTCATTAAATATACAATTTAGAATCCCCATTTGACAAGGAGTCTGTACACAACATTTCAACATTTTAAAGCTTTTCGAACTGGAGAAGAAGATGAAAATAAGTTTTCAGGTCATGACCCCAGTGGTCAATATTGTAGGTCACATGGTACAAACTACAATTTAGAATCCCCATTTGCTTAGGAGTTTGTTCAGCTTTTTAAAATCTTTAAATTCTCGCAATAAACACACACGTTTTTGTTACTTAAAGTTTGTTGCATCCATAACAAACCAACTTATGAGAATTAACTTGTGTTCAATAGGCTTTGAAAGAGCCTAGTGCAACGCTGAAATACATTTATACATTTTAATAGGAAGAAATGAATACGATCTGCTGTCAACACATGCAATGTTTGTCTTTCTTAAACTAAAATCTGGTTATTATGGTTTCTGTCGCTTCAAGGTATCATCAAAATAATAAATCATGAATTTGCGTTTACTGAAGATAATCATATTGAAAATGATGAAAGTGTTGAACCATATACATGTTCATGTGATCCGCAGTTTCGTTTCTTCAGCAGTCATGATTTCAGGAAAGTGTGATTTCTGAAAGACATTTTTGGTAATTGGATAGTAACACTTGAACAGGTTGACAATGTTCTCTCATTCCATCCTCATGTCTGTGATAACGAGCTTCCAGAAATCTACTACAAACATGAGTTTCTGCACACGCTCCTTATGTGTAGGTTCATTCATCACACGGGTTATGTTTCCCTGTGGTTCTCATCTACTCTTTCAGACACATCAGTACGCACGGTATGTGTTTGCAAGATATAATAGTTCTCTGCAGGTGTGATTCAACATTCCAAAAGAAACATTGTTCAAGGAAAATTTGGGAAAGTAGAACAGGAAATTATGCCACATCCTTCCATCAGAACACCATAACCATTGCAAATGCGCACCATTCATATTTACCGAAGTCGTAACGTATACAATACATCTCGTGTTACTACCCATCCATCGTCGGTAACATACCAGAGGGATCGATTACCTGAATGTTCAGTGGTTGTCTCAAGTCGACATTCTTAAAGGTTGAGACGATTTTTATACCCCGCTACGAAGTAGTCGGGGGTATATAGCGCTCAGCGCGTCCGTCCGTCCTTGCGTCCGTCCGTCCGTCCGGAACACTTTTGGTTCCGCTCATAACTCAAATACTACTTGTTCAATTGTTATGAAACTTTATACATGTACACTTTATGGTCCCTAGATGTGCCTTTTCTATGTTTCCCTCAGATTCCATGATTATTTTTTCAGATTTTCCACTTTTAAGCGTCTTTGTGTGCGCGTCTATGGTCACACTTTTGGTTCCGCTCATAACTCAAATACTACTTGTTCAATTGTTATGAAACTTTATACATGTACACTTCATGGTCCCTAGATGTGCCTTTTCTATGTTTCCCTCAGATTCCATGATTATTGTTTTCAGATTTTCCACTTTTAAGCGTCTTTGTGTGCGCGTCTATGGTCACACTTTTGGTTCCGCTCATAACTCAAATACTACTTGTTCAATTGTTATGAAACTTTATACATGGATACTTTATGGTCCCTAGATGTGCCTTTTCTATGTTTCACTCAGATTCCATGATTATTTTTTCAGATTTTCCACTTTTAAGCGTCTTTGTGTGCGCGTCTATGGTCACACTTTTGGTTCCGCTCATAACTCAAATACTACTTGTTTCCAAGAAGGTATTAACACCTCATATACATAGCTTCTTTCTTATAAATCTGGTAAATGATTTTGACATGTTCACATTCAAGGTCAAAGGTCAAGGTCATGAGTGCTTTAATTACTACAATAATCCTTGTAAACATGATAACTTCAAACGTTTTTGTGCTGTCAGGCTCTTATTTGGTATATATCAACTATGGAGATAGACCAAGATTTGAATTTTTTTTCGCTAAAATCTGTCAAAGGTCAAGGTCACAGCAAGGTCACAACTTAAGCATGCTATTGTGAATATGCCTTATGTTAACAATGAACACTTTGAGTCATTGCATGATTGTTATACACAATGAAAAGTAATCAGTGATGGTGTGACCTTGAAGGTCTAAGGTCAAGGTCAAGGTCATGAGATATTGGTTCAGGCCATGTTAATCCTTTGATCCAATTTTGAGATCAGAAATAGGTTTTAAGAACAAACTTGTGAAAAGTGACCCCAGTGATGATTCAACTTGTTAGAATAACTTGAATAATGAACAAATTTTGGTCCAAAAAAAATCCCATTTTATTTATGCTGAGGAGAAGGCGGAACAGGGAAAGGCGAGACCCAAAGTTTCGGAGCTGCTCTGCTTTTGCGGTGTCCCGCAAACGCTCTTCTAGTTGTTTAAATGTTACGAAACCACTTTGACTTTTACTTCTAAAACATGCTTAGAGGTGTAATACTTACTCTGCTTTAATAATATATGTTATGGTCTTTTCATACAAAAGTTTAAACATTGATACCCTTTTGCTATTTTCAAACATTTCTCTTTGACCAATGTTAATGTAAAAGCGGGGGTATCATAAGTGAGCTTTGCTCACTAATTCTCTTGTTTCAATACTTGTCCATGATGCACATTGTGCAGTCATAACCTTTTAATCTAGTTGTGTCTGTGATCGTAATGGCTCCTTTAATCAGATCATCGCCCAGGTGGTGTGACTGTAGCATATACAGAGTAATGGAGATCTCTGCACAGGAAACAAATCTGTCCTCCCACTTGTAGTTGCCTCGTCCTGCTGAGGCCGACTTGTTGCTGTAGAAGCTATGGCTGTGGAATCGGTCAGCATTTCCTTGAGTTCATCTTGAACATCATCAGAGGAAGAATCTATTATCTCTTTCCTCAATAAATATAAACGCAGTCTATGCAGTTTAGTGTCTTGGTACGTTTGTTCCACGGTTTTCTCTTGTGATATTTCCGTCTAGCTGTAATTACACAAACAGCAACCTTATTTCTTCAGTTCTTTCCAGTGACGAGGTCTGTACTTTTTGCATTTTGTCTCTGTCTATGTCAGGGGTTGCTCGACCTTTTTTCTCTCTTATTGCCACACTTTTATCTTTAGATCTATGAATCTACCCAAGCTTAATCCTGCGTGTCTTACTTGTTTCCTCAATGCCCTCATATTTCCACGTCAGAGTGTTGAGAATCTGAAGTCACCAGTCTCTTGGACCTCCCTTTTTCAATTTTGCCCCTTAAAATGTCAATTTCTGATTCTTGTATCCAGAATAAAAAAAATGTACGTTCTCTCTTCCCCACGTCTCAAGGTTTAATCACATGAGAGGTATTGTTGTTTTTATAATAAATAAACTTAAATAAATAATAAAATAAATACACCTTTCAAAGTTATCATTACAACTTACATTTCTAACCTTGTAGTTCCTCTCTTAAAATCGTTTATTACTTTATTATTTTAGAACTTGAATATACAACATTGAAAACTTTTAAAGTTGAAAAAACACATTTTAACCGTGAACATATAAAATTGAAGACTTGTAATTACACCTTAAAAGTTGTAATTTCAACTCAATCACGCCTTTGAAAGTTGCAATTTCAACTTGAATTTGGCGCTTGTAGTCTTTCGTAGTGACATTTAGTTTAAGTCATATGTGGGGTGGAACGTTGTCCTGTTCAGAGCTCAGTCAACCGCTATCAGTGAAGTTCAGCAACAATCGTTGCAAGCGTATGTTACCCGCTTCATTGCTTAAGTACCTGAGAGACTGGAGGATGATTCCCTGCCCCACACTGAATCATGGCTTGAAGGACTTGTGGTGTCACTCTGGGTATGTGACTGTACAATACGTGCCTCTGTTCACCCAGCAGTACGGAGGTACCTGGTGTAAAACGATGTGACCTGCGAGCGCTACGGCAGCTCAGGTGAGACCAGGGTAATAATACAGGTAGCGCCTTGAGCATGCATTCGATGTGGATATGTGCGCCATATAAGTACCGGGTATAGCTATAAGTTGTTACAACAGCGTACAACAGTGTTGAATATTGTTTTAATTACTTTCGTATAATAACTACAATATAACATTATAATATTCATAGTTTACAGGGCATGATAAGTCAGTAGTTTCTACACCACATTTAAAATATGTAACGACAAGACATGTTTATCATTTCACATATAGGTATATTTTCCAAAACAATTCCAGTC
The DNA here is from genome assembly GCA_936450465.1 of Gibbula magus. Classification (NCBI taxonomy): domain Eukaryota; kingdom Metazoa; phylum Mollusca; class Gastropoda; order Trochida; family Trochidae; genus Gibbula; species Gibbula magus. The sequence goes on along the minus strand of OW388290.1, from coordinate 8,026,295 downwards.
CTTTCAATGCATTAATAAATTTACACTGAACGCGTTTTGTACTGCTTGACATCGATCACAGACGCCTGTAGATATTATTGATCAGCATGTTTTGATCAATCTTCCTGTGAATTTGTATCTGTAAAATTAATGATAGTCAATCCTATAGATTAATCAAAAAGTTTTAAAACTTTCCAAGCTAGACATTTTTACAAGTTTTATTTATATTCAATAAGGCAGTAATCTATTGAAAAAAGCGAATCGATCTTCTGTTCACGCACATGCCATGAGCCATAATACTTCCTTATCAATCATCCGTTGAAATTGAATTTATATCTCTAACAGTGTTTACAGCTTAACACGAAGTTTTGAACTTGTCTGAAGTGATACCAGGTCTACTTGATGCCCCCTGATCAAAATTATCAGGTATACATGTAGAATAAATTTTCTATAAAAAATAAAATTGGTTTATATATAATTAAGCAGGTTTAAGTTTACAAGATATAAACTAGTATTTTTTAAACCTTAGTTGTATAATTGCAAATGCAAACCTGATAAAATTGCAATATATCCCTTTTAGACATTAATCGTATTATATGCCCATGTTTTATTTTGGTTAAGTATCTCCTTTAAGGACGATACGGATTCAGATTCACTTGTGACGATAGGTTTGTAATTTTGAAAAGGTTACCTGTTGCGTGTTTGATATCAATTACATTATGAGGTTTTAACATATGTCCATTCACTAAAAGCTTTGCACACTAAAGCATCATTGGATTGAACATTCCCAATTCTATCAAAATGAACGATGAATCAGTTTAATTAAATATACCATGTACAGCAAATATATGTGTGCATTTTCACTTATTCCATTTAATTTAGTTGATTTCACATTTTGTGTTGCATTTGATTTGTAAGACTATTTTTGTAAATTTTAGTTTTTAGCTTATCCTGTTCTTCCACCTCTCATTTCACTAGTTCATTCTCTTCTCCTGAACCACTAGCACTAGAGAGCGGGATTATTGTGTACATATATCTCGGCCACTGTCAGTTATAAAATGTAGATTTGGTGACACTGACTCCAAATAACGACCACAGGGTCACTATCTAAAAAGCCATTTTTATCTTCTGCAGAATCAAACAACCTTGAAAGCTGGATTTGGTGACTGTGGCCAAGGATGCATGTAAGGACCACAGGGGTCACGACATACAAAAAAATATATGTTCATTCCTTTCGAGAATCCAAAGGCAGAGAAAGTTGAAACCTTTTGTACAGACTTCTAAGCTCCATGTAGTGCGGACTATTAAGTGTAGATTTGGTGACTCTGTGGCCACTTAAAATCCTACTTTCATTTTGTTCAGAACTGAGAGCCGTCAATGCTGACATCTTGTGTACAACCCTTTGGCCACTGGGGATTAAAGCTATTTGTTAACCATATGTCAACAACGTCCGTTAAGTTTTAAGTTGCATAACTTTATATGCACACTTTTTACCATGGGACAACAGTACCCCTGGGGTAAATGTTGCCACCCCGGGTCAAACGTTAATTAATACAGATCGTTTATATGTCAACATTTTTTTAGGAAAAGTGCAGTTCCTCCCAGATATTTACGAAAAAAGAGGTGGAAACGGCGGGAAACTTAAACATGTGATGGGAGGCGCCAATTATTGGAAAGGGTATCCAGGTAAGCATTTTACTGGGGGTCAAATCTCTATAAAGTGTTTATATGCAGCATTTGCCAATGCGGCTAGATTATACCCTGGGATAAAGTGAATTTGACCCACCTCTCGAGGGGGCACCTGGTATTTACATGACAAAATTTTAGACGCGAATTAGATGTGTAGAATAGAATCGAATTTGACAGCGAGTCCCCCTCGATCATGTTATGAAGCAAATTATAGCATATGACGACATAAGTATAGTGACTTTTACGGAGAGGTATATCAGGCATTACACTAATTTTTATTTTTAGTTTTGATAACCAGCAGAATAGAATCTCGCCTTATATTAACAGCATTTTATCACCCAGTACCTTCTATTATTGTAGTGGATGTTCGGTATAATTCACTTATCACTTCTATATATAATAACACTTCATTAATCAGTTATAGAAATAGTTTAAAAGCTTATAAGCTGACATTGTCTATTGCAGTATCGCTCCATTGTTGTCCAGGGCCGTGTTCAAGATAGGTTTCAAAGTAATCGCTCAATTAGCGATTACTTTTAAACCTCTCTTGCACGCGATTGCTCAATGTAGCGCTAGGTAGCAAGGCGAGCAATTTTCGATGAATTTGCACTGTGTCGTTCAAGAGAGAAGAAGCGCTCATCGAGGTTACATTGAGCGATCAATGAGCGCTACGAAGCGCTTCATTTTGTTGAACCGCCGGCTGGTTGTGTATATCAGAACGTCTGTGCAAACACCATTATTAACCATATTGTTCTGGTTGTCTGCTACTGGAACTCCTTCGCTTTGCGACATTTATTATGAATGTACTTGCTCAACATGACAACATGACGCACTGATTGGTGTATATCCTGAATTGATGTTATACTATATAAATTCAACGATAAATAATGGAACTGGAAAAAGAGGAAACTTTATGACTATTGGATTAATCAAATTTGAAATTCTATGAACAACATGCCAAAACGAAAGAGGAAAGATGCCAAGTTGAAAATTGTTTATGAAAAAAGCAATTTGTAGCAGTCTTTGTAGCATTTCTAGTCTAGATTAAACCTTCCCGCGTATAACTGTCGAGTCGGGTATTTATATGCAAACACTTTTGTCATGGTAGCTCGATTTTCCCTGTTACAGTATTACGGTTTTGCGTGACTAAAGTGAAATAGAGACCCAACTTTTAAGACCTCTGTTTTCATAATTAAACGACAAAAGAATTTCATTAATGTTGTTATTGCAAAATGATACAATGATTGTCAGTGAATGAATGAGTGTCAATGAAGACATCAGTGTGGAGACAAAACGGTTATTTTGAAAAGATGACAAAAAGATGCCTTAAAATGACACTGCAACGTCACCATGTAACTTTCCCTTGTTCCAATGCGGAGCCGAAATGACAACGCAGCCTTTACTACAAACACCATGTCGTCCTCCATCTACCATAGATTTATGGTTCATCTTCTACACAATATGACTCTCGGTCAACTAGGATTTAAAGTTACCATGGTCTACACATTGTAATTCTCGTTCACCCAGGTCCAGATGTTCCAGTCTCCCTTACAGGTTGTTCCTCGGTCACCCAACAAGTATTTTTTTGATCTTCTACACATCATTATCCTCTGCTACCAAGAACTTAATTTTCTGATCTTTTACACAATATCATCTTTTAGATTGAAAGCGTAACTTTAAGAAGCCAAATGCACAATTTCAGAAAACACTTTACTTGTCAAATATATGTGTAGATAAGAAATATAACATCATTAAAAGCATTAACAGAAACTGATTTGTCCTGAAATGTCTTTTTTAAAAATATATTGCTTGCTAAAGACTTCACACATGTTTTTATTACATTTATACTCAAAATATTAGAATGTCCTGGGGTTTTTATCACCTAAAAGATCAGGCTATATATTCTAGGACATATCGTTTTGACAGTAAACACTGTTTGACATTATGAAGTTCATGACTCACTATTATATAATTTAAAAGCACTGTTGACATCACAATACTTCGGCGTAAACCAATTATATCATTATTAAAGCATATCATCAATTCAAAGACGAAGACATTTCGTCTTTCATGATTATGACTTCGAAGTTACTAAAACATGAAATGAGTGGATAAGTAACAAATATGTTACCTTTATACACATTCACAAAGAAGTCATGCGAGGATGTATGTAACCGGGAAGGCGATACGTGGTTCCAACTCAAATGTATATGGGCCAGAGGCCTCGAATACAATAAAGAACTTTTGACTTTGACTTTGACTAACAAACGTCTGCATCCTCACTTTTTTCATTTATTCTTTCGTATTCTTGTAGAATAAGTCATTTTACCTTGGAATCTGTTATCAGCAGGTACATGACTTTGGGCTATTCTCAGGGGCTGACGTTCTTTGTATAACAGATGTAAACATAATCGAGTCTTCATAGATTGACTTCCTTCATGTTGCTTATATTGAACTATAATTATTGTCTTACAAACGTCACTTCTACTATCAATATCGAACAGGATGTTGCGAAAGAAATACTTTCGTACTCCACATGAATCCCTTTCCTGTTTTCAGAAGTTGAGTACCTCGCTATATACTACTAAATTGCTTTAGAAATGAGACCGTGTTGGATTCGTGTGCTACCATTAAAACCATCATAAACCTAGAGAGCTCTTAGCTAAAATTTATATAAAAATGGCTTTGAAATGGTAAATATAAATGTCAATAATACCATATCATATTTAGATGTCATGTAATGAAAAAAGTTTGTAAAGTTTGTAAGATAACACGAACAAATACAAGACTCAGATCCTTTATTCATCATATGCGTGCTGTTAAATGTCCTATTTATAAATTATTTAAAGATTGTGTTTAATGAAAGGATGATCCATCCATGTTATTAAGTGAAACAAAATATAGCTTTTGAATTTGGTAGATTTAAACAGTGTGTATATAATGTTTGAAATACATCACAAAATGTCCTATATATACTTTTATTGTTTGTCTTGGAAAATTGAGCGAGTTCTAATATAGTAAAGATGTCATTTTGACTTTATCTAGTATAATCGTGTAGCTAACGTAATAAAGTTTACAAGCGATTTATGTGATACATGAATGCGATGTACAAAGATGAAACAAGCCTGTACAGTACCATCAATGTTTTACTCCTCAAATTTGTCCTGGATTCATCAGGAGTTTGGTCGTGTCGTATTTTATATCACGTTTATATCAGTGAATATTGTTAGGTTATTAATAAGTGCTTACAGGTTTAGGAGAGTATAAAGAGATCGATATTGGGGATTTCACTGAATCTGGTATCTCTCCAACTGACAGAAATAACTCTTCAGGGAAACATTTACCTCACCAGCAAATAATATGTTGATACTATCGTCTCTACTAGGCCGCTTATACAAGATTAGCAGGATCAAAGTCGCATTCAACTGTCGATCAAACATATATCCAGTAATGATACACGATGTAAATCCATTGATAGCAAACTGTAAACATTGAATGCAGTTTTATCGTTGTATCATTGGATTTTAATCGCATCTCCTGTTCGTTCCGTTATTTCATTCACTTACTGGAAAATCCATCACTGGAATACCTAACTTTCTCAATGGGATCATTTCCTGCCATAATATTTAACGTTCAACAAATGATATATTTGTATCCCCTACAATATCATAACAACAATACATTCATGCGTTATATGCATATGTCTACATAGCGTTATATATTGAACAGCATATGTTGATCAAATCAACTGAAGTTAAAGACCAACCGAAATGGATTGAGTATTATTGTTAAAAACAATTACTGTGCTACGCACTGTACTGTCTACTGTCAGGTGTCAGTGTGTTTGTACATAACATGATTTTACAAACATACACAATTCTAACCTTACACTCCATGTAATCACCATTACACCTATGTATGCAGACTAAAGGTTCATCGAGATCGAGGGATGTACTTTAAGATAAGATACAAGGAAATATATCGTTGAAATGTTTATTTAACCTTATTTTACCGTGTTAAAAAAGTGTCAGTGTATCAGATATCAGGACTCTTTCACCCAAAAGAGTCCTGATATCGATAAAGAACAGGACACTTCCAAATTTCCATTTTTTAGTTTTTCAGTGGTGAGTTTACACGTGTGATCTTATTTTCACATTGTATATAACGAAAATAAAATATTCTAGTATAATTCGTTATTCTTTTGAATGCATGATTTTGTCCAGGTTCACTTAAAGAGTTTTATCTATTGTCCATTATCCATGCTCAATTTTCCAATTGTGCGACACAAACACATTGACATTTTTCACGGAAGCAGTGATGTTACATTATTTATATTAGACAATTAGTTGGCGAAAAAAGTATATATGGTTACGAGTACTGGATCGAAAAATAAGAGGGTTTTATCATTTAGGAGACAATTCAATACACCACACAGAATTTGAATTGCAATCGATGGCTGAAGTCGCACATACATTTTGGATTATAAAGTCAATCATATCTTAAAACTACCAATGGACGTTCATCGCTCGAGGGATGTACAAGAACAAGACTACTCCTACTAGGACGGTTTTAACATATTACTGGTGTCAAATAACTTGGAAATCAGCTCATTGCAGATCTCATATAAAACATAATATATCAGTATACACGCCAATGTAAGACACTCCCGACTGATGTCCTTCTCCAGAACACATAATCTGACTGCAATTAACCAATAATCTATCAGCTTCGATGTCTAGACAATGAGGACATTATACATAAGAAATGAAAGTGTTGAATGATCTGTCGTAGGAATGATCATGCAACTGTAAACATGTAATTGGTATTGACGTCTATCTTCTGTGATCGACTGTTCATGAAGTTAGATGTTATCCTAGTACGAAGGAGAGTATATCATCCACAAGCCAAACGCACAACCTTGTTGATCAAATCGTTCCTATTACCTGTGAAACTATCAAAGACGTTGAAAGTCATAAACGCTTGGGTATAACACTACAAAGCGAGTGTTTATGAGACTACATATCAATGACATGCTTAATGAAAATTGGTCGGATGAATAAACAAAAATAATAATCGTTTATATTGAAAAATGTCAAATACGATGTGCAAGAATTTACTTTACCACGTTTATGTACTGTTGAATACATCTATTGGATAACAGTACTGTTGAACAGGTCGTTGTTTTAAAATATTTATATTTACACAGATGTAATCGACACAACGATATGTCGATGTAGTAACCACTACGATGACACACTACTGTATTAATGTATTTGTCAAAACGTTCAAAATTGGGTTAGCGAGGTAAAGATTATGAACTGGTAGAAATCACACAAATATATTTTGCTAAGCGTATTCAAGGTTTCGGCAAACGATTTTCCTCTGCCTCAGTATGAGGAAACTTGGTTTATGGAGCATGACTGGCTACATAAATAAATGTAGATTTTTATTCTTTGGTAGATTATGCAACAGTCAATGCTACTCCTCCTTTAAGGACTTATTTTGTGTTCAACTAACAACTTTTCAAACTAGAACAGCAGCATCGCATAGTATATGTGACACACTTCTACAAACTGTTCGTAACGACAATCAATCTACGTTACTGACTATCTTGAAACGGGAACGTTTCCATGTAAATCTTCATGGCGTAAAATAGTTATTAACTGAGTTAATGAATCTAGTCTGTACGATGGTATACCCAAGTTTGTTTGCGGCTGGATATGTCTAGATACCGCCTTACCCACAAAACATTTGGTGTACATAGATTATAAAATTTGATGTATATTTATCCACAATGCAGAGATATTTTAACATGTTGTGTACTAGTCAGCTCAAGAGCAAAATTCTCAAAATATTGTGAACTGTGTGAAAGACACTGTAATGACTATGACTGCCATATTATTTTACATTGTGAACACTATATGTACGACAGGAATCAATTCTTTTCAAAACTTACAGACCTACTAACTGAAGATGAAATGTTGGTTCTCTTTGCTGGAGGTGAAATACCATTAACTGACGATTTAGAGGAAATGTCGTGGAGATGTATGCTAATCCTCTTTAGTAAGTTCCTTTATTCCATGCTCTCTTCACTCAAGTGTATATACTAGATCTTTGTCTTAACTTTGTTCTACATATGTATGACCTGTAATTATCTGATGTAACTGCTTTATGTATATTGATCTTCGGACTTATGTCTGGAGGAAATAAAGAGATTCATTCATTCATTCATTCATTCATTCATTCATTTCAAATATATATTTTTTATTCTGGAGACATTACAGCAACATTCACAGATTCATGTGATAATTGTTAAATAGCCAATGTATTATCGATATAATATAATTTGACTCTAAGCTGCAGCTTGATTACTTGGCATAATGAACAACAAAATGACAATTTTCATTGTGTTTCCATTATGTTATCACTGATCTGATAATTTGTTTAGATATTTTAATCCTCGGTTTTATTTTTATTTTATTTTCTTTACTTGCAGCCAGCTTTTTAATCCTGTATTGAACAGGTGTTCAAAAATTCCTAATGGCTTTCTCACAATCCAAATGTTTTGGTGAAATAAACAACAACCCCGCCATCTAAAAGTACAAATTCTTGTACTTTCTCGGGCCGAGTCTTGCAGGATTCGAGGTGAGGTGAGTTAAGGTTTAACGCCGCTTTCAAGAGTATTTCACTTATATCACGGCTGCTAATATTATGACAGGGAGAACTCCCGCAATGCCATGTGGCTATGCATCCTCAGAGTAAGGCAACAATGGCAACACTGAGTGTACTAACAGCTTACCACACGGCCGTGGGGCCTCGAAAAAAATCGAGGTCCAACAATATAAGTGAACAACTCTAACATTGTTACATTTTGGATAACACTACCTTCAATAGTCCAAATTCTTGTACTTTTTCTAAACCCTCGCCATATCATACCGATGGCCAATATATCCCCCTGAATAAAAACAGTTAGAATGTAAGGGTTACATGTAGTTACGACTGATAAGATTTGTTTGATCTGCATTAAGACATTATGTTCTTTGATCGGCTTGAAAATGGTGGAGTTTTATGGTTAACGTCTACCTTCATTCTGAAATGGGAACGTCAAGAGCTATTATCCAAGGGCCATAAATCTGGAAATATTTATTGAATCAACTTTTGATAAGCGCATCAATGATTAACATCAAATACATGTACATATTCATAGCTTCAAAAACATTGATGATGGAAACTGGATGATATGCAGCTCTCTGATGTATATCCAAAACATTTAGAAAGTTTTATCAAACCTGTAGAACGAGTTGATTTCAGAATGTAGGTACGGTCAGTCTTACAAGGAAAGTCAAGCGCTTTAATCAAGGGTCATAAGGTAACATAACAAATGTTAAGTTCAATCTTTTCACATGCGCGTGTAAATCCAAAGTACATGTAAAGTTTCAGCTTCCTGTGGGAGGAGGTGATTCATGAAGACGGTACTTCCTTTCGGGATGGACGTGAAATTAATACATACTGTTCCACGTCGTGTAACCCGTCGATTTCGTTGATGGATCCAAAGTCTGTTACTGTTGTGCATTATCAAATCGTCTGATAAATATCCTTATGTCTCTATAAGGCTATGGTATCCTTACAAAATCATGTATGGTACTAGTGATATTGAGAACGTTATCTCTTGTGAAAACACAATATTGACAATATATTCACGTTTTTATTGTATAATTCAAATGTTGTCTATGACGAAGCTAAACGTAATTTGACGTCATGATACTGAGGTAAAAAAACAAATAATGGTGTTCCCTTTAAGAAGATCCTTGGGAAAATAAGAAGCAACATGTGTGTTATGATATTAAAAAGGTAGTGTCTTTAACCTGAGACAGTAAACAAGCCTTAAGAAAAGGACTCTCACGTTCCTAATCAGCGGTTTCTAGAGCCATGTAAGTAGAGCTGTCTAAAGCAATGCGGTAGACCGTATGTGAACAAAAATGACAACTTCACTTTCCATTAACGCAGAAAAAGTTACAGCCTTTCATAATGTTCATCTACATTGGGAAAATTAAGAAACGTGTTAGACAAGCGATATGATTAACGTCATTTACAAACGTTAAAGAAAGTCAAATTGTTTGAAAATTTAATGATATGTTCCTCTGGGACAAGTTAATATAATGACATCTGTGATGTACGCAGGGTAGGTAATAGACAGACTATTTTAATAGACAGTACGGTACCATCCAAGTGTCACGCTTATTGGAATAAATGACAACTCACATTGCATAGGTTTTATTTTACAGGCAAATACCTTTTCAGATTTTCACGTTACTAGCACGACTGGTATCCTCTGACATTTGAATGCAATCCATGTTATTTAGATGAAGAAGACTTGCTATTAAAATTAACATAAACCATGTCAGTATCAGTGTAATTTTTAAAGGAACTGATATTTTAAAGATAATGGCCTATGTAAAACTGAAGGGAAAACTTTGCAAATTAGACCGAATTCACATTTCTTACGGATTAATTTGTGATGTAGGGGACGCAAATATAACCTTAATGTTTTCTTTTAATTATAATTGTTTTAAAAATGTGTTTACCAAACGTTGATATCGCACGAGAATGTTCGAAATAATTAATACTTATATCAAACGAATAACCTATTTGTATAGTCATTCTTGAATGACATAGGTGAGATTAGGTGGTTTTGTCTTTGACGCTGCTTTCAAGAGTGTTTCATTTTCATCACGGCTGCTAGCATCTAAACCTTACTGTATGTAGAAGAGTTATGAACACCAGGCAAGTTGCCGAGCCCTGCTACCAGAGATATGACTTTTGACTATTCTCTCTCTTGATGTTCTTAGGTGTAAGCCTAAACTAGTCTTTCTGAATTGACCTCCTTAATGTTGTTTATGTTTGATTATAGCTCTTGTTATAAAAACCTTTCTTTTCTTCTATCAATATCGATCAGGATGCTGCCAAAGAATTATTTTCACTTTACACATGGTTTCCTTTCTTGTTTTCAAACGATGAGTACCTCAAATATAGCACTACTTGATTCGCTTCAGAAATGATAATTATTGGATTCATCATTCTTGCGCTCCGATTAAATTAATTTAAACCTCGAGATCACTTATCTAAACTTGATATATTGGTTTGATTTGGCAAATACGAATGTCAACATACCAACAGATACCATATCGTATTGTGACATCAAGTAATGAAATATAGATATGTTTAACACTTTAAGATAACTCAAACACGCATGTTTACACATTTAGATGATCAAACTTCAAAATCTTGATTCATCACCTAAGTGTTATCAAATGTCATAGTTTATGTTAAATTAAACGATTTTAAAAATTCCTACATGTTAATACGTTGAGCATGATGTATCGTTTGTATTTGTAGATTTAAATGGTGTATATGGATGAATTTGGAAATAGAACAATTAAAATGTCAACAACTTTTACAATACATGAAGAAATGAGTGAGTGAAATTTCGTAAAGGTTTAATGTACCCATTTCCTACATGATTCAAATCAACCTTGACGTGTTTTATTATACATTTAAAATGGTTCATGAATGCGATGTACAATGTTAAAATTAGTACTTTATATCCATCAACAGAATTAGTACATGTTTTACATGAAACGATTTCAAAGCATTTATGTTATGTTCAGTCAGTATTGAGTAGTGGTAGACTATGAGAATCAATGATATAGATCAACGTATTTGTGTGTAAAGAGAACCAATAATTGCTTACAGGTTTAGGAGAGTATGAAGAAATCGTTACTGGGGATCTCACTGAATCTGGTATCTCTCCAACTGACAGAAATAACTCTTCAGGGAAACATTTACCTCATCAGCAAATAATATGTTGATACTATCGTCTTAACTGGTTCGCTTATACAAGATTATCAGGATCAAAATCGTATTCAGCTGTTGATCAAGCATTTATCCATTAATGTTAAATGATGTAAATCAAATGATACCTGAAAACATAGATATAGTCTTTTTTACGTATTACTGTATCAATAAGCTCTAACGGTATCTCCTGTTCTGTCCGTTATTTCATTGCCATGTTGGCATAATCCATCACTGCAGGTAGCAAACTTTCTGACTTGGATTCGTTTCATGCCAGATATTAACATATACACATTGGACTTAACGTTTAAAAAGGTTATCTATTAATTCCCGATTGTATTGTACACATGATTTAAGGATATCTAATATTTTACCAAAGGCAATAAAGGACATATGGTTTATATATCGCTTCAACCATTCATCGGGATAATTGCTGACTTGTTACAAAACTCTCTTGTGATTTTCATCTGTAACACAAATGAGGCCTTTGCGTTTAACAATATTCATCATCTATTCCAGGACAGGAATTCCATAACAGATATGAATGCGTTGCATGTTTAACTAGACTCGAGATGTGGGAACATGTAATACTAACTGACATAACAGATTCTGTGATCAATCTCGTGTGACAGTAAACCATACAGACACACAAGATCTTTAAAGATCACAAGTTGTTAAAGAAGTGGAATCTAAACGTTGTTTTTTTTAAATGACTTAAGACGACCTTTAACAACCTTAAGATATACTAGATAGGAGGAAATGTTACTGGATCTCATTACACAACAAATAGAAAGCAGGTCAGATTCAAATTGTTGATTATACATCTTGCTTACATAATTGTCCTACATGGTGACGTTTAGGATTTAATTTGCTTTTAAGCTGATTGTAAAGTAAACTAATTAATAATTAAAATACGTTGGTAGTGTAGTATTCACAGGTGCATATTCCATCATCTATTATAAAATTAACCTTTTAGAACCAAATTAGATTTTTTTGTTCACGATTCAGTCACCTGTACAACGTTTCTACCCTTTTCTTCTGATTGGTTGCAGTGTTCCTTATTGCTCCAGGTAGAGTCGATACAAAACATGTGTTCACATTTGCAGCTGTACGTCATGTGATGACGCTGTACTTTACATATTTAACGAACAGCAAAAATAAAGCAATTTAAAACCCAATTGGCAAATTGTCACAATTACACTTATGTCGCTGTTTCCTTTGTTATTGAAAGTGTACATGGTGTTTAGTTTTTTTTAAACAAATTTCACGTAACAATGTGTGAAACATACCTATTTGCACAAGTGAAAATATTCCTTTCAAAGCTGCCTTGCACTATAATGTAGTTCTCTCGGGATCCTGGTGCACTTGCCCACATCCTCATTACTGAATAGGTATGGTAGGGTGCCCTAAGTTCGTTAGTATCCTAAGTTCGTGACGTCATTTACACATGTGCGCGCTCCATTATGACTCGCGCAAAATATTTGAAACGCCCGGACTATTGTTTCAAAACACAAACAAAATTGATTTATACAACTTGTAGTAGCATTTAACCAATTTAACATTTACAATGCCAATTTTGTCAACAAATATGCTCAAAATCACTGTTTATTCTACCTCCAAAATGTCTTGATTTTCAAAAGTCGATAATTTTTTTTCAGAATTATGTATGAATTTCATTTCATGTCGTCTGCTTTCCAAAAGTAGGTCATGTGGCAGTGTGCCAACAATCAAATACTGGTCGTCACACAACTTATTTTATTTAGCCAGAGAAGTCGTCTGTTGGCTTGTCAAAACATTCATAGAGATGTTAAAAAATAATAATTTCAAAATAAGTTACTTGAGAAAAATATTTATCATTATTTAATTTCATATTCATTTATTTGAGCATTGGTTATTTCTTCACATGGTGTTGTCAGTCAATCAATGTATAAAGTTGTTTGTGAATTAAATATTCTCAAAATAAATATTAAGCAAGTTTGTCATAATTTTTTCTGGAAAATAAATACATTAAGAGTTATTTTACCTCTACAATAACAAAATATATTAAATTGTATAAAGAATGCCTTCAATTCTGAAAGAAAAATATGTCAGGTCAACAGATGATCATACTTGACTAATCACACATAATTAGTCTTGAAGAAAACAGCATTAAATCAAAGGTCACGAACTTGTGTCCCAAGGCCACTACACTCGTTTTTTGACAGCAAATGTTTCTCCTTGGTCAAAGCTTCTGCTATAATATATAATATCCACCTGATCCTGTCAGGTAATTCATAAAATGTTATAATTTTGCTGTAAACTTTCAAACTAGGCTGACATGCATTTATTGAAGAGAAATTATTGATAGATGCTTAGGGCCACGAACTTTGGGCACTCGAGGATATTACATAGGTCGCTGTGTGATGTTGAAGTGGAATTAAGAGGAAAAGTTGGACTGTTATCTTAATTGATGATCAACTACTTGGGTTTTCAAATTCTACGAGATATTTAACTCATTACACTCTTCGCGAAAAGTACAGTTAGTTAAATCATAAGGTTGAAATGTCATCCATGCTGATAGCAATATCGATATTGCAGTTGAATTAGTATTCGACTGTATGTATAAGATTTATAGTTTTCATAGTTCGTGGCTCTCAGGGGCATTTCACAATCACATTTAGCGAAGCCATTGCTTTAGATGTATCGTTGTTGCACTCGCCATGAAATGTCTATGAAAAGCCAATGGCAATTATATGAAAATTATATGAAACCTCAGGTCGATCTCCATAAAAACAAACAATATTAATTTAATATATGCAATATTATGTACACATGTCAGATGAGATTAGGAAACGTTTTGCACAAGAATAAATAATAGGTAAAGATACACACAACATTTATTAAAAATATACTAGATTTCGCAACTTGAATCAATTCAATGCCACACATAAACAGTTTATGCCTGCATGCAATCTCCCTTGTACATCCAGTCTTAACCAGTTTCTCATCCAGTTTCGGAATAGATCATGATTCATGGATTCACATTCCCCATTTCCATCCACGTATTTTTGCTGTTTTCTTAATTTTTTAAAAGGATTTAAAGATAAATTGTTTTAGTCTTTAAGTGGTTAGTTTACACATGTGATCACACGAGCTTGAATATATCTTATTTTCATTTCAAATGATTCCAATCATGAAAATAAGATATTTTGGTATAATTTGTTATTCTTTTGAATGCATGAATGTTTCAAGATTCACTTAAATAGTTTTATCTATTGTCTATTATTCATGCCTAATTCTTTAGTTTTGTGATGTAAAATAAATTAACATATTTCAACGAAACACTGATGTTACAGGAAGAAAATGATTTAATGTATATATGGATACGAGTACTGGATAGAAAAATAATAGGGTTTTGTAAATATTTTAAAAATCAAAATCCTCGGCAAGGATATAAACCCATGCTCAAAAGAAAGTATACAAAGGATTTGAAGAAACATGAAAGAAAAACAGATGAAAATAGAGACATAACATCTTTATATATCAGTAGAGTGGAGTTTTAACATAATGTATGCACACATCCCTTTCAATAACACAGAAACCGAATGCCCAACACAGGTACAAAGACACATGGGGTCAAACATTGATAATTCTCAATATTACTGTCAAGCTGTATATGCTGAAAATGAGATCGTTAGTAATCGAAAAGTCCTTGGACACTTGTTCTCTCTCTCTCTCTCTCTCTCTCTCTCTCTCTCTCTCTCTCTCTCTCTCTCTCTCTCTCTCTCTCTCTCTCTCTCTCTCTCTCTCTCTCTCTCTCTCTCTCTCTCTCTCTCTCTCTCTCTCTCTCTCTCTCTCTCTCTCTCTCTCTCTCTCTCTCTCTCTCTCTCTCTCTCTCTCTCTCTCTCTCTCTCTCTCCTCTCTGGAAATCCAAAGATGTTTTATTTTCTTAAACCACATAGTTTCTATAACCAATGTGACTTTTGAGACTCCTAAAAGAGCAGGAATATGAACGATTCTAAATGTCAGCCAAAATGGTCGGTATCATTTACAATTGATACCACAAGATAAACATAATAGATGTGTGAATAGACATATAAGTGACAAATGAAATGTTTCACAAGCTTAATTCCATACTCATTAATATTGTATTAAGAATTTGACATTTTAAATAGTGTTCAAAACAAAGGAATGTTCATGCCCACGTTCCTTAGTCGAGTTTTTGCGGAAGAAAATTAAATGAAACAAATTACTTTTAAAACTCTTCTACTTTTCCACTTCATACTCAAAATATCCATTATGTTTCAAATTTTAAAATTGCAGACTCCCAACCGATAGACAGGAAACAATTGGTAAATAAGGTAAATTGTCAATGTCCTTATATTTACCCTATCCTGAGTTCTCTGTCTGCATAGAAATTGATAGAAAGTAGGGTTGATATTAATAGAGGATACTAAACGACCTTCTATTTAATACCATTTTTATTAAACGAGTTAATGATTTTGTATAAAACGAGCGAAAGCGAGTTTGATACCAAATCATTCACGAGTTTAATAAAAAAAAAAATGGTATTCAATAGAAGAGAGTCTAGTATTCTGTTTATTACTCGCCAACATATAACCCAGCGAAATAGCCGACATGGCTCTGAAACTATGATTCCAGCAAGTCCGATACCATTGTGACGACGTTACTCCAATTGTGACATCATAACCACAAATTATTGTGACGTCATAAACGCAGCGGTATTACACCAGTTTAATATTGTCGTATAAATATTACACTGCAGTATCTCACACGGGCGAGTAATAAATAACAATATTGAATCTACTCTCAAATATGATGTTCTACTTCACCAGACTTTAATTTGAATGCGGCCATTGACCACAGTTGGAGCATTAAATGCAAATTTTGGATATTCTGCTGACACATCTATGTATTACAGTGAATAATAAATCATGAATAAACCTGTGCTGTAATGTCATTAGGATTGTCGAGAATAATAACATCTACGTATACTAAATCAGTGTGTCTGCAGAAACAGATTCACAGAGAGCGAGGGTTCTCGAGTTTAACTCTTATCACACTCATTTGGTAAAAGTCAAATGACACACTACATGTACCTAGGGTACTAAGCTCTATGTAAGATTTTATTTTCAAAACCGTTTCTTGTCATTGTTGAAGGAAACGACAAATCATATTAATTTTGCATGTATAATAGGCTTGTGTATAACTCTTTCTCACACAATATAAGTTTGTTTTTTTGAAATTTCACACCTTGTAATTTTTATTCGCATTTCCCTGACCGGTGGCCTTGCTGGTCCGTCCTTAAAAATGTTTTCCAACAAGACATTGATCAAATAAATTATGAAAAGGGTACATTACCTTATCGCATGTATCATATAAACATATCTCTGAAATATATATTTTTATTCATGAAGGTTTCATAGTACATTCTTATTTTGTGTATGTCATCTTGAAGACAAATTTAAACTATTTCATGGTAATATGGCATATATTACATGTGAAATTGGTGAATGGTTGACCAGTGAATGGATAACAAAACAATAATTGCCTGATTAACTTCCTCGGAATATAATTTAGACATTTACAAAATGTATATGTTGCACTGATCGCTTCACAGAATTTGCTAAATGCGATAATTGTTTTGATTAACATTAACGTTTTGTACTATCAAAATATATAGCCGGCGGTTGAATCCAGACAGCTTATAATTATCAACGGACAAAATGTTGACAGTGCAAAAAACTCTTTCTTTCTTTCACAAATAAATCTTAATGTTACATCTAGAACCTGACTCCACATCAATGAATGCAATTAATATAAGGTTTCTTAAGCTTGTTTATTGTTTTGATAAATATATTTTGCAAGTGTGTGTAAATACATAATCCAATACATGTAGGGAACAAAGACAACATAAGTTGAAAAACATATAAGACATTTGATTCTAATTGGCTAGATTATCCATACACAATACTTTATGTTACTAATGATATTGAGAACAATATTAACTACGTATTAATTTTATAATTTAAATGTTGAACCTAACTTTAGATAGAAGTCATAATGCTATGGTCAAAACTAATAACGTTCCCTTCAAGAATACCCTGGGGACACAATAAGCAAGATGTGTTAACATGAGATGAGTAAGTAGTGTCTATAACCCGAGGCAGTAAACAAACCTTAGAAAAGAACTCTCACGTCCCTTATCAGCGATGGCCTACACTTCTGAAATAAACAAATTGAAGTACATCAGCAGTGTCTAGAGCCATGTAAATAGATTAGATATGTCGAAAACAATGTGGTATACTTTATTTCAATTGATTAGATATTATGGTTGCTAGAAATATATAAATTATTAGGTAAGCAACAAAGACAACAAATTTTCAATTCACTACGTTCAAGTACTTTCAACTACGTTTCTTAAAACTTAGTTAAAAAAAAGCTAAACTTTGAACATGTTCAAAAGTTAAATCACAAAGAACGTTTGTTTCACGTCTATGTCTACGTTTTGAATACGGATAACCAAGGTTAACTACGGATTACTAGGCTTAAGTACAGTTAACTACGTTCTGCACCATTATGTTAGATAACGTAAGTGTGACTGGGGCTTTATAATGTTAATCTAGGACATCGGAACAAATGATAAACATGTTAGATAAACGATGTGATTAATTTTAAGATGTGAACAATTTTAAAATTATTTGAAAATGAAATGTCGTGTTAATCTTATATCTTTTTTTCTTCAGTGATGTTAAATACACATATCATTTTCAGTGGATTAAATGACAGTTTAGATCGCATAGGTTTTATTTTACAATCGGGAAATACCATTTCAGCTATTCACATCACTAGCGCGAATGGTATCATCTGACATTTGAATGCGTACAATTTGTATTCATCCCTGAGGTAAAGAAGACATGCTATTACAACCAACATCAACCAGAAGTCATCATATCAATGTATAAGTCAAACATTAGCAACCTGACACATGTACAGATATTAAATGAAGGGTTACATTACAAAACACTGTGATAAAAAAATTAATTTTTTTTAAGAGCTGATATTATCGAGATAATGGCCTATGAGAAACGGAAGAGAGAACTGATGGTTTCACACATTATTAAGTTATCTCCAGACTAGTTAATGAAATAACAAATGCAATGACAAGGGATGTATATTTAGCCATCATTACGATATAGTCCTTTTGAACTGAATTCACATTTCTTATTTTTGTGATATAGGGAACTGAAATAAAGTTGTCATTTAAATGTTTAAATATGTTTTTGTTCAAAACGTTACTTGTCACTTGCCACAATTTTATAGCCAGAAATTATTATACAAATTGCTCCTTTTAGTCATTCCTGTTTGAAATGGGAGGGCTAAGGTGATTTAGTGTTTAATGCTGTTTTTAAGTGTTTCACTTATATGACGGCAGCTACAATGTAGCACCCAAACCTTACAGCATGTAAAACAGTTCTATACAGCAGACAATGTTGTCGAGCCCCGGGTAGCAGATATGACTTTGGGCTATCCTCTGTGGTTGATGTTCTTGATGTAGCAGGTCTTAAATAGTTTTCTTAGGTTGACCTCCTAAATATTGTTTATGTTTGATTATAACTCGTGTCTTACAAGCGTTTATTTTCTACTATCAATATCGAACATGATGCTAGCAAAGAATTATTTCATGCTACAGCAGTATCCTTTTCTGCTTTAAGTATTTGAGTACCGTGCTATATAACACTACTGAATTCGCTTTAAAGATGATAGTGTGTTGGATTCATCATTAATCCATGGTCATGACGTCACTCTTTTGTGTTATCAGTTGATTATTATTTAGGAATCTACTGGTCATTGACAGTCCCAGTCAGGAGGGGTGTTAGGTTAAGACATTTTTCAGTAATGGTACATTTTTCGAGACTGATGTATTTTGTCTTGGTGTATAGGATAGGATCTTAAACTATC
The DNA here is from genome assembly GCA_936450465.1 of Gibbula magus. Lineage (NCBI taxonomy): Eukaryota > Metazoa > Mollusca > Gastropoda > Trochida > Trochidae > Gibbula > Gibbula magus. Next base: position 8,006,813 of record OW388290.1, on the reverse strand, counting down.
TAGACAACTATAGACAAATAAATTTGTGTAATGCATGAACCTGGAATCGAACATGCAACACTTCGTATGGTAGACAGCGCTTCTAACCACTAGGCCACAAGACGCTGTTAGAAACATTAGGATTGTTTGTCAGTAAGAATCCCGCGTTCTATTCAAGACTTGTAATACACGGAAGGCATGAAAAGGCAGATTTTTAGCTGTCAATCACATTGCTTCGCGTGGAAGTTTTGCGCTGCACGTGCGTGGAAGAATCCATTTCTTGAGGATCTACTTGTACAATATCTGATGAATGAGCACCGAAATTTGCAAAATAATTGATTTTGGTGTCCCATAGTTGAAATTTATTGTTTCAAATGTAAAATGATCAGATATGCATGTTTCGTGACGTCATACATGGATTAAGATGGAGAATGCATTCGGAGCAGTGGATTATCCATTACTTCTCATGGAGCACAGTGGTGTAGTTGCATGCTTGCCTCTCACGCCAACGGCCCGGGTTAGAATCCCGGTGGAGACACCAAACATTTGTGACCTGGGTCTTATACTGTGCTGTGCCCATGGGCAAGGCACTTCATCCACATTGCACTCAGTCCACCCAGCTGTTAAAATGGGTACCTGAACACGGGAGGTATGGACCTATATGGTCGCGTGGAAGGCTTAGTAGCGGCACAGAAGGTACAATTCCTTCAGGGTAATAATTGAACCGCCATTGAGCAGTGCTTGGATCGGATATTAGACGTTAAAATGTATATTATTCTTTTGCTATCATTAAAACCATCAAAAACTCGAGATGTCTTATCTAAAGTTAATATATGGCCAAGAGGAATTTCAACATACCAACTGATACCATATTGAGACATCACAACTTACATGTACATGTTATCAAATGTCCTATGTCCTAGTTTAATGAAATGATTGTAATAATGTATACATGTTCATATCTGGAACATAATGTAGCGTTTGAATTTAGTAGATTTAAACAGTGTGTATGTATAATGTTTGCAATAGAAATATCAAAACGTTAAGAAAAATCATGGGCGAGTCTAGTTTTCCAAAACATTTCATTTACTCATTTCCTACATGACTCAAATCGACCTCTATATATTTATTAGGCATTTAAAGTGATTCATAAATGCGATGTACAATGTTGAGATTAGTACTTTATATCATCAACATATCTCTGTTATTCATTCCAATAATTGTTGTCAAACAGGATTCAACAGGAATTAGTTACTATTTTACATTAAACCATTTCAAAGCATTTATACTATGTTCAGTCAATATTGATAAGTGCTAGATTATCAACGTATCTGTGTGCAAGAGAACCAATACGTGCTCACAAGTTTAGGAGAGTATAAAGAGATCGTTAATGGGGATCACACTGAATCTGGTATCTCTCCAACTGACAGAAACAACTCTTCAGGGAAACATTTACCTCAGCAGCAAATACTATGTTAAAACTGTCGTCTTTACTGGTTCGCTTATACTAGATTAGCAGGATCAAAGTCGCATTCAACTGTCGATCAAACATATATCCATTAGTGTTGAATGATGTAAGTCAAATGACACCTGAAAACACAGATATAGTTTTGTCGCTACGACATATTACTGTATCAATGAGCTTTAACGGTATCTCCTGTTCTGCCCGTTAGTTCATCGACTTGTTGGCATAATCCATCACTGCTGGTAGCAAACTTCTCACTTGGATAATGTTCATGCCATGTATTAACAAATAGATTTGACGTTTTAAAAAGGTTGATTAAAGGTATTTGATATTTTACCAAAGGCAATATAGGCCATTTGGTCCACATACCGCTTCAACCATTCATCTTGACAATTTCTGACTTGCTAGAAACTCTCCAGTGATTTTCAGCTGTAACACAAATGAGACTTTAGCGTTTAACAATAGTCATCATATATTCCTGGAGAGGAATGTCATATGAATGCGTTGCATGTTCAACTTGGTTCAATGTGTAGGAACATTTAATTATTACCGGCGTACATATTTTTTTGATCAATATCTTGCATTAGTAAACCGTACAGACACGTAAGGCACTGTAGCACGATTTTCTTACTGAAATAAAGTGCCTTTACAAAAATATCAGTAACTGTAACCAATGGCTAAATAATACCCCTGAATTGATAAAAAGAGTTCTAAAACGAATGTACATGGTTAAGCCATGTGAGTCCAGTAATGTAGCGATACCTAAACACTCAGAGAAGAGTTTTAAATATGGTACAATGGTGAAATGGTCAACCATCTTGGAATCTGAACTCTCAAATTCTCATGAGACCTACACATCTACCTCTCACACAGAAGAGTTCCACACCACAGTCGCTTAATAATAAATGGTATTTTTTTAGGAACATAATATGCGAAAAGCGTTTGTACGACGCCTTTAAAGAGCTAGGGTTCTTAAAGGGAAATGTAAACGCTATTTTTAAAAGATCTTAATGATATAACAGCTTACAACATTAAAGTTCACAAGTAATGCGTTGTTTTAAAGAATGATAGATTATTATCTCGATGTACATTATATATCGGGATCAAATGAGCATAAATATGGGGACAATATACGCTTGCAATTGATTATTAAAGTCATTGTCACATTGAAACCTGGGAAGTTACCATGGGGCATGAAACCTCCTGACCTTCAGAAATACTAAGGAAAGTTTACCGGACCTCATCACACAACAAACAGAAAGCAGATTGGTTGCATAACTGTCATAAATGGGACGTGTTAAGATGGTGCAGCTTCCAATATCTTGTCCAAATGATCAATAACAGTTTCTGTAGATTCAATCATTCATAATCAAGTTTACCAAGATCTGTTTTTCACGATTCAGTCACCTATGCAACCTTTGTAGTTTTCTCTTCTGATTGGTTGCAGTGTTTCCTTATTGCTCAAGGTAGATTTGAGGAGAATACTTAATAGAAAACATGTGATCACATTTGCAGCTGTACATCATGTAATGACGCTGTAATTTACATATTTAAAGAACAGAACAGATAAAGCGATTTAAAACCTAATTTGTTCAACTTACTCTCATTTCGCTGTTCCATCTGTTACTGAATGTGTATATGGTATTCAGATTTTTTACAAAAGACTTTCACCAAGTAGCATTGTGTGAAACATACCTAATTGTACAGGTAAAGATATTCATTCAAAGCTTCTTTGCACTGTAAAGTAGTTCTCCCTGGAATTCTGGTGAACCTGCCCACATCTTCAATACTGAATAGGTATTACATAGGTCGTTGTGTGATGTTGAAGAGGAATCAAGAGGAACTCTTATCTCAGTTGATGATCAACTTCTTGGGGTTTCATATTCTATGTTTGTTTTAATTCCATACACTGGAGTACAGTTAGTTAAATCATAAGGTTGAAATGTCATCCATGCTGATAAAGCAATACCAATATTACAGTTGAAGCAGTATTTGACTGTATGTATAAGATTGTAGTTTGTGGCTCTCAGAGGCAGTGCACAATCACCTTTAGCGATGTCATTGCTTTAGATTTATTTTTGTTATTATTGTTGTAATTGTTTTTGCACTCGCTTTAAAACGTCTATGAAAAGTCAATGAAAGGTCTATGTAACCTCAAGTCGATCTCCGTCATAACGAACTCACAATATTGATTTGAATTATACAATTTAATGTACACATGTCAGATCTGATAAGGAATCTGTTGCACAAGAGTGCATAATAGCTACACGCAACATTTATAATAAAAAATATTACTTGATTTCGCAACTTGAATCATATTTGAGATACGACATCGATAAAACCGCACGAAATTAACATTTATTTTGTTTAAAAAAACACCAAAGCTCTTTCTTAATTAAATTCTAAATATACACAGTTCCCATGCCTGGAGACAATCGACTGAGTAGCGGATGTATCCTGACATTAAACAGTTTATCATCTCGTCACTGAACGGATCATGGAAAGGATATCAAATTAAAATTCACTGTTTGCATCCACATCCTTTCTTTTAGGTTTTCTTTATAAACACTAAACTGAGTTGTTTAAGTCTGAAAATAAGGAGATTATACTTGTAGAAATATGAGCTTTAAATTATTGTACATCACGAACGATATTCAGGTATACAGAGGTTATCATGCTCGTGTGTTTAGGGATGGTCAATACCCTGCATTGGGAATAAACATTGTATTTCATTCCTAATCCAGGATATGTACCATCAAAAAAACACGAGCATGATAACCTCTTTATCATACAACGAATTGTTCATCCATTTTTCGCAAAACAGCTTGACAACATTAATTTCACTACTCGCATTGATATATGCAAATGAACAGCGTGCTAAAATGACACAAAACAATGCCTCCAAAATGATGCTTTCAGTTGAAATAAGTGTTATTTTTGCATGTTTTAATAAGTTTCAAAGGACGTTTTTCAAATGAAAATATACTCATGGTAAGAAATGGTTGACACCCCCTAATAGTTATAGGAATGAAATGTTATATAAACAACGTAACGTATCAGTTTCGATTATTTTTTTTGGTAAAACATGTAACTACTGGATGTCTTTTTGTGAATAGTGTCCTTGAGCATTTGCTATTTCTCCACTTGTACTATAAAATACCAAAGACAGGGAAATATCAGAAAAATTCAATTTAGTCAAAAGAGTTCATTCCTTTTGTCTTGAGATCTTGGCGTTGGTACATTGTAACAGTGCTTTAGTGTCCTCATTTCGGTTATAATAAATAAGTGAAAGTTGCATTTGAAAAATAAATTCTACTGATTTCAAATATACCCATGTGTAATGTGTAATTAGGTTTACTACTAGAAATAAATCATTGTGCCATTTGGATAGTGAACAAATCTAACATTGTTACTTTTGAGATAACAAATGTAACATTGTTACTTTTGAGATAACAAATGTAACATTGTTACTTTTAGGATAACAAATGTAACATTGTTATTTTGCCATGTTTTGAATACTGTTGAACAGTACGATTGAACAGGCCATGCTATTTGAATAATTACATATACAGATATATACTCGACACATATTAGAAACTTCCATATATCCAAGTGGTCACCACAAATAATACATATGTCTCTATGTACTTGTCAAAACCATAAAAATACAGGACAAATATGGGATGTTTAAAAAATAAAGGATATCATATAATGATACTTCACTGATTACTTCAAGGAATGTATATATCCTTGAGGCATTACAGCAAAATTCATCGATTCCTTTGAAAATCTGAAATATAATTTACCGATTTAATATAATTTTACTCTTACGTGGAGTTTTATTAGCAAGCATACTAAAAAACAAAATTATAATTGACATTGAGTTTCCATTTTGTATTGACTAATTTGAAAAAAATTTTATGCATAATTTTCCTCAGTTTTGTTTTTCATTTTGTTTTAATTTATTTGCATGAACTGGAGCCGCGTTCAACTCCTTTTTGTGAAAAGAAATATGTTCAAATCAAAGAAAGATTCTGGAGATTATGGGGAGAACATATTTATATCCATACAAAAGTATTCTGAGAGCACAGCAACCCCCGCCGTGTGGCCTACTGATGCCCAATATATCCCCTGATATATAAACGTATAAACGTAAAGGTTAGTTACGACTGATCAGATCTTGTAATCGTGATCTGCATTAAAACGAGATGTTCTTTGATCAGCGTGAAAATGGTGGAGTTTTATGGTTAACGTCTACTCTCATTCTGAAATGGGAACGTCAAGAGCTATTATCCAAGGACCATAAATCTGAATTTTTATTCAATCAACTTTTGATAAGCACAACAACGATGTACATCAAAGACATATTCAAAGGTTCAAATACATTGATGATAGAATAGGAAAGATATGCAGATCACTGATGTGTATCCAAAACATTTAGAACATTTTCGAAAGATTTTTCAAAACCTGAGGAAGGAGTTGATTTCATGGGGTAGGGACGTTCAGTCTAAGAGGGGAAACCCAAATTCGGGATAGCCGGAAAGACGGACTGCGCCACAGGTATACTCCTTCGATTTCCCTGCTGGATTAAATTGGTAACAATGGATCATTAAAATAAAAAAATCATGAAGATTGTTTATTTGTTGATGTAATTAGCATAAGCACCTTCATGTCCTTCAGCAACATTGCCATTGTCAAATAGTATTCCATGTACAGTTAGCATGCTTAGTTTTTATAATTTATTAATTTTTTATTTACACTTTTGGATTCAATCAAAGGGCTCATTACTCATGTGTCATTAAGCTTTCAATATACATATATATAATGTAAGTATTTCAATTTAGTCGGTTTGCTTTCTGCGTCATGGGACTAGCTGATGTTTATTAATGAAATAGTCATCTCGATAGACTGGAAATTGTAAATGTGTAAAATATATAGAATTGTAAATTTGTAAATTGTAAATGTGTAAAATATATAGAAGTGTAAATATGTAAATTGTAAATGTTTATTATGTGATGATAGATGAGTTTTATTTCCCAATATCACATAGTTTCAATTACCATTATTACTATATTACAACAAATTTAGTGGAAAATGCCAAAAAGACGAGCGTCTCTTCTATCATTGGTTTCATTTATCTTAATCGAACTGTGAAACAGATATTATCATGAATCCGAAACCATATGTTGTGATATCTTCATAAGTGTTTAAAATGCAGAAAGCTGTCAGTCTGGGTCCCGACAGGTGCGGACGTGTTTTAGGGAGCTCCGCCTGAACGTACTATAATCTAAGTCTCTGTGTGTTTTTCCTCATGGATTACCCCATATACACTTGGATCCTATAAAACATGTGACTTATGGAATTATATACATACTTTCTGAAAAGAAATGTATATTCATGGACAGTGAAACGAGGTAACTATATACCACTTTTGTTGACGTGAACATTTTGTAATGGATGCCTCGATAACTACGTCCCCAACTGCATATTCAACACAGAAACCAGATACCCAAGACTATGATATTCTTAAGACTTTGAAAGATATCTTTGGAGAAAATGACAGAAAAACATGTGAGCGATTACTCGCTAACCAATATGGCGCCGACGATGCAGGTTTGAATCATATTCGACAATGCATGTATGATATAGGGAAGTCGGATCACACTGATTTTCCAGAAGGTATTCTCATTAAGAGAGTAAAGAGACATGGACAAGCGAAATCTGTCATTGAAAAATATGCGTCTGACGTATATCTCTTGTACAAATTTATTCATGGAGTTATACCTGCTCATGTGATTCAAACGGATGTGTTAAGCAGATGTAAACCTCATCCAATTAAGCAGGGACAAAGTGAGATGAATAGTGATGACAAGGATATTATGTCAAACTTGCTATCAAAGATGTTATTTATACATGAGGACATGAACAGAAAATTTGAAAGTGTGTGTAAAATGATTGAAGTCTTTCAAGGTATGTACAGCAAAGACATGCTTAATCTTATTAAACAGTATGAAATAAAAGACAAATTGTGTGAAAACAATGTAGCTGATATTGCCAAACTTCGTGCAAACGAAAGTCATCTCAAATCCGAGATTACGATGCTACGTAATCAACTCAAGACAAAGGATAGTGAACTCAGGCAGTACAAAGACAACATAAGCTCATCAATTAACACCATTGACAAGAGCGTACGCGCTGTCGATGGTAAGATTGACTTGATGAACACTCGTAACAAGCTTATGTATTCTGAAGCTGTCAAGAGGGACGCTGTTGATACTCATATCCCCGTCAGCCCAGCTGTTACCAGACAGAGTCAACAGGCCAGTCAACGACACGCCAGCCCTGACGTGAACACACGAGACTGCAGAATGGATGCCAGCGGTGATGATGACGTCATTATCATGAACGACAACATGGAGCAGAACAACGCCGACGAGGACGCCAGCCATGCTGACAACGATGGATACAGTGGCGATGAATCCCGCCCCGATGATCACAGGACAACGACCAAGAGAAAGGTGACCTTCAATAACGAATGGTCAAGGTCATTCAGCGGAGTGTCAAGAACGCGTAATAAACGGTATGTACTCAGCTACGTGCTTGCTGATAAACCGTTTAACGTTGTGAAGGACTCGATCATTAACTATGCAAAATCACGAGATGTTGTTATAACAAACGTGTCATTAATGAAACATTGGGACACAGGACGTAACGCAACCTATACCATCAGAATAGCTGTTTCTAGACAAACTGTTCAAAATCTTCAAGGAGATTTCTGGCCTGAGAATGTCCTAAGTCGTGAATGGGTTCCCCGACAAGCGTGGTACAACGAACACACTCGTTCATGACTTTAACAACCATGTATGTTTTTAGCTTGTGTTATACTGCAATGATACTTCGCATTGCTACGTGGAATGTTCGAGGAGTTCAGAACTGTCTCTCTGATATAAAGTTCAAACTAGAAAGTTGCGATGTCATGGCTGTTAGTGAACACTGGCTTGACCCATCTCAAAGCCATATGCTTGACACCCTGCACACTGACTTTAAAGTATTTACTAAATTCCATGTTGAACACTCATCAAAACGGGGTGCAGGCGGTGTTGCTCTTTTTGTGAGAAAGAGCTCGTTCCAAAGCATTGTTAGTGTGGATATTGTCTTAAACAATCATATCATTGGTGCCAGATTAACCAGAGACGATACACCCCTCTACATTATCGGAGTCCGCCTGCCTTCATCAAACGTTCTTGATAGTGTGTACTTTGATGCAATGTACGATATGTTAGATACATATGATGAATGTTCTCAACTTGGTACAACTGTCTTACTTGGTGATTTAAATGCCGATATATGTACACACAGTACTTTAAAACGAAGAGCAAAGACTTTATCAAACGCTCTCTTAGAACGTAAACTTATTTCAGTTGTACCACTGGATCTCAATACTGCATATACATTTAGAAGCAAATGTGGTACTGTCAAAAGTATGATTGACTATGTTTTCATAGACCTTGATTTCCGAAGTAGTGTTGTAGGTTATTACATAGATACAAGCGTCCCATATTCTGTGTCTGATCACAACCCTGTATTAGTTTGTCTTAATATGGACGCTGGTTATGTAAGCTATCAAGGTGAACGCCTTAGTTGGCGGAAAGCAAATTGTACGGATTTTATGTTATATCGGTATGAAACCGAGAATTATTTTAGAAATGTACAGTTTGATGTTTCCAATTTTTTATCTCCTGATGAATACATAGAGTATCACAGTAGCTATATAACAGAATGTCTTCATGCTTCAACTCTACTGGCAATTCCTACTTCTAAATTTCAAGCGCAACTAAAACCATACTGGAAAAAGTATGAACTGAAAGAACACCATGACCATATGCGCAATTGTCGTAAACATTGGCTTTCAAACGGCAAAAGTCACAATTCAGATGATAAATATTTTATTGCTTATAAAGAAGCGAAACGTGCATTTCGAAAACACCATCGTTCTGCTAAGCAAAGTTATAAACGTGATCAGTACGATGAAATTTACCAAGCAGCTGAAGTTGACATTCATGAGTACTTTAAAGCTACGAAAAGATCAAAACGTAAAAGAGAAAAGACTCAATCTCTTGTGTATAAGGGTGACTCCTGTGACACGCAGGAAGGAATATGTGATCTTTTTGCCAAATACTTTAGTGACCTGGCTGTGTCTCAGGACCAAGGTTGTTTTAATACAGACTTTGCTGATCATGTTGATGAGTTTGTGGAGAAAGTTGTATTTAACCCTGTTAATGACGAAAGTGATTCAGTCATTGCCCCTCCATTTACTAAGGATGAAGTACTTGTTTCTGTTAAAGTCCTTAAAAACAACAAGTCTCCAGGACCAGATGGTATCTCAAATGAGCACTTAAAGTATGCTGGTCGATCTCTTATTGACCATATTGTATCACTTTTTAATGCTACTGTACAGTTTGAGTATGTACCAAATGTATTTCATGTTGGTAATATTTTACCCATCCACAAGGGCAATGGTAAAAACAAACAGGATCCATGTAACTATAGAGGTATCACCCTTACTCCTGTTCTCTCAAAATTATTTGAAAGGCTACTGCTGAGGAGAATTGAAACATGGACTAAAGTTGCAAATGATTTCCCCCATCCGCTTCAGTTTGGCTTTAGAAAGGGTGCGGGTGCAGAGACAGCAGCGCTTACTTTAACAGAAAGTATTGCTTATTATGTAGAAAGGGATTCACCTGTGTATTGTGCTTTCCTGGACAATGAAAAAGCATTTGACAGAGTTTGGTTAAATGGCCTTTTCTATAAGCTTTACAATTTTGGCATTTGTGGTAAACTATGGCGTCTTATATACACCATGTACACGTCAATGAAATCATGTGTCAGCATTGGTGGATGTACTTCTAATGTTTTTTATGTAAAACAGGGCGTAGGTCAGGGTCGAGTCTTATCAGCCTGGCTATTCACTCTATATATTAATGACTTACTACACTGTATCGTTGACTCCGGTCATGGCCTCTGTCTACCATGGGGTAAAACACCAGGGGTACTATTAGCTGATGACTTATCTCTGTTGAGTACATACCCTGTGGGACTCCAAAGTTTGCTAGATCGAGTAAACAACTATGCCAACACATGGCATTTGCGTTTTAATGCTTCAAAGAGTTTGTTTCTCGTATTTGGAGATTCAAAAAGATATGTCCATCCCAATATATTCATTGGTGAGAAGGAAATACCTTCATCTACGCATGTAAAATTTGCTGGTCTACACATGTATTCTACTGGTAGAACCCTAGAACGCACACAATCTGTATGTGAAAGACTAAGGATTCTCTTTAATGCCAATAAGAACCACGGCCTGTTTTTTGGTGGTCTTAACCCATTAAGTTGTATACGCATTTGGGAAAGAGTAATTCTACCATGTGGTTTATATTCATGTAATGTCTGGGGCTGTCTACCAGAAAAGGAATATGATATGCTGGACAATGTTCAAAGCTATTTCTGTAAGAGTATCCAGGGCCTTTCAAAACGTGGATCATCCACAATCGCCAGAGATACTCTCGGTATCGTCACATTACGTAGATATATACACCAAAAGTCCCTAATATTTCTGGGAAAACTGTTTAATAGCAATATAAAGCTTGTTTTTAAGCAAATACTTGTCCATAGGTTGTGTCAGTACAGACATACACCATTATTTGAGAGGAATCGTTATTGCAAGTCATCGGCAGTATTCCAAATGTTAAATCTTGTAACTATGTATGATTTAGATCTGCAAGTACATGATTATGTAAACAAATCCTCATTCATCACGAAGTCTGAGTGGTCTGTACTAGTAAAAGAGAGAATACTTAAAGCTGAAGATTCATATGTATCATCTGTGATGAATTTGAGACTAAATCTCGAAAGATATAGTACCATAAGATATCCCAGAAACGTTCACAGATTGTGGTTTGCTTGCTATAAAATGCCTGAAAGCTTTAATGATATTGCTGCTCTTTTACGTATTAGTACACTTTGTATTCAGTCTCATATGTGTGAATGTGGCACTGTTGCCTATGATATTGTAAAACATGTATTACTTCATTGTTCACTCACACAAAACAGTAGAAACCATTTGATTGACTCACTTGTTGACATGCTTGATGTTGATACATTTGTAAATCTATGGAATGATGAAGACCAATTTGTGTCATTTATGCTTGGTGGTCAATCAAATGTATATGTTCAACAGCTTGATCAAGAAACGTGGTTTCGTTGTATCAAACTGATAGCAAAATCTGTAAAAACCTGGCTGCCTCCCTTGAAATATATGTTGTAACTTAGCCACTCTGTAACCTGTATATACGTGTTTGCCATGATGGCATAACTTATTGTATCTTCGATTTCGGAGGAAATAAAGAATATCTATCTATCTATCTATCTATCTATAATGTAAGTATTTCAATTTAGTCGGTTTGCTTTCTGCGTCATGGGACTAGCTGATGTTTATTAATGAAATAGTCATCTCGATAGACTGGAAATTGTAAATGTGTAAAATATATAGAATTGTAAATTTGTAAATTGTAAATGTGTAAAATATATAGAAGTGTAAATATGTAAATTGTAAATGTTTATTATGTGATGATAGATGAGTTTTATTTCCCAATATCACATAGTTTCAATTACCATTATTACTATTGAGACTCCTAAAAGAGCAGGAAGATGAGAGATTCTAAATGTCAGCCAAAATGCTCCACAATGGCCGGCATCATTTACAGTTGATATCACAAGATAAAATAATTGATTTATAAATAGCCACATAAGTGACAGATGAAATGTTTCTTCGGATTAATTCCCTACCCATTAATAATGTATTGAGAATTTGACATTTTAAATAGTGTCATTGTTCAAAACAAAGGAATGTTCGTGACCTATATCCTTAGCCGCGATTTTGCCGAAGAAAATGACATTCAAAATAAATATATTTAAAAAATTTACTTCATTACTCTTTACTGTAATACTTCATATTTAAGATACACATTATGTTTCAAAATTTAAAATTTACAAGCTAACATATGATAGACAGGAAAAGGTCACGCATGAAGGAAAATTTCAGTGTCTTTATGGTTCTACAATGCCTGTTGGGAAAGAGCCCTCTCTGTACGTCAACAAGTTGGGGTTTCTTTTAACTTAAGAAGAACATTCAATCGACCCTCCAATATCGTGTTCTACTTGACGAGGCGTTCTTTGTGGTCGTTGTCGATAGTTGGCGGATCAAATGTTAAATGTGAATATTCTGCTGAATAATAAATTTTGAATAAGCCTGTACTGTAATGTACATGTACATGTATGTAGACAAATCACATCTACATCTACTGCAAAGGTGTGTCTGCTGAAATTGATTCCAAAGAACTGACAATCACGGATGACATGACGAATAAGCTAGCTTCTTTTCTTCATATTAGTATTAACAGAAATATAAGGATCGTCTGACAAACAGTACACAAGAACAAGGTCTATCTCTGAAGTTAAAGTAGATGGTACATGATCGGACAACAATGGTTGCTAAGTTTACAAACTCAGATTTATTTTCATCGTTGAAGGAAACGACAACAAAATATTCACTATCGCCCCGATATGCACATTCTTCTGACCAAGAGCCCAACAGGTATGTCCGTAAAAACATTTTCCAGATAGATATTGTTCAAATAAAATATGAAACAGGGGACATAAACTATCACATGTATCACATACATATCTCTGTGAGATATATATCCAAAAATGGAAATGACATTCAGCACGTGAAGCTTTTATGGTAGGTTATTGTATTTTGTTTGTCTATTTAAAGACATTTATTAACGTTTTCATAGTCATTTCTATTTGCATCATGTGAAATTGGTATAAGTTCTAAAGCGTCAAGCCAGTGAATTGATCACAACACCATTATTGTCTGATCAACTTCCTGGTAGTGTACTATTCTTCCTTTATGGTGGGATCTAATTTAGACATTTCTGTAATATGGTGCTTTGTCAGATTCACAGCATTTTCTAAATACATAGATTGTTTTATCATAACGTCAACGTATAAATCCAAGTACGGTATTGTCCACCTTCGAAATGTTGATAACAGCTCTTTCCTAGATATCACAAATGAATTTTAATATAACCCCAAGTACCTGAATCGACATCAGTGAATGCAATATCCAATTTCTTCAGTTTGTAGTTATTTTAATAAACATATTTTAAAATAATGTCTCAATTCATTAACATTTATAAAGAAAGACCACATAGGTTGACGACTATGAGGCAAGCATAGTCTACAGCCAGCAGGACACAAGGAAAGTCCCTCCTGAGCTCCCAGAGCCGGGATTCCGTGTAAGGGTTATCAGAATATGATTAATGATGTTATAGCCACACCCGTATAATGAACATGTCAGTTAAGCTGACGTAAAAAAAACTAAAATATAGTATCATGAAATACAATACACTTATTATCCGTTTTAATTCGACTAAGACATAATTATAAAATGCTTTATGCTACTAATGATACTGAGAACGGTACTCCTCGCCTGTTTTGTAAAACACATTACTAGCAAGTTAATATATTTACGTTTATTTTATAATTCAAATGTTGTCTATAAATAGAAGTCATAACATTGTGGAAACAATTAATAATGTTCCCTTCAAGAAGACCATCAGGAAACAATAAGCAACATGTGTGTTATGAGATTAGTTCGGTAGTGTCTATAACCCGAGGCAGTAAACAAAGCTTTAGGGAGAAGAAGTCTATTTCAGTGTTGTAGGCCTTCGGCCCATGTACAATAACAATATAATTTATACAATTTCAATGCAATATGTACAGACACGACTTAGTTTTCAGATGAACGACATTTAAGAGTTTATTTGATAAATTTAGCACCATTCATTAAAACTAACACATCATCAGATATTAATAGCTTAATCAGTTTGCAACTGCTTGACAATTCATTCCATGAAGGTAAATATTGCTGTCTAATTGTTTCTACACATTCTACAAATAAAACCAATGCTACTAGCTTCCTTCCACATATTATAATTACATCTTAATGGTAATGCATTGAACTTTAATAGACATAAATATTTCCTCAAATCTTTAAGCTTAATTTTCAGAATGTGATTATCTACATGGAAGTTTGATATGAACAATCAATCAATCGCTGCTTAAACGATGATAAAAACAAAGATACATTACCAATGTCTTGGGCAAGCCAAACATAACTATACCCATACTCATTTAAAAGATTTCGTATTTGTGTAGCCCACGTAATTCTTCCAACATTATCTAATCTATAGATATAATTTTAACTTTGCTTAGGATAACGATCACTAGGCATTCTCAACTATTTGCACCACAATGTGATACATGTATAGTAATAATCAACATTAATACTATATCTTCCACATTCAGCTACAGCTGTATTACTTGTGTTACACGTGTTTACCAACACCTACAACACATTTACAAAAATTATTATGAAATTTATCGACAACATTTTTTTTTGTATATCCCCATATCTCCGCCCCATACAACAATATTGCTTTTATTTTACAATAAAAAAAATTGAATAATACATGAATGGGAATATTTTTGAAATTATACTGTAATTGCTTTATAGTGACCTTTGCAACAAGTGTCTTGGTACAAACACTCCAATATAATCTAGTTGAAAAAACGATGCCTAGATAATTATAATAAGTAGCTGTCCTCATTTGAATACCATCAAAACATTTTTTTTCATAATGACGAGGATAACCACCATTTCGGAATACTTAAATCTCTGTCTTATCCATGTTAACCTGTAACCCCCATGATTTACAAAACTTGGACAAAATATCAATGTTTCTTTATAAACCTACCACCGTATCATCAAAAATACATAAATCATCCGCATACAACAATAATAACAACTCTAGATATTCTTCACCTATGAAAATACCCCTAACTTTAGAATCTACCAACATAGATTGAAACTCAGCGATGAATAAAGAAAATAAAAACGGACTGAGGACGCATCCTTGTCTAACTCCACTTAAACAATCGAAATACTATGTTATGGAATTGCCAGATAGTCTTACATAAGCTGTTATTTTAGTATACATGTCTTGTAGAACTGTCAGCAACCTACCATGAATCCTTTTATTCATAACTGAGAACCACAGTAATTTTCTATTGACAGAGTCAAAAGCCTTTTTAAAATCAACATACAAACAGAAAAATCTACCTCCACTTTTAGACAAGTACTTTTGCACCAAAAATTGTAGAATAAAAACATTATCCATGGTACTATATCCCTTTCTAAACCCGGCTTGAGACTCTGGAATAACACTAAATAAATCCACTAAATGACTACAACAACATTTGATCATCTCAGCTAAAACACCATCTGGACCTGCATCTTTACCAAGTTTAAGATCTTTTACAGCTGCTTCAACCTCTCCATATGCAATATCAGAATTAAGTATGTTATTGACATCATCATCATTGCAACTATCACAAATATCCTCGTCATGATTATCCAAAACACAGTCAACAGTATCGATGAGGTCACTATCTGAACCTACGTCTGTTAGGTTGAAAACCTTCTTAAAATAATCTAACCAACTATCATTACTAATCTTTGATGACGAACTTTCTATATTCACCTTATTAGTCAAGCCAGGAATATTTCGCCAAAATGATTTACTGTTCCTAGTGCTATCAACCAGCTTGTGAAAACAAGACTCCTCATCATCTTCTCGCTTATCTAATCGCTAATCATTCCTCAGTTTACAATATTGAGGCAGATAATCCTTATCACACAGGCAGTCAACCGAAACTCATCTAATACTCTGAACTTACTAACTTTCATATCACTGCACTCTTGAACATACCACCTATCTCCTGATCTACCAGTAAACTTGCCACGAGACACTAACCCACAGGACACAGCACCACTCTGCAACACCTCAGTAAGAACCTCAACAGCAGAATCAACGCTCTCCTGCAATATACCACTGAAAGTATCTAAATCAAAGGATGTGAGAGACTGAGCAACACTATCCTTATAATTAGCACGTATGTCATTTTTCCATAAAAACTTCGGGATAGTATACTACGGAAGCGTATTAGTGTCACGATGAAAAAAATTGTGATACTATCTCCTACGTAGGACTTAGTATCTCCTACGTAGGACTTAGTATCTCATACGTAGGACTTAGTATCTCCTACGTAGGAGATAACTTCTATAAAGCCTGGACCACTTGTAGTGTATGTAAACTCTCGTTTATATGAAGAATGAAGAACAATTTGATGGATACCCAATTAGGTTATTCTATGTAGGCGACGTTTCGACATATAATAAAGAAGTTGTGTATCCATCAAATTGTTCTTCATTCTTCATCACCCCATTTTCTAGAATGCCCAAAAAATATTGTGTATATCATATGATGTATAAGTATGTGATAGTATAATTGACCGTTAAAAAGCTTTAAAGACGCTGTATTTTCTGTTCTCAAATGTGCCATATACTTTACGGTTTAAACAATATATTGTTATATTAGAGGGTAAGACATCGCGTTACATGATCCGATAAGCCTGCATCCATAGAAAAAGGTTTTCCCTATTGAAATAAAATGGTGCGACAGTATAAAGCGACAGTGGTGTGGAACTCTTCAATGTGAGAGGTAGATTTGTAGGGCATTTGAGAGTTCAGACAAAAAGATAATTCTATCATGGTTCCATATTCAAAACTCTACTTTGATGGCCACTCGAAGGGAAATGGGCTCGCATGGCTTAACCGAAAACTGTGGTGTGGTGTGGAACTCTTCTGTGTGAGAGGAAGATGTGTAGGTCTCATGAGAAGTTGAGAGTTCAGACACCAAGATGGTTGACCATTTCATCATTGTACCATATTTAAAACTCTTCTCTGAGTGTTTAGGTATCGCTACATTACTGGACTCACATGGCTTAACCATGTACATTCGTTGTAGAACTCTTTTTATTGATTCGGGAGTATCATTTAGCCATTGGTAAGACTTATTTACCTTTATATATTGGTATCTACAGAAGTAGAGTTGATTGAGCCATCATGTTTTGTGCAATCCAGTATAGTTTTGCACTGAACGATTATATTTAATAAACTGATATTAATTCAATAGTTCACAGTAGATCTCTACATTGTTGCAAAACCAGATATGATAGCGGTTTCCCTATTTATGTTTTGGAATATCAGTTTTAAACTCCTTCAATAATTCAAGTACAGTCAATATTTTCGTGAAATGAAAATCCACGGTCATTACTAGCGACCTAATTACACTTTGAACATGGTGTTGGACATTTGTTACACGACGTCACTTAAAACATAACTCAACAATAAAGGATCTCAGCTTCCATAATTTATTACCGTTAATGACTTTCTGTACTCTTGATGTTATGAATGTACTGGAGAAGAATAGTAAGCGATCAATGTAAATTTTGAAATTTTGTATATTGATTGATTTGCGCATTTACACACTGATTAAATATCAATAATAAACTTCAAATATACCTAACCTATTTTGACAAGTATATTTATCATATGGGTAAATTAACCATCTGAAGTGACGAATTTTAAATCTACTTCAGTTGTTAAGTGTTCTTATTGTCATTTATAGCATGTTGTCATTAGAACGACAGAAGAACTAATGCTGATATGAGGTGGTATTTTGTAGGTTTTGTAAGTGAAATAAGAACAATTAATTTTGAATAAATGATGTTGTTTATCCATAAATGAGTGTCCTTATTTGACTTTCATTCAATTACATATAATTCCAATACATTTTTTAATGAAGTGAAATGAAGTAAAACTTCTAAATAAGAACTTCGTAAATGTGAACAGGAATGGCGACTCGACTCGTAGTATGTGCATACTCCTTTTTCAGGTCTGAAATATATGCTTATTCGATTTCAAAGCAAACTTTTTGTAAAACAATCTGTGACCAAGTACACAAGACAAATAATCATATCAAATAGATAAGAGTTTGCCTCATTTAAGCAAAAAATATAACCTTTGTCATATGTTTCAATGCCTCCAAACCCTAACCCTTTAAAGGCGTTGGAGCCCGCTATTCCTAATGAATTGAAATAAAGTATTCTCACAAAAAGGTTAATAAGTGTTACCAATGACTAAATAATAAAATCAATCAAATAAAATCAATAAAAAGAGTTCTAAAACGAATGTGAATTTGGTTAAGCCACTCGAGTCCATTTCCCTTCGAGTGGTCATTTTAAAGTGTCCACATGAAAATTGCCGCTCGATTGTGGTACTGACGTGTTCTGACTGACGTAGCGAGAACTCATCACCCAAAAATATAGTTTTTAATATAACACTATGACGGAATGGTCAACAATCTGTCTGAACTCTCAAAATCGCATGACACCTACAAATCTATCTCTCACACTGCAGAGTTCCATAAATGCTCCCTTTATACGTCGCCTCATTTTCTACCAATACGGATAACCGTTTTCTATACATGCGGCCTGTCGTGTAATAGGGTGTTTTACCCTCTAACGTAACACAATATTGTATAATCTTTAATAATACATGGCAAATCTGAGATAAAAATAATGTGCAAATAATTAAAATTATTTGAAACTAACTGTATATTCGCAAACTATCACTAACGAAATGGACACCAAGGGAGCAGTAACGGAAAGATAATATTCCCCCCATAACCTTTCATGTGAACAATACTTTATTTTGAAAATAAAGACGGAACTTCGAAATTACATGATTTAATCAGACTAACATAATAATGTTTATTATGAAAAAGACAAACGCAAGATGCTTAGGTGTCTCCACAATTCGTGGATAAGTATGAAACGAAGTGATCAATGTTTTATCATGCTATCTCCTACGTAGGAGATACTAAGTCCTACGTAGGAGATACTAAGTCCTACGTAGGAGATACTATGTCCTACGAAGGAGATACTAAGTCCTACGTAGGAGATACTATGTCCTACGTAGGAGATACTAAGTCCTACGTAGGAGATACTAAGTCCTACGTAGGAGATACTATGTCCTACGTAGGAGATACTAAGTCCTACGTAGGAGATATTGTGTCCTACGTAGGAGATACTAAGTCCTGCGTAGGAGATACTATCTCCTACGTAGGAGATACTAAGTCCTACGTAGGAGATAGTTTGACAGATTTTTTTTTTCACCGTGACACTAATACGCTTCCGTAGTATACACACTTGCTACAGCTGATACATCATTAACAGTTGAAACTGAACCATGATTGACATTTAATGTAGTTATAATGGGTAAATGGTATTCGCACCTTGTGTCGACTCTGAAATCTACAATGCGGTTGAAAATATCAAATGAACAAAGTACATAATCAACCAGGCTTGCGCCGTTTTTCTTAAAACATGTGTATGCCCCATTTCGATCGCCAGAGAGTCGTCCGTTGACAATATGTACTGCAAACGTACAACACAGGTCAATTAAGTCTCTCCCATACTCATTGCATACTTCGTCTTTAGAACTTCGGGGAATACAGAAAGTATCAGCGGCATAGTCATATCATCTAAGCTAGTGATATAGGTGTTGTCATCATCGATGATAAAGTCCTTCATATCATCAGTCCTGGCATTATAGTCCCCTGGTAAAATAATATCACAATCCGGGTAGTTATACGTAATACCTAGAAGGGCTTCATCTAAGTACTCAATTCCTTTGTGTAGTCTATTGTCAGTCACAAGACTAGTATTCACAGGATGACTAATTAAGGACGTTTCTAAATAGTGTTGTCTAGTGTCAGTCTAGTGTCAGAGTAAATAGTGGTGTCTAAAGCAATGTGGTACATCATATTTCATAGAGATGTGCTAGAAATATATTAAATAAACAACATAGACAACTTCAGTTTCCATTAAAGCAAATAAGATATGGTTACAGCCGTATATAATTTCCACCTACGTCATCGGTACAACATATCACGAGAATGGTGTTAGATATGCATATAGTTAACGTATTTATTGACATTTATACATAAATATAGCCGTATAGACATGTCAGTATTTTCAATCATTAAAGAAATACTACCTGAAAGAGGTAGCAGGCGACTCGCTAATAAACGTCTGCAGTTGTACAAATATGTGAAAACTTCAGTTTGATGTAAGCATTTGCATTATTCATAACCCGTTTGTGATTCTACATACTTGAAATGAATTGAATAAAGATACATAATTTTAAATATCGCAATTCCTTTGATTGACAAAAAGTACCGTAATTCCTTTGATTGACAAACAAGTACCGAAATTCCTTTGATTTGCAAAATTGTACACTGTAGACTGACTCAAAACGTACCACCTGACAATGGAAACTATGTTACTAACTAAACACTCTAACGTCTCTTATGTTTATTTTCGACATTTAAAAACTCATAACTAGGTGTCAGCCCAGAGAACTAAATGATACAGACGTGTCGACCACAAAACAGAAGCCAGGCCGACATGCATTCCCGTGTCTGAGGCAGAGATACAACAATGTATCTTCTGTGCCTCTACGCACGTTCACATTCTTCTAGAGGTCATATAAATTAAAATGTATTTTAATCTAATTAGTGATTTTGACATTCTTTCCAGTAACAATAACATAAAAGTTACCATTTCAGATGTAATTGCGGTTATATGATGAACAAATATCGGCAAACCGCTGTCAAAATCTTGGTCACGATCAAGACTGCTTGATTCTTTAAGCAAACTTATTTTTTTCTTAAAGAGTTATAGGTATGGTCGGATGGATTCGATACAAAACCTCTAAACATGTGCTTTATATGATGCATGTTTTGAAATAGGTTATTACCTGGACATGGGCGATACGGACCTATATGGTCGCGCGGAGTGCTTAGTAGCGCCACCGAAAGTACAATTTCTTCAGGGTAATAATGTACCGCCATTGAGCAGTGCTTGCGCCGGGTATTAGGCTTTAATGTATATATTATTATCAATATTGAAAGTGGCATGCCGTTTCAACGTACGCCATGTGTTCCAACAAACTCACAATCAAGCATGCCCATAGCGATTGCATCCTTTGTGCTAAGGGTTCAAGTAGAAATGCCAAATCTGTTGCGGAGTTGTAGTTTCAAAATGAGTTTGATCCTTGTATAGACTTGTACAATACTGTACTTTATACTTTTATTAAAAGTCCACACTACATGTAGGTCTGGACTGCTATTAATTTATGTGCGGTTTTGTCGCCGCTGCGTTTTGTTTTGGCTTAAACTTTTTGTCTTAAACATATTAATAACTTCATACGTATAACCCTGGGGAGATTTTTGACATTTTCACATTCAAGTTCGAGTTTTGAGTTCTGAATCCCTAACAACTCCTTGCCACAGCGACGTTACGACTTAGACATACTTTTGGGAATATGCATTATTTGAACTATTAACACTTTGAATCATTACATGATATGAACATTGCTCATTTTATTGTGGCGTTTGACAAGGCGTAACAATTGATGGCGACACCCTTAGTTTCTTGACTGCTCAGCTTTTGTGGTATCCCGCCATCGCTCATCTAGTAGTATATCAATGTATGAGACTGTATTTTGCATTTTTAAATAAAATTAAATTTAAAAAATGGGGAGTTAAACAAAATCCATGTTTGTAGTGTTGTTAATAGGATTACAATTCCAATAGTAAGATAGTGCTGTACCAAACTGATCAGATCGTTTAGGCCTTTTGGCACAAATAAATTAATCAAACGTATTAATTTATGATCCGCAAATACCATTTCAGCTATTCACATTACTAACACTACTAGTATCAACTGACATTTGAATGCGTACCATTTGTATTCGTATCCATGAGCATTAGCTAAAACAGATATGGTATTCCAACCAACATAAACCAGAAGATCATTACATCAATGGAGTCAAACCGTAACAACCTGGCACATACGAGTTATTGAAAAAGTGTCAATGTACTGAAACAGTTATTAAACTTGCAGTATCTGAATCTGATTACAAAACACTGATAATACATTGTTATTTAAAGGGTGTTTTAGATCATGGCCTAAATAGAGATCTTTGCAAAATATGCTTTCACACATTGTTAACTAGACTAGAAAAGATAACGAATAAGCAGCTGCAATAATAATGGACGTATTATGGGAGGCCATGGCGGCATGTACAGTCATATTGAACTGAAGAGACATTTTTTGTGTTTCAATTTGTGATGTAAATAACGCAAACATTTTCATTTAATATGTTTTCTTTGAATAATTAATTACCAAATGTCATATTGTTTGTCTTGAACCACATGGTTCGAAATATATTTGGATCAAACGAATAGCTATAGATATTGTACTCAAACTCAAACTCAAACTCTTTAATCTCTAGAAACCGCCAACGGCGGCACATGAGATAAACATAATATACATTTTACATAATATACAAGATAGCAGCTTATACTTCATTTTCTAAATACATTAAATATCTGATTCAGTAATTTGGAGAGGCTTTTCATATCTCTAGTGCTGGTGGTTGGTTAAAGGATTTTTAAAGATGGACATGTTTGGAAATTTTAGATATTAGGCGTTCAGAGATTGTCGGTGTTGGAGAAAAGTTTCACATCTAAATAAGTAGTGAAACTCGTCTCCAACAGCATTAGAATCACAGACTGGACATTTTCGGTCTTCTCGTGGAATACTCAACCATCGGTCTGTCTCAATAGGTAATTTGGTAATGTATGCCTTTTGTACAAATGCCTATTTGTAGTTATTTTAAGTCATTTGTGATTTAAATTGGTGAGGTGGATGATTTTCGGTTTATCTTACATCACGACTTGCAGGGAGAAAGCCACAGTGCCATTGAGGCTATACATTGAGATGAAACTTGCTGGCATCGGCTAGAACTAGCGAACTACAGGTGACGCTGTGCTGACAATCAGTATAGCATTGCACTCAAAATTTGCTGCATGTAGCAGAGTCCTAAATGGATGTAATACATCTGTGATGTTAAAGCAGAACCTCAGTCATGCTTAAACCGATGCCTTAGAAATAGTGTGAATTATTCGACAGTGCATTCAATGTCACAGTAACAAGTTTTAATTCATAAAGTTCACGGAAATTTAATTATTATGCTCATTTCTTACTCTAAAATAACAGTGAGTATTGCTCACAGTTTGTCATGGAATCCATATCATTGTAATTCAATTTGGAAAGTCAGAAATACGAAACAACTAAACAATGGTATATATATATATATTTCCCAGACTGATCAGTACACATCAATATCAGTATGTGTTTTATGTTCAGTGGATCTGGTGTTATTAATGTACAATTCATTACAAGAGTCTGGATTCAGAGGAATCTTACACGACTCCCACCTAGGGTCCACAACTCACACCTAGGGTCCTAGAGCATTCATGAGCAGACGTAGTAGCTAATGAAATCAGCTGAGTGAAGACTGAGGCATAACGAACTTGGCACCGTGACGACTTAGACTAGACTGGGGTGTGCCTCAAATGAAGCAGAGTTATGAACAGAAAATGCTTCCAGCTGCTTTATGAGAGCCGAACTGTCTGCATTTCTGGTAAATTCGAAAAATAGATCGGTTGGATATACCACTCGAGGCCGATTCCGACGAGAGAGGAATAATATGACGTTCTCTACACAATGAGGAACTGCTAAAGAGCTCACATTGCGATTCATTACCTCGAGTGAGGCTGACCCAATAGGGGCGTTTATCTTCTACAATAGCTGGAGAAAGAGAAACAGACAAGGGAGGGGAACCTATCAATGGGTTGGCTTGTACGCAAACTCTTCATTTAGATACTAAGCCGCGTAGAGTATTGATTGGCTGTGCAGCGCGACAACAACTCACTGCTGTAGAAGCTATTCGCCATCTGCCCTCACAGCAACGCCTGTCGCAGTCGCGGGAACTTGTTACAAACTTTCTGAGTATGACAGACGGAATAATTTTATCTCTTATAAACAAACTTGTGTTACACATTTTAAATTTTCGTATTAATAGGTAAAGCACCGAAAGCTCATCTCTGTTTCAAAATGGATGGTAACATCACGGAGACGGGTGATTTAGACATGGGTGCTCGAGTAACCCTGATAAGTCTCTACAGTGTTGTGTGTGTGACTGCTGTACTGGGCAATACTGCTGTGTGTTATCTCGTCATCGCCCTTAGACGCATGAGAACTGTCACGAACTTCTTCATCGCCAGTTTGGCTGTTAGCGACATGCTCATGGCTCTAGTCTGCATCCCATTCACCTTCGTGGCTAATGTTCTTCTTGACCACTGGCCTTTCGGATACGCGTTCTGTCCACTGGTCACCTACCTTCAAGCCGTGGTTGTGTTCCAAAATGCCTACACGCTGCTAGCAATGAGTATGGAGAGATATATTGCCATAATGTACCCATTTAAAACCAGACTGGGTAAAAGAAAATGCCTGTACGTCGTAGTGGCATGTTGGGCGCTCGCCCTCCTGACCCCGCTCCCGACGGCGGTGACGTCGAAGGTGATAGCGAGTACGAGCGGTATGAACGAGACTCTGTACCTGTGCCGGGAGATCTGGTCGGACACCCAGCGCTTCTCCTACACCATGACTATCATGGTCCTGCAGTACTTCGTGCCCCTCCTCGTGCTCCTCTATACCTACATGCGTATCGTCCACGTCGTGTGGCTCAAAGACATACCCGCCGTCGACTCCAGGGAGGGATTACAGGATCCCAGAAAGAAGGTTAGTTCAGAAGTATTGCCAGATGTACTCTGTTATAGATTATTCATCGCAACAAGATACCAAGGTTAGTTCAGAAGTATTGCCAGATCTACTCTGTTATAGATTATTCATCGCAACAAGGTACCATGGTTAGTTCAGAAGTATTGCCAAATCTACTCTCTGTTATAGATTATTAAACGCAAAAAGATACCAAGGTTAGTTCAGAAGTATTAGCAGATGTTTTGACAGTACTCTCTTTCCTTGAGTATTTGATATAAGAAGAACGAGGACGAGTTCATATGTGTTGACAGATGTCGTCACTGCACTATCCGCTTAAGCTGCGTATTTAACATACGAAGAAAGATTATTGCACACAGTTCTCTGGAGTATATGACATAAGAAGATACGTAGTGAAAGACACTAAATGTTGCACATACAAGTGAGTAGATCGTTTTATGTCACTTCGATCCGATATCGGTACTTTCATATATAAATACAGTAAAAGGTTATATCACTACTTGTATTCCAAGGTTTAGGACGAACATATTTCATATGAAGCGTACACAATTTATGAAAAATAAAACTGAAATGAGTAAGCGTTGCTTATGATTGCCATCATTTGAAATAATTTATTTAATATCTCTTTTTACATAACATACACTTTTATTCAGTTAAGATATAAAATGGTATATGCGTATGTAAACCTTTAAAGCCATGCTTAACTGTCGATCAGCA
The DNA here is from genome assembly GCA_936450465.1 of Gibbula magus. Lineage (NCBI taxonomy): Eukaryota > Metazoa > Mollusca > Gastropoda > Trochida > Trochidae > Gibbula > Gibbula magus. The sequence continues at coordinate 7,980,913 of OW388290.1, read as the reverse complement.
AATCATTACATAATGACAAGGCGAATATACTCTGAAGAAACTAGACCATTCTTTAACAGATGTCAATTGAATTATAAGTAATCCCGCTAATGCATTCTTAAACTTCAAGGACTCCTCCCTAAATACGTCTGAATGATTCAAGCTGATACGTGTAAACACAGTAGAATTGAACTATCCATTCCTTGATGTATAAGGAAGCAATACTCTGATCATTGTATCCGGAACCATTGAGTGACGGCAGGCCACTTTAATCACGTCCAGACACGGATCGTGATGGACAGATTAGGACGGGTCAGGGAACCTTAGTCCGTATTTAACTGGGTAATGATGGGGTGAAAGGACGCTGTCAGTAGAACAAGTGCGATACTGAATCAATGGAACTATCTTGATGCATGACGAACAGAATTGGCCCCTCACTGCCGTCCTGAAGCTTGTTAGGTCAGAAGGTCAAACTGCACACACTACCTATACGCGCTGATTGATGCAAAGTGTCGCCTTTCATTAAGTTGAATAATTAGCTCCGTCTCTCTATCAGCGGGACTGCGGCTGAACGTGGAACAGAGAGGTTTTATGGTTATTTTCGTCCTTTCAACTGAGAGAATAATGAGTGCGATGGCTTTGAACTTATTGTCCTTCAGAATGTTATAAACGTACATAGATCTGCATGTTTTAGAGTTTCGTGGCTCTAATACCCTACTTCCTTCTTCATAGTTGTATATGCTACTTAGATTTCCATCGAAACATCTAAATGAAACCAAGTAACAGTTGATCTCGAATTAGGAGATTAAATGGGCATATGTAGGCCATTGTGAGCTTTAATATGATACGAAACAGAATCCCTAAAAATAACTACATAAGTTAAGTATTACTTCACGTATTGTACTAAAATGTATCAGTACTGAAGTAATATGGATGCTCTTAGCCTTAAATATGTCTTCGGAATTCGCCTCTTCATCTGATAAACTATGATCAAAGCAAGTTTCATTCTAATGGTTATTTCAAAAAAGTATCTATTCCAAAGTTTTGCATTAAGGAAGATAGAATCACTAAATTCCATACGCTCTGACATTTACTGGGTCCATGTTCGAGATCTGTGCTGATGATAAAGAAGTCGACTGTTCATGCATTTTTTATGCGTTGCCTTTTACTAACCATCTTTCTCTTGGGAAATTGGAACAAAGTCCTCACTGATTTTTTTAAAACTGAATTCTTGTAATAATTTCCTATTTTTCAAATTAATAACTTGAATTTTGTATGCGAGAAGAAAATTAATTAAATTGATAATAGTTGTGTTTCATTCTACTTGGAGCAGACATGTATCCTCCTAAATTCGATACAATGTTTTGTTCATAGTTCTTTTAATTTTAAAACATATATCAATGTCCCAAGATGGATAATCCGACATATTTCAAACATGGCATATCAATGTCGAGGATTCGCATCAAATTCCACCCATTTACAATTCTTTTTGTTAAAAAAAAAATTTTAATGTCAGGGGGCGGGATAGCGCAGTGGTTAGCGCGTTCGGCTTCGGATCAAGAGGTCCGGGGTTCGAATCCCGCCAGGGGCACGGCAACTTTGTCTGCAGTAGAGAACTGTTCTACACGCAGTAAGGTTTGGGTGCAATGCTACACTGAAACTCAGCGTAGTACCAACCATGGTTCGCTAGTTCCAGCTGATGGTCGCAGGTTTCACCGCAATGTATAGCCACATGGCGTTGCGGGCTTTCTCCCTGCCATAATACTAGCAGCCGCGATATAAGTGAAATACTCTTGAAAGCGGCGTTAAACACCAACTCAACTCACCTGACCTCATATTTAATTTCACCTTACTTAACTGGTGCTGACTGTTTTATTCATGCTATCTATCTGGGAGAAGGATACGGGTAATCCGCTGCATGAATGCAGTGTTCCTAGGAGCATGAGTAACTATAGGACTACTCTGATCAATACACACGGCTGTAGAGGAGCGAGCACCTGTTGCTTCTGTAGTGGTCAGTTCGTGACGATAGTGACAGTTACTTCTGTGGTGGTCAACTCGTGACGATAGTGACAGTTACTTCTGTGGTGGTCAGCTCGTGATGATAGTGACAGTTACTTCTGTGGTGGTCAACTCGTGACGATAGTGACAGTTACTTCTGTGGTGGTCAGCTCGTGATGATAGTGACAGTTACTTCTGTGGTGGTCAGCTCGTGATGATAGTGACAGTTACTTCTGTGGTGGTCAACTCGTGATGATAGTGACAGTTACTTCTGTGGTGGTCAGCTCGTGATGATAGTGACAGTTACTTCTGTGGTGGTCAGCTCGTGATGATAGTGACAGTTACTTCTGTGGTGGTCAACTCGTGATGATAGTGACAGTTACTTCTGTGGTGGTCAACTCGTGACGATAGTGACAGTTACTTCTGTAGTGGTCAGCTCGTGATGATAGTGACAGTTACTTCTGTAGTGGTCAGTTCGTGATGATAGTGACAGTTACTTCTGTGGTGGTCAACTCGTGACGATAGTGACAGTTACTTCTGTGGTGGTCAGCTCGTGATGATAGTGACAGTTACTTCTGTGGTGGTCAGCTCGTGATGATAGTGACAGTTACTTCTGTGGTGGTCAACTCGTGATGATAGTGACAGTTACTTCTGTGGTGGTCAGCTCGTGATGATAGTGACAGTTACTTCTGTGGTGGTCAGCTCGTGATGATAGTGACAGTTACTTCTGTGGTGGTCAACTCGTGATGATAGTGACAGTTACTTCTGTGGTGGTCAACTCGTGATGATAGTGACAGTTACTTCTGTGGTGGTCAGCTCGTGATGATAGTGACAGTTACTTCTGTGGTGGTCAACTCGTGACGATAGTGACAGTTACTTCTGTAGTGGTCAGCTCTTGATGATAGTGACAGTTACTTCTGTGGTGGTCAGCGCTTGATGATAGTGACAGTTACTTCTGTAGTGGTCAGCTCGTGATGATAGTGACAGTTACTTCTGTAGTGGTCAGCTCGTGACGATAGTGACAGTTACTTCTGTAGTGGTCAGCTCGTGATGATAGTGACAGTTACTTCTGTGGTGGTCAGCGCTTGATGATAGTGACAGTTACTTCTGTAGTGGTCAGCTCGTGATGATAGTGACAGTTACTTCTGTAGTGGTCAGCTCGTGACGATAGTGACAGTTACTTCTGTAGTGGTCAGCTCGTGATGATAGTGACAGTTACTTCTGTGGTGGTCAGCTCGTGACGATAGTGACAGTTACTTCTGTAGTGGTCAGCTCGTGATGAGAGTGACAGTTACTTCTGTAGTGGTCAGCTCGTGACGATAGTGACAGTTACTTCTGTGGTGGTCAGCTCGTGACGATAGTGACAGTTACTTCTGTAGTGGTCAGCTCGTGATGAGAGTGACAGTTACTTCTGTGGTGGTCAACTTGTGACGATAGTGACAGTTACTTCTGTAGTGGTCAGCTCGTGATGATAGTGACAGTTACTTCTGTAGTGGTCAGCTCTTGATGATAGTGACAGTTACTTGTGTGGTGGTCAGCTCTTGATGATAGTGATACCTCTTCTCATTGGCCAGTAGCTGATGCCGTCAATTATGTTATGTTAACTATCCCGTTGTGTCACTATGTAACATTAGTACTAAACTTAAATATTACAGATACGATTGTTTGTAAAAAAAATGTTCATCACGTTTTCTGTAGAATTAAAAATAATTTTATTGTCACTACATGTATGTGCCATATGGCATTAAACATAAACATAACTAAAACGAAATATCAAATAATAATATATAGATATAATGAAATATCAATAAATGACACCAAGGATTGTATCAATATGAAATATTGATATATGTATAATATTTATCCACATGATATCGTTATGTCATTTCTTTTAATATAAGATGTAATGTGTATCACATAAAATATGAATTACGTAGTTATTCGATATAAATATCAATATTGCTGTGAAAGCATCGTAATGACTGATGACATAATGAAAACAGTAAGTAACATATTCAATTATTCATCATGGGGTAAATAGTTGAAACGATTTTTCCTAACCAGTCAGAATATCAGCTCCAACAGTAGCACTTGTCATGAATATAACATGTTAACAGAGATGGCAGATACGTGGGAAACCTCACTCCTTATGTGGTTACAATGTATACTTCTGAAATCTAAAACAAACAACTCTATCTGAATTCTAAAATGTATTTTTACGATTTATGTATTACTTTGATGAACAGTGATTTTTAAATTGATTGATAAATAACTGTGTCGGTAGAAACAGTATTAAATAATGGTTTTGCGTTTGAGGAGATAAAGGTGTTGACCATTGTTCACTAATTAAAACATGTGACATACACACAGAAGTCACTGCCTCGAAAGTAATGCTAATCCCTTCAGTTATTCATGTCTACAAAGCTTCACTATTCACGTCAATTATGTTTGTCATTAAGAATCAAGTGGCTGCAAGTTAATCGATAAACAATCAAAGTCACATTTTACTTTCCTCGCAGCTCATTTCTCCTCCATCAAGCTGAAAATTAGATAAATCACCCTTGACTTTCTGTGAAAGGCTCCATATTGATATCTTCTATATGTCTTGAGAACAATACAGGCAGCTGCTATCAATCATAGTTAAGCTAGGGATCTATATCCAATAAAACATGTACCATTTTGGCACCTCTTTGGGGTTGATCACTCACTTCCGTGTTCTCAGAAAAAGCTCTTCATTGTATACCATTAATGCGGGAACCATTACTGGAAACCAATGCCGAGGTGTGATGTCGAGATGCGTGTTTAATGTGTGAAGTACCCGTGATAACCTGACCAACATCTTGTCGAATAATAAACATTATTACAAACAGGAAGCTTTAAGGGTATTCGTATGAGATGTTTTAACATGTTTCTCGTCCTTTATAAAAAAGGGGATGTTGAGCGGAGTAGTTGTTTCGTGAACAGTATCGTCAGATAATTATCACAATTACGTTTCCATTCGAATGCATGTTGGGGCCGTGTGGGCGAATCGTTTAAAGTGTCACATGATCGAGGCCGCTTGTCAGCTGGCGAACAACCTTTCAGTCCACTTTGTATGCACTCGTCCTGGGTCATCGCACCCTAGTGTACAGTATAGACAAATGTCCAGCCAAAAGACTTGAATAGATGGTCGCAAACTAAACAATGCTATGACGTCAATATCCTAATGTCATCACAATCTCATGACGCCATGGTGCTTTGACATCACAGCACTGACAGTCTAATGGCAATACTGTTTTCAAAGATGTACATTTTTAATTGAACGTATTGAAAGATGATTTTGGTTAATACATCCTCGGATATGTATATCGTGGATGATCAAGCGTCACGACGTTGCGCCATGAAGCAGCACCAGGCGCGTGTTGTCGGGAGTTAAACCAAAGTCTAACTAAGAGTAAACCAACAGTTTTCAAAGTTTTCCGATTAACGAATAGACAGCACGAATGGCGTGAAACATTATTCTCAGCAGCAATAAAACCTCCGCTGAATCACTCAGGTTAATGAAGTCATGAATATTACATACTTTTTCCTGGCATCATTCTCATATGGGGTGGCAGCGAGATCTTTATGACCCTAATCGCCTGTGTTGCGTGTTGCCCGTGAACTACGGAAGAAACTTGCTTTTTGTGCCTCAGATATAGATCCGTTTGATAACATTGAATCCACTTAACCTTCCAGTAAATAGGTCAATTCTCTACCTAATGTTTCTTAAACACCATTTTTGTTCATATTTAATGTGTAAATTCTGTTGTGGTTATTTTAACGGTTTTTTTTTATATACATTAGTTTTTTACTAATTATACAGGGCATACACCATCAAACTCTTAACGAATGAAGATATGATACTTGGACATCCTCAATTAAATAAATTGAAATGTCATATATCAGTACTTGTTTCAAAATAGGAAGACTATCCGTGCATATAACAGTACACTATTGTCAACAAATATAATTCATATTTTAATTCATAAAATAATATAATTTATGAAACACTAATCGATACGAAGTTATAAGTTAAAACAACGTTCATTGACGTTCTTTCGAATGCACATGTACGTATAGATGTAATATGTTATTTACGAGACTTCCATCTACTCGTATTGTAACTCGCACTAAGCCATCCTTCTAAAAGAACGGTATGGGGATTCCATTCATGCATTTATGCATCTAATCATTGCTACATTGTTATTCAGTGATATAAGGTTAATTGTATGTGAATGTTATTGGTACTATTTTTCTGAACTCTGCCAGAGCCCTGCTGCCAATAGGTCACTGATTGCCCTGCGAGTGAAGTGAAGTTTGAAAGTCATTTTAATGGCAATCATATGCAAATGATTTTCTGTAGTCTTTACTCACCTACCTCAACGTGAACTATATCAAATACAAGGTCGTAATTCATCACCTTATATTAGAGCAGAACATATACACTGCTTATACTAACTGCCGAAACTACTAATATATTCATGCCTGTATGAATATCTATCAACACAATGGTAGGATCGCATCTTTCTTATACTTATTGAATGCCCACAGCACCGAACTCTCGTCCTTTTCAATTGTCTTTGAGAAACTTTGTATGATATACTTAATCACAATGAATAAGTAGAGTATAGATTAGTAGTTTATCTGGAATCAGGTCATCCTCTCAGGGCTGTTAACGTTCTTATTGTAGTCCCGCTTTACGTCTACTCGAAGGTTTTAAGTGTCAGAAAACAGGATTCTGGAAAACAGCTTCTTTATTGTGAACAAACAAGACGTTTCGGAGTACATGCTTTATTAGTCCCTCGTCAGTTGTTATCCAATATATAGAAGATATCTGTCTTTTCTTGACTAATACTATGTTATTTTCATCGAGTGAGGTAGAAAGGTTATATTTTATATATTAAATATATAACTTCTCTACCTCACGAGTTATTTTCACTGACGCTTGATAGAGAGTTTATTTCACTGATAAATTCCGGTATTTCATTGCTCGTCATATAATAATACAATAATATTTAAATATCCATCAAAGATTTGACATAATTTGTCTGATGGCACAACTAACTCTGATGTATGTCCACATAGTCCGCCTGCTTGCTAGATTGCTGATCGGGGCGATTGGTATCATTATACTGTTACTGAACTCTATAGAACACGTTCAATACCTTTCAATAGTAAACATTTAATGTGCTGATATAACATCCATATATTGATAAAGAAGATATGAACATAGAAGCACTGCCTAAGTCACGCTATGTTCTACTCAATAATGAAGGTTATATATGTATTATCAACCAGTGTTACCAAGCGATATTAGGAGGCCTAATATACTAAGAATGAACGACATCGTTAAACCTGTAAGTACCTTAATATTAATAATCAATTATTCTAATCAAAATCATATCTAACTTTCTGCATACATGTTAACCTTCAGTCAAGCTGAACATTCCATAACGCTTTTATAATTGCCTCCTAGTAAGGTCAATAAAGTGAGCGTGGATATCATTAAGGTAAAAATCCTCCTCTCAGCCATGTTTCCTTGTCTTTGAAAGAATGCCTTTGTAAATTCTTCTGTATTCATTTCTATGAACAGCTGTTTTATCCATGTTATAAACACCAAACTACTTGGACAAATACTTCCTCGATGAGAGTAGATGGAAGAATAACGCTCCCTGTATGTACACGGTAACCTGGTTGTGAGGCTCACTATCTCATGGTAGTATCGATGCATTTAGTTAAGAATGATTCAAACACATTCTTCTCAAATAGAACATGTGATGAAAATATTGTCACCAGTATGGGAACCTATTGGACATCCTTCACAAATGATATATCTGTATGTAGTTAACTAGTTTCTGATAGTATCGCTATTGATCTTCCACTCGAAACCCAATGTTCATGAACGTTCAGTTTTTTTCGCTTTATTTTGGATGTCGTTTAATGTAATAAATATATCACGCCATCAACTAGGACGACCCGACTAGTTGTACAACACTGTCAAAATAATCGCAAACGCTCGAAAGCCTTAATGTGATTTATGAAATCCTATTTCAATTACCCTTACTTCAGCGATATCTGATGCCAAGTATCCTGGAGATCAATTCATGTTGGCCAAGATCAATTCCTGGGCTTTCTGTCAGTGGCTGAATCGTTTATTGAATTCCTTATCTGGTTGTGGAGGATGTGCTTCCACTGAATAACGAAAAAGAATCTTACTTTTTTCTCGTAAGAGACTATAAACTATGTATTTATACTGCTATTAAATTTGCAATTTATCAGTATCAATACTAGTACATGTATTCGTTTTCGATTTTCAGAACCATGATCTTCGTTTGAGTGTTTCTTCATTAAGAACATTCACAATATTAACTAGAAGTTGAAAGGTATCAAACGCTGCAAATGAAAGTAAACGTAACTTTAAACAGATAATTAACAGGTAATTAACTTAAGCACCAGTCTCATCATCATGCACAGCCTCCAGTTTATCACCAAGCAATTGTCCTGTTGTCGGTTACACTGAACCATTACAGCGCAATACATGGATATCACTAACGTCACTGCTTGAGAGGTGAACAACAATATCTCACCCTCGTGTTGGACATTCGTTGACATCTATGTATTATACATGAGAAGTGACTTGGGTTCGATGTTCCATCTTACGCTAAAGGACGTAAACTTCTCGTTATATCTGCTGCTGAGGAGCCTCGTTCACAAACGCCTCTTGAAGTTGACTCTGTCAAAAATATTATTTGAGATTATTTTTCGATAACTGGAGTAGAAAGCATCAATTTGTACAGGTTTTCTTTAATTGATCCAACAGAGCCCAGACCGACGTGGGGAACCTTAATCTATCAATGACATTGCTGACTTCATTCAATGATTGCCACTGAATAACCTGCTAGTAGTCATATACATTCAAATCAAGATCTAAGCAGGAAAACAAGATAAACAATCGACCAATGTCCATCTATCATGGTAAACCGTCTTGGCAATATAAGAACAATAAAGCTTTATTTACGAGCAAACAATGCACGGAACGTATTTAGATCATCCAATTATCATTCATATATCCTATCTATCTGAGATTCATCCAAGTCTGAGGCAGACAAGCACTTAACTATTATCCAACTGTCGGTTTCCTCGAAACGTGGATACACCTTTGTGTGGCGTTCTAGACATTAGTAATGAGTTTAATAATTTACGGATATTCAACTTCTTTTAATTTAACATTAGTTTCGAAGTTTCGGTAAAGATTGTTGTACACTCAACAAGCATTATGATTTATTCTTTACTTCATTCACGTATTGTATTATCACGCCTATAATTTGTAATTCGATCCATGCGGAAATACTTAATTAACATCAGTTTAATTGATTCGCCTCATTATATCGCATTTGCATTATATTTTAATGTTCAGTTTCATCAATATCAGAATAATAATTTATTTGGACAACTGGCGTAATTTTTGAAGGTTTTAAAGCGATATGGCCCGATACCAGTGCCTCCCTTTTTACAATTATTGTATTTAGTACATCGTTCATAACGTTTAATCCCTGGGCCTAAGGTCAAACCAAAACATAACGTAGTTATTCTATTCACATGGTCATATGTTTATTCATTGCAGGCAATCTTGATGATGATCACCGTGGTGGGGATATACGGTATCTGCTGGCTGCCTCTACACGTCATCACCATCGTGGGTGACGTCAACCCCTACATCTACGATGCAAGCTACATGCGCATTATATGGATTGGAGCACATTGGCTTGGCATGAGTAGTTGTATGTATAACCCGATCATTTATTGGTGGATGAACTCCAAGTTTCGAGAGGGTTACATATATATCATGACATCAGCCAGAGACTACTTGTGTCGCAGGAACGACGCTCTCTTTGTGAATAAAACCAGGAACTATTGCAGTACAGGCAACCACGTTAAACAAAACGGTGAAATAAGACTGATAGCAATGCATGCTGAGAAAGATGTTGATGCATATAGTGATTGCGACGATCGGAGACACTTGAGAATTGTTGATCCTAACTTGGACTTGGAGCCAGGAAAGATTCCCCTGAATGTGTAGGAATTGTTGATCCTGACTTGGACCTGGAGCCAGGAAAGATCCCCCTGAATATGTAGGAATTGTTGATCCTAACTTTGACCTGGAGCCAGGAAAGATCCCCTGAATGTGTAGGCATTGTTGATCCCAACTTGGACCTGGAGCCAGGAAAGATCCCCCTGAATGTGTAGGAATTGTTGATCCTAACTTGGACCTGGAGTCAGGAAAGATCCCCTGAATGTGTAGGAATTGTTGATCCCAACTTGGACCTGGAGCCAGGAAAGATCCCCCTGAATATGTAGGAATTGTTGATCCTAACTTGGACCTGGAGTCAGGAAAGATCCCCTGAATGTGTAGGAATTGTTGATCCCAACTTGGACCTGGAGCCAGGAAAGATCCCCCTGAATGTGTAGGAATTGTTGACCCTAACTTCGACCTGGAGCCAGGAAAGATCCCCCTGAATTTTGGGGAATTGTTGATCCTAACTTGGACCTGGAGCCAGGAAAGATCCCCTGAATATGTAGGGCATGGACGCATTGCTTGGTAGTACTCATACACATGGCAAACTGCATCTTTACACGCCTTACCAGGAATGCGTGGACTATTACAAGTCTAGATATATCTTTGCTTCGTGCCTTCTTATAGGTTATGTGCTATTGCAAAACAATATAGTCATATGTACCATCGATTAACAAATAAAGCATGCCATGTAAGGGGGACACAGTGCATGGTGGAATGACTTCGATACTCTCACAAGGATTCCTCTGCTTTCAAATATATCAACAGAAATTGATAAAGAAGAAATGATTCCTTATTTGTTCCCATGAAATATAAATACATGTACTTGAATGAGAATTGCAGCGCGTTGGATCAAACCATTGTCTAGCTTCATGACATGATAGCATTGCGAGCCATGAACTTCGCGATGTCATTATGATGTCATGTCGTTAGGGTTGCCAGGCCATTTGTGAAAAATCTACTGCAAAAGAAGAACTCGTTGGAGATAATGCTTTACCTCTCATAAATGATATCAAAGGATCTGGCTCATAAGTTAGAGTTGATAAAGTTTTGAAACAAAAATTTAATCTTTTTGGTAGGAGCATAAGTCATTTCCTGAAACATAAACACATAAGTAGAGCAAAATCAAATGTCCATGTCTCTGGTTTGGTGTCTGAATGATGAGAGATAACTAAATAGTTAAAGGTTAGGAGAAGCCAGTATAAACACAGCGAAGAGTGTTATGCTATGTAATCTACAGCTGTCCTCGTAGACTTCCTCTCGCATTCGACTCGTGCCTAATCTGATAGTGACTTTTTATGATATCTTACTGATAAAGGGAAAACATGATAATACATATAAAAGGCATACATTGTTTTGTCCTTATACACTAATGCAATGACTAAGATTCATCAAATGAGGGTTATTTATTTCCAGGAGATAGCGTCCCATGTTGTTCACAAACTAATTTGGTGTTTTTAGTTTGATATTGCCCATTGATAATGAACCAGGACTTTATACAGTGCCTAAACTCTGACAAAATGTCACTCAAGGGCACTTCAAATCTTAGAAACCACATTGCTACCTGTGAGAGAATTGGAAAGTACATGGGTGGATTAAAACTTAAAGTGGTCATTTAAACAAGAGTCGTCAGAAGATGTCACAACCCAACCCTCCTGTCACCTTAACTAACTTATCTCCTTGAATGAATACATATAAGTTCACTAAGGACTCGAGTTCAATTAAAATGTGTTGTAATATAAACGGAAGAAATATAAAACACAAAACGTTTATATTACGACTTCAAATCGTGATCCAGGTGCATGAAAGGTTCGCGGATGAACACCTCCAGCATGTGTTTACGACGGACGAACACCTCCAGCATGTGTTTACGACGGACGAACACCTCCAGCATGTGTTTACGACGGACGAACACCTCCAGCATGTGTTTACGACGGACGAACATCTCCAGCATGTGTTTACGACGGACGAACATCTCCAGCATGTGTTTACGACGGACGAACACCTCCAGCATGTGTTTACGACGGACGAACACCTCCAGCATGTGTTTACGACGGACGAACACCTCCAGCATGTGTTTACGACGGACGAACACCTCCAGCATGTGTTTACGACGGACGAACACCTCAAGCATGTGTTTACGACGGACGAACACCTCAAGCATGTGTTTACGACGGACGAACACCTCCAGCATGTGTTTACGACGGACGAACACCTCAAGCATGTGTTTACGACGGACGAACACCTCCAGCATGTGTTTACGACGGACGAACACCTCCAGCATGTGTTTACGACGGACGAACACCTCCAGCATGTGTTTACGACGGACGAACAACTGCAGCATGTGTTTACGACGGACGAACACCTCCAGCATGTGTTTACGACGGACGAACACCTCCAGCATGTGTTTACGACGGACGAACACCTCCAGCATGTGTTTACGACGGACGAACACCTCCAGCATGTGTTTACGACGGACGAACACCTTCAGCATGTGTTTACGACGGACGAACACCTTCAGCATGTGTTTACGACGGACGAACACCTCCAGCATGTGTTTACGACGGACGAACACCTCCAGCATGTGTTTACGACGGACGAACACCTCCAGCATGTGTTTACGACGGACGAACACCTCCAGCATGTGTTTACGACGGACGAACACCTCCAGCATGTGTTTACGATGGACGAACATCTCCAGCATGTGTTTACGACGGACGAACACCGCCAGCATGTGTTTACGACGGACGAACACCTCCAGCATGTGTTTACGACGGACGAACACCTCCAGCATGTGTTTACGACGGACGACATGCACACTCGATATGAATCCAACTGTCGTCTTGAAGAGGACAGACACATATGTTTCAAATCCTTAATTAGCCCTCATAATTTAAACATATGTCTGAAAGTTCAATGACTATCTATTACTTTCCCGGACAAACACACCTGAATTAACATGCATTATAACAATGATTACAGACCTACGGACAGACAGTCAGATAGACGGACTGATGATTGCTTGTTCACGACAAGTATAATACTGGGCGAATAACGAGTAAACCTCGACTGTGTAATAGCGTGTTAAATGAAATTAAGGCAGATGAAACAGGTTGGAAAATGTAACAGTGGTTCGCTAAAGATACAGTTACATTTGATTCAACTCTTGCATGATTCTTACACATCAGACATAGTTATGCGCCGTATTCAGCTTAATGAAATAATTACATGTTATAGGATGATCGAGAATTATTTTCTAATAGAGTAGAAAATAATTATTTACTAATAGAGTAGAGTCATGGTGAAAAGACTTCAGATGAATGTGTATGTTCCATGAAGCACATCATGTTATACAAGGACACCACAAAACGATAGTTACTGCACCAACACGAACCAGCTAATCACGTTTTGCAATGCAACGAACGAGGGTGAAGGACGTGTCGGTTCAACAACGTGACGTGAAGTGAGGTGAGTTGGAGTTTAACGCCGCTTTCAAGAGTATTTCACTTATATCGCGGCTGCTAGTATTATGGTAGGGAGAAAGCCCGCAACGCCATGTGGCTAAGCTTTGCGGTGAAACCTGCGAGCATCGGCTGGAACTAGCGAACCATGGGTGTTACTACGCTGAATTTCAGTGTAGCATTGCACCCAAACCTTACTGCGTGTAGAACAGTTCTCTACTGCAGACAAACTTGCCGTGCCCCTGGCGCGATTCGAACCCCGGACCTCTTGATCCGAAGCCGAACGCGCTAACTGTAAACTATGAATATTATAATGGATGAATATTGTAATATTGTAGTTATTATACGTAAGTAATTAAAACAACACTGTCTTTTAAATCGCGGCTGCTAGTATTATGGCAGGGAGAAGGCTCGCAACGCCATGTGACTATGCATTGGGGTGAAACATGTGAGCATCGGCTGGAACCATGGGTCGTACTACGCTGAAATTCAGTGTAGCATTGCGCTCAAACCTTACTGCGCGTTGAACAGTTGCTGTGGGATTTTCAGTCCAAAATTACAAATATATGTTGTTATCGAATGAGCATGTTATCTATCATGTTACTTCAAAATAGATATTTACAACAGTGTAGACCAAAACGGAAGAAAGAAAAATAGACAACGTAGGATACACGATAAAACTGTAATTCTAGGAAAACTCTTACTTACTTATTTATTGTTATTAGAATGTACATCAAGTTATTCTTATGATTTCTACTTTTATTTTAATAAATGTAAAAGCTATTACAACATAACATTACTGTATTTCCAATGTTTACAAATTGATATGTGTTTTAAATGTACTTTATGATAAATGTGTATCTCTTAAAACTCTCTATCTCCTGCAAATATATTGTGCAGAATATCATTCTGATAAAATACAAACGAGCAACATTTCTCTTCACAATGAATCTAAAGGATGCGTTTATCAAATTTGATAAACACATTTAGAGATTGGTTGATTAACTATATGGTTGTGAAATAAAAACCTATGACGCCATATCATTGTCAATAAAATGTGTCGTAGATAATGTCGACACAGTCACAGCAATTCAAGAGAGATGGCTTCAACGTTTTCTGTACGACACATCTGATAAAGGCAGTAACTAGCTATGATAGAGAGAGACTGAGATCTAATTATATAATTGGGTTTTAATTAATGACAAAGATTTCAGAAGTGTCAATGTAACACTTTCTTAGACTAATATAAGACCCTAATGTAATAACAATTCGACAGAGAACAGAGGCCTTTTGACCCCAACTCTAAAGGTCTTGTCGGGGAATGAGCTTACAAATATGGAAACACCGTTTCAAGTTGAAGCTAAGAGATGATAATCCATAAGGAATGGAGCAGATCATAATATGCACGATGTGTTAGATTTAAGCAAAATGTTGCTTCAATCGAAGACATTTAACAAGTACACTAGGGAGCATCATCGAAACTAAATGATAAAATAATACTAACGAATGATGAAAAAGATAAGTGGCATTGTATTAACGATGGACAGATCGAGAATCATTAATTACGTTTCTGCCGACTTGTGAACGAGTAATCATAAAATACCAGAGTCAAAACAATTTACACATTTACGACATATCTGGTCAATACAAAACCATTCACAGAATATGTACACACAGATGAAGCGAATCATGTCAACGTTCATCCTGTAGTAATCTGTTACTCACAAACGACAGACATTAATAATATTTACGAGAATAGAGTGAACGAAGGGGTTATTATTGCCAAGTCTCTGTCCAGAGTGATCCTGTTATTCCGAACAAACAAGCATTAACCTTACCATCCGACTATCATCGATCAGGATGATATCTTCCACACATAGCCAGGACATGCTTGATGCTATGAAGCTGGGGGAAATTGGTTAATCACATCTTACAATCTGTATTCAAGCGATGCTGTTTTCCTCATGATCTTCAAGTATTGCGGATTTTGAGTGTTCTCGTTGTCACTGTTGGATTGTCAGTGTCCTGACTTGAAAAAAAAGCTCATGACAGATCTCCATGGTTATTACGTAAGTGAAGTCAGATAGTTTTCTCTTTTTAAGAAGCGCAACATCTGTCATGATACAAAAAAAACGTCGTCGAACTCTACTACATCCGTAATTGGACACGTATTTCTGGTATCATTTATTCAATTAGTTATCCAACTTATCAGGTTCTGATTGGTCAGTTGGTACTCGCAATTCGACATTGTCAAAGACTTTTTTGTTATTCTCAAAAACTGTTCTGATTAATAACAATTTTATGTACAACGAGACAATGTGTTGTTATTGGAACATTCAGCCTTCAGAAAACTGACTATTTATTTTTATATCAACTTTGATTACTTTTCGCAATTTTCAAAGTATAGATACTACTAGACTAATCGTATGCTTATAGCATTGTCCCAAACGGTCGTTTACTGTTACACATAAAAACAAAGAAATTAACCTATTTATTTGCTTGACATGAAATTGCATTCAGCTTTGCCAACGATAGATTTGTTAAAAATAAAATCCTGAGGAACACGATGTGTTTGTTAAACACGGATGCCCCAAGATATACCAAAGTTATGGCCAAGGTTAATGTTTTCTGAAGATGTCCACTGCGGCAAGGTCAAGGTCATAAGGTCAAATATGATGACGTCACCTGAAGATCTCATCACAAGGTATGCACATGCCAAGTATGAAAGCCCAAGCTCTGAGCAATCCAAAGTTATGGCCAAGGTTAAAGTTTTCTGAATATTGTTCATTGCGGCAAGGTCAAGGTCACAAGGTCCAATATGATGACGTCATCTGAAGGTCTCATCACAAGGTATGCACATGCCAAGTATGAAAGCCCTAGCTCTGAGCAATCCAAAGTTATGGCCAAGGTTAAAGTTTTTGTGGACAAACACACAGACAGACAGACAGACAGACAGACAGACAGACAGACAGACAGACGAACAACAATATACCCCCGGAATCTCCGATTCGGGGGCATAAAAAGATGTTAGCAAATACATGTCCAACTAATGTTTTTATGTCAACGTGATCTTAAACTTCAAGATATTCTTTATGCAAATCACAATGCTAAAGTCCTGTTTAATTGTATTTTCCGTCAATGACGTTGATGCATTGACAAATATCTCTGCATTGTGATTTTATGCTGGATTGTTTGGGGAATCAAAACTCTTGTGATGGTTGTGAATTCATACCTATGCGAATGTATCAGATTAGGTCCAGACAGATGTGAAGAATAAAAAAGTTGATTTTACAAGCTTGTAATGGACATAACATATTCAGAGTTACCTATTGTCATTCATGTATCATTGCCCACTATTTGGGGACAACTGTGCACTGAACTATTATCCAGACCTATCCTAATGACGCCCACAAGTTAACAAAAACTGTGCTAATCGAGTATGTCCTTGTTGTGTAATCTGGTCCCACTACATCAATACAACTCTCTGGAGTTACATGCTATTCAACTGCTCTTCTTCGGATATCATGATCCAATTAATTCCTGCAATTAATCAAGCTTATCTTTGTCTTAACACTTTATTATATGAAGATTGATATAGGGGATATTGGTATGATACATCAATTTCTAATGAATACATTTCAACTATATATTTAAAGTATGATACTAATATTAACATCCCTGACTCCTCATTTCACACACAATACAATTTGACATTCTACATATGTATGATCATCTTGTGTCTCTATTGATGATCATGGTCTCCTTCTTGTCGTTCCCTACAGGCAAATCTGATGATCAATATTCAAATTAAATAGATCATGGACTCAATACGGCTTTACACAGTCCCCACACAGTCCCTTTAACTATTGCCACTCCCTCTCTGTCACTGATCTCCACAATAAAACACACACATTAAATGACCTCCGTATCCTGGAGGTTTCTGAAAACTTCATTGCGTCCACATGATCGATGCTGTATTTTAAGAAGTTCATAACAATCCAAACGTCTCAAGATTGTCATTGACCAGAGTATTAAATTCAAATGGGTTGTGTGGACGACAGTGCCAACGCTTGCACCATAATGTGATTATTGGCGATATCTAAATGTGAACGATTACAATAATTGTCAACGATAATGAATTCTAGCAGTGACGTCTTCAGTGTGTAATTGCAGACATAACCAATATTTATTTAGAGTTTGTGACACGCCTGACAAAGGTGTTAACTAGTTGTGATAGGAGCAGACTGTAATCTAATCATCTAACTTTATAAACAGGAGCTCACGTGATAATAACTTTTAGTTAAAATTTAAATGTGCATACATCGAACTATATTCATAAGTAAAGATAAACATTATTGCAATATAGAAATGTATATAACTACCAGTATTGGTCATTTATATAAAGGGATAATTAATTGAGGACTCTATTGGATCATTTGTTTATTGACCGAATTCTGAGATCTAGGCGTCTGCTAATTCGGGATTTTATAGTTACTTTTATCAATAAAATAGCGTTGTAAGGAACTGTAATTAGAGTATACATGAAGAGATACAATGCTTCACGTCGACATTAAATCGCCTGTCATATTCATTATTTCATAGATGGGAATACCCATAGAAACCCAACATATGTTACAACAATATGTTATTCAAAACCAACATACACTAGCTCATAACCTCTAACATCTAACATGATGCAAACATATTTTATTCAATAAATCGGATATGGATAGGTAAATAAGCCGTAATATTACGTTAATACCACGCTATTGTATTTGAACATAGTTACAAAAAACATTAATAATAAACAGCATGAACAGAATGAAAGAATAGCGAGCAACCTATTTAACAACAAACATATTAACCATTGCTAACTGTAAAATTAATCTAAAAACTCCAAATGGCTGTCGATATTAAACAATCATTGGATCGACCGAATCTGAAGTCTATAAATGTTTTATTATATGAACAATGCCTTAACTTGCTATTCTGCTGTGAAATGTAACAGGTATGAGGTGAACGATTTCATCATGATACATCAAGATTCAATGAAAACAAATCGAGCTTAAATTCAATTGTTTAATGTTAAAATCAATTTGTACTTATTACAGTTAATAATATTTCAAAATATCACTGCGAAAATATTTAAAATAAGTCATTTAATTTCTTTGTGATGGCTACGATATAGGCCTACGTACCGTACTTTGTATGATTCAGCGAATTCAGTGGGTCATGAACAATGTTAACATTTGTTCCCGATACGTGCTTAATGTCTGTTAATCCTATGATAAAGGTAAAATAAAGTACTGCGTAGCCCTTCTCTTGTGCCACCTTTGGATAAAACTTGGCGAGTATTTTGTCCAGTTATCCGAATTCTATCTTCAAATTCTGGCAACGTTTTTCGTTTAGGTACGCCTTTATGGTCTTCTCGGCACTGGTTTTTGCCCTCGTGTTGTTCGACACATCCTTTTTCTTTCAGCAGCAAGTTTATTTCCTAATTAGAAATAGGAGCGAATCTTTATTTGGAAGTTCATTTCTTTGATCGTTTGTATCGTTTTACCGTCGCCTTGTTGATACGAAAGGGACGTAACTCTAATTCAGCACGGTCACAGACGAAGCGATGCCTATCGCTTGATACACAGTACTACAAGCGAAGTACGGAGTTCAAGACCGGGATCTCCAAAAGCTATTTTTATCCACCGGACCCGTCCGGATTGTTATATCGGTAACATTGCTTTTGCGCACATCCATATAACTTTTGCGCAGACAAAAAATAACTATTGCGCACCAACTTTTATAACTATTGCGCACACGCTGAAACCAGCTTATAACCTTATCCCTCGACGTTAAACCCTACTCAGTTACTCGCTCACTCACACCACTTTCGTTAGCCAGATTTTATCTGTTTCCCCCGTTCACCACGAGGAGGTGGAAGTTGGATTTTTTTACCTTGATTTACCTTGACTTGATGACCGTTTGGAAAGCAAGTTGCTTGTATAGGCCCAATTGTAATCAATATTCTTCACTTATAAATTAAGATTCTTTGTGCGCATTTGTGAGGAAGGATGTTAGGTCTGCTGATTGTTCTCTACACTTATTCACTGATGCTGAATTTTGAGTCCATATTCTTCCATTCATAGTTCAGAGAGCCCTTAAAGCCGTTGATACTGTCTGCGTCCACTGTTTCTTGGGAGAGAGAATTCCAGGTGTTAACTACACGATTACTAAATCGCTTCTGGCCGATTCTATTTGAAACTGTCGATTTCATTAACTTCATGGAATGTCCTCTGTTGCTGTTATTGGCTGGGTTTATATTCTTGATATTTACTTTCTCATAGTCTCTCATGATCTTGAATAACTGTATAACATCTGCCCTTTTCCTTCTGTACATCAGAGTTGGTAATCCAAGGAACTTCAACCTTTGTTCATAGTCCATATGCTTGCAGTCTGTCACCATCTTGGTTGCCCTACGCTGAACATGTTCAATGGAAATGATGTCCTTCTTCAATATCGGAGACCATACCACAGAAGCATATTCTAAATGTGGTCTGATGAAGCTCTTGTACAATGGTAAGAAGATATCCTTGCCCATGGTCATAAAGGTCTTTTTGATCATTCCAATTGCTTGATTTGCTTTCTTCACCTTGCTTGAGATGTGCGCTGAGAACTCGAGTTCCTCATCTTTAATGACGCCTAGGTCCTTTTCTTGGTCTGTGTTCTCAATGCTAATGCCGGACAACTCATACTTGTAATTTTCATTATTCTTTCCGAAATGGATGCATTTGCATTTAGATGCATTAAATCTCAGTTGCCATGTATCAGACCATTTGTTCAAGCTGTCCAGGTCTTTTTGGAGTTCAATATTATCTTCTTGGGTGTTGATTTGCTTGTATAATTTTGTGTCGTCAGCTTGGCTATGTTGGACACAACGTCCGGGAGATCATTGATGTAGATTAGAAATAATGTTGGTCCGAGCACACTGCCTTGTGGAATTCCTGACTTTACTCTTGCCCAAGAAGAGACTGATGAACCTACACGTACTTGCTGTTCCCTATCCATCAGAAAGGATCTTGTCCATCCAAGTATATGACCTGATATTCCGTATGATTTCAATTTTCCGAGTAATCTCTCATGAGGGACGGTGTCAAAAGCCTTGGCAAAGTCCAAATATATACAGTCAATGTTTCCCCCTCTTTCTAGTATGTCAGACCATTCCTCTATGACCTCAAGTAGTAGTAGTCACACATGAGTGCATGTTTCTGAATCCATGTTGATGTATTGTGAACAAGTTATTTTCCTCCATATGAAGCATGATGGTGTCCCTGACAAATGACTCAAGCATCTTGCATAAGATGACTGTAAGGCTTACTTGGCGATAGTTGGAGCTGAGCTGTTTCTTCCCCTTCTTATATAGTGGCACTACCAAAGCTTTCCTCCATTGTGCCGGGACATATTCCTTGTCGATGGACTTCTAAAAGAAGGCAGCAATCACTTCACTGTTTTCCTGTTTGCATTCCTTCAGGAAGAGTGGATGAATATTGTATATACCCGGGGATTTCGATGTCTTTATCTTACTCATCTTTTTCAATACAGCCTCTTCTGTTATCTCTAGTGTTGAAATAGAGTGACCCATGCTTCTATCAGATAGAGTAGGAATTGATGTAACATCTACTTCTGTGAAAACACTTGCGAAGAAATTGTTCAATATTTGCGCTTTCCTTATCTCAGACGTAGTTAAGTTCCCATCTTCGTCTTCCAGCTCTCCAATACCTGATCTTGTTCTTGACTGTGTACATACATAGTTCCAAAATGATTTGGAATCCTCTTTGATCTTGGATACCAGTAACTGCTCAAAGTCTACCTTTGAACGGGATATAAGAATTGACACAAAAACACACTATCTGGTAAAAAGTTTAAAACGTCAAAAGTTATGGCTGTTAAAAGTTCTGATAAGGCACAATTTTTCCAAATAGTTTGTGACTTAGATATCGATCCTTGTCATCTTTGCGAGCGACTGCTGGAAGATGTGTGCTTCTCATCTTGATGTAGGAGGTTGCTTGGATCTTGAGGATGACGTCAAGAAATATGAAGATATTTGGGTGTGAGGAATAAAACTGTTGGTTAAAATGAGAAATGTTCTAATATTACCTTTGCAAGATTTCTTGGTACATCTCTATGATACGCATCCATCTTTTAAGCTTCTGTACTTTCTGTAGCTATGTCCATGGTGGTGAATACATTCCGTACCTCTGTTGGTTAAAGTTATTTTAAAATCCATCTTTAAAATTGTTACCATAAAATTGCTGTGTTCAGTGTTGGTCCTAAAGTTAAATGAACTTTATATCTGACCACTGACCACTATCATCTCGCTTGGTTACATAACGCGCTGGGCTAATCAGCGTGTTTGCTTTGTCTGATTCAAGCATACATCGTTAATTGGCGCAAAAGTCACAAGCAAGTCGTGCGCAGTAGTCATATACCAATTAATCAAACCTCTCGCGCGTCACACTGGTTGACATCGCTTGGCGTCAGGGCTGTCATGTGACCTAGTAGACCAGTCAGAATGACGGAAATAATCCATTCATATTATAAAATGTCAACCAGCATCATCAGTTGGGGCAATATACAATGTGGGGGAGAGACGGTTATTTGTCAAAATATGTACAATACGCTCAAGTCACACAAATGCCAATAACGTTTTTCATAAACCATTTTGGAAATTTTAAGAATGAAGCATAGCTACGATTCACAAGCCGCTAAGGTAGGAAAAGAGAGAGACAACTACTAATTAACGAAAATATATAAACGATACTTTTAAAAAAATTAAGATAAAAGTTTCTCATTCAAAACTTAATGTTTGTCTTCTAACTATTTTCAATTTAAGCAGAACTATGTTTCAAGGTTTCAGGAAAGTTTTAAAACAACTTTTAAAATATATCCCCCATCTATTTCCTCAAAGTATTTTTCAGTGATTTAGCAAATCAGTGTGGGACCCCTGTGAAACATGTCCTTTCCAATTTTTAATCATGTATCTATTTATACAAGAAAAGCGTCTTTGCCTCTAACGTCTTCAGTGTGTAGACATAACCAATATTTATTGAGAGTTTGTGACATGCCTGACAAAGGTGTTAACTAGTTGTGATAGAGAGAGACTGGAATCTTATCATCTTCATACACTATTGTCAAACATGAAAGTTTCAGAAGTGTCACTATATCAATTTCCGAGACTAATATAACGCCATAACGTTATAAACATTTGACAGATGGCAGAACCAAAGGGACATCCGACCGCAAGGGTTTAATAAAGCATGTCGTTACAATCTGGAAATACACACCGCCGAATACTAAGGAGCTCACGTGATTTGTAGTTACAAAATTTAATTTGCAAGCATCGAACTATATTCATAAGTAAAAATAAGACATATTGTAATATAGATATGTATATAACTTATTATTTGTGTAAAGGGCTAATTAACTGAGGACAAATTGAGGATTAATTTAAGGAATATAGTCATGGAATACCACTGACGAGCACTTGACACATTGGTGTGGAGGTGTTTGATTTTATCATACAAGTCTAAAACCATCAGTAAATAGGATATTTCCAATATGAAATGTAGTTGGTGTATTTCCCATATAATAAATTTAGTATTTTTAATTCATTGGGTATATATCTTTTAGATTATGACATCGAAAACTTGAGATATTTGCAATTGAAAATTATACATATGATAAAATCAACTGAGTTGAGTACTTTCTTTTAACTGGCAGTTTAAAACATTGGCCAGGCAGAATTTGATAAAAACATCTTTAAGGCGTTTCTTTATGTTGTTTCTTAGACTGACACACCGTCTTCAACTTGGTCATTAAGAATTCAATTCCTGCAAATTCAGGAACTGCACATCAGTCCGTACATGTGCTTATTTTGTAATACCTCTCATACTGCTTATTTTGTAATACCTCTCATACTGCTTATTTGTTCTTTTGAAATAGCTAATCAAAACATTTACAGCATTAAATCTGTTTAATTCTATTTAAGATAATAATAATGAGGATACTTATATCGCGCTGAACTCCACAACACAAAGGGACATGCTCAAAGCGCTACACACATTATTTCTCTGGTGTAAGGACCAACATCGTTCCTTTTTCATTCTCAACTCCCTTTGGAGTATGCAACCTGACCTGCCAATTAAGGCGCTCGAAGGTTATCTGTCACATTGCCTGCACTTCCAAACCAGGTACTCAATTCTACTGCTGAGTGAACAGAGGCACATTTCGAATAAAGTCCCTTGCCCAAGGTGACACCACGAGCCTCTCAACTCATGTCTCAGTGTGGGGCAGGGAATCACCCTTCAAACTCTCAGTTTTCATTCAGCAATGAGGCGGGTAAGTCACCCATCCAGCGAGCCACGCCCGTTGTTGCTGAACTTAACTGATAGCGGTCGACTGAGCTATGCACAGGACCACGTGCCACCACTTATTACCAACCAAGCCTGCCCCAGGTTTCCAAGGTCTGTACACTGATTGGTGAGTTCGCTCACTCTTGTAAGTTATACGCTCACACACTCAATGTCTACACTAACCCTCACATATCTTATTTCTTAAGAAAATCAAAATGATTCCAACCCAGATCATCATTGCAAAAAATTAAAATTGAAAAATAAAATTGTACTTTAAGAAGGGTAAATAAATAACATAATTCTTTCAGGCAGTAACACTACTGCCTAAGGCAATAAGGGGAATTGAACGAAAATTATCTAGGCAGTAAGTTTACTGCCTGGATATTTAGGCAGTAACGTATTGCCTTGGCAGTAGCTTATATTGCCTAGGAAGTAACGTTACTGCCTGATTCTCCTTATTGTCGCTAACATGAACACAAGATGCACATTGACTAGATATTACAGAAATGTAATTTAAAGTATTTTCTCAATATTGCAATAATATTTTCTGTTAATCAACCGATTATCAGCATGGTCTCTTCTAACAGTTTTACACTCATAGGTAAGTGGAATTTTGGAGTTTCCATTAACAAGTTTGGTATTTGTCTTTACAACCTGCTTAAACTAACATGATAATGGCTGAAGTATGCAAGGTGTCATTGTGTAAGCTCTAGTTCTGAGATCAGCGTTTTGAGATGAAGATCCTATTTTTCAAATCATCTTAAAACAATTCGCAAATGAAGCAGCTCGGAACATTTCTTGGAAGCAAAAGTTCGGTTTGATCACCTGATTAAATTAACAAGTCACCTCTAATTATAAAAGATCAGAGCAAACCCTCTCTCAATTGTCAAAAGTAAATGCATGGGAAGTCATTGAATCTTGTTTCCCAGTAGATCTACCCTTGAACGGATTTTCACGTTTTCTTTTTTTCTCTTAAAAGGGCTTATTACAATACTTAACACATCCTAATGTTGCGTAGTTGTAAAGTTGTCTACATCTGTATTTGTGGTGTAATGTTTAAATATACTTCGATGACCACACTTGGTACATATTTCATAAAGGTCCAGCGTATTGCTAATATGTTATTAAAAACAGCTGACTCGTCATTGCAGACCTTTAAAATAAGATATTATTCATACACATAGATCGATGAAATATTGTTTGAATGAATAATATTATGTTTAACACAGAAAATAGTATTGCCCAGCTTTGTACGCAATTCGATCGGTTAAACTCTCGGTTAAACTCTCGTCAACTTTGATTCAAGAAGGATGCATTGATATCAGTGGCGTTGTCAAAATATGACAGCAAAGAAATGACTTTTCAACAAAATGTGACTGACTGTCAAGGTCAAATTGGGATAACTTAGTTAAAATAATTACTTAATATATGATTTATTATATAACATCATAAACATCATGATCGTGAGCAATATACTGTTCAGTAACCTCCTTAACCTTAATGAAATGTTTCTGGAGCATAGATGCATCATTTTTATTTGAGCGTATGGCAGTTGTATTGTAATTTTAAAAACATTATTAAGAATTTGCATCATTTTTTAACCACAAAATCCATTTGTTCATCAAACATAATGGAATGGATGAATGCGCTGCCTGCTGAAAATAAGAGATCAAAACAAAACAAAAATCAAGAAGCACTTGTATAACCTTTATATAATATATGGCAGAAATAACGGATTTGAAAATGTGTTTATATGACACTCGGTAATATCATGCCAAATAAAAAGTCTTGTGTATATAATCTAAAGCAACATAACAGTTCTAAAATATGACGTTATTATATTTTGACTTCTTGTTTTATTTTTTAAGAGTTTACTCTTCTACCTTCATGTGCATTCAATCTAGTTTGAAAACCATTAACAAAATATCCGTATCAAAATTTAGATCAGAACATTTCTTGGTGCAATATCGATTCAGGTTATCATAGGAACCCTGACATGCAATTATAGCTTTGTGATTGGCGAATTATTTTAATATGATTGCCTTTTATCCATTCAAGTACGTATTAGTTTCTAGTTGCTGTACAACAGTTTGGAGACATGTGTGAACACCTGCCTCATATGCGCATCTTTCAGCAAAGTTACAAGAGCATGTAAGTGAGGGATGCCACTGCTATAATGGCTAATAAGACATATCGTATTACATGAGAGATGTTCAGTGTATTAATCTCTACAGTATATGAAAGGATACAAACAATGTTTTTGAATTGTTAATGGTGGGTATTGATTGACCGACACGTGACCTAAATGGTGTCTCCCTCTCGACTGAACTTGTTGAGTCCTTGAAGAAAAATGACAAGCTTAAAGCTGCTTTAAGAATTATGTTAGTGTAAGATACAAAATGTAAGTGTGTCAATGGGACACTCTATAAGAAAATCAAATCCATTTAAGTAAACCGTTTTCGAGTTCGGTTGATTGCGTAAGTTCTCGTGACAGTAATATTTTGTCAAGTTTTCTGACAAAAAATCTATGGTTTTACTGTACCTATTCTCTGTAATCAATATCAAATAACTAAGTTCAGTTGTTATACGCAAAATAGAAAGGTTAAAGGTAAGGGTCATTAGGAGTTGAACTCTAACGTCAGTGAAAGGACTAGAAACTAGCTACAGGCGACAGAGTGGATTCAGCGTTACCTTAACCAGAAGATTCACATCTAGACAGCTGACCATGTCTTTGGATCATTATGGAAGCTTCTATCAGTTTTACTTAGTTTTATTGAATCTACCAGCATAAAATAATCGATAAAATAACACCTTTTATAACGTTTGACATATGTGACTAAAAAAACTGACTGAATGTTTCTTTGCACCATCGTTTAGAACCCATCACCTATGCAGCTTTCGAAACCTGATGTAAACAGGACATCTTATTTGATTTCCGTTCTGGTGGGTTTTTTTTTATATCAGAAACATTTGCGTAGAATTGTGATGCATAACCATTGAAATAGACATAGAATTTACAGGATACGTTGTTATTTATAATGACATTCATATAATGTATAAGTTTAATGCTAAGAATTGAATCGATTTCTAGACCACATTCACATTCACACATTCAATTTAACTCCTTTCACTTACAAACAATTTCAAGATACAGAATGACACCTATTTGACAACATCGATTCTGGAAGAGTGCATGTTGGCATTTCAATCCCGGATTAGCATATAAAGTTACTTCTCTGTCGTTTCATACCTCAAATGCTTTTTTCACATGTTTTTAAAAATATTTTGCATAATCTTCCAAAATTCAAATGGCAAAACATGAGTTCACATATATTCTTATATAATATTAGTGCTATTTATATTATATAGTGTTATTTATTTTCTAATTTGTCTTTCAGAAACTTATATACATTCAAACCTCCACCTGAAGGCACTGTTGCACGTTTTTTGCAAGTTTTGCTTTCTCAAATTGTTTTTTTTAATTAAAATGATACCACAAATTGTTACGTTAGAGGGTAAAACACCTCATTACACCAGAGGTTAAAACGTATCAATAGAAAATGATTATCCCTAATGGTAGAAAATTGTGAGATCGACAGTGGTGTGGAACTCTTCAGTGTGAGAGGTAGATTTGTAGGTCTGAAACGAATTTGAGATGAATAACCATCCACCATGGTGTCATAATTAGAATTTTACTCTAAGTGTTTATGTATCGCTACACCAGTCAGATCATTTTGACTACCTTCTACCACTCGAATGGAAAGGGACTCATATGGCAAAACTAACGATCTACATACGTTTTAGAACTCTCTTTATTGTTTGAGGAGTTATTATCTAGCCATTTGTAACACTTACTTACTTGTTTGTGAGATCACTGTAATTCATTAAGAACGGCGTGCTACAGCGCCTTTAACAAACCTTAATTTAGTATCTACATAACTCACGACATCATAAGTATAGTCCACATTACAATCAGAATACATCCCCACAATAAGAATAGAGGAGTAATAGGGAGGTTCTGCATGTTTGACTTCATTTATAAGAATACTTCAACTTGTTGGAAAAACCATAAGGACAAACTGAATTACTGTAGAAGGAACTCTTATCTCTTGCAATTGATTTTAATTAAAATGAGAATGGTATTGATGAAGTATTTGAGCCTTTTACATTAGTATCTCAACTCTGATTTCAATTTGAATCTTATCTTATTAAATTTGTATGTGAACTAAATGAGAATAAAGATGGTCTTGTAAAGGGCCATAATTTGAAAGCTAATCATAGTGGCAATCACTTCATTAATTAAATTGGTTTTCTCATGTTTATTCTCTTAAATTCCCTCTACGATCTCAGTGTTTATTACTTTAAAAATGCTTCACATTTCAACATTTGTAATGATATATTGTTATTATGTAATATCAAGGGATAACGAGAATGATGTAGTTTTTCTATTAATTTATAAACGTCTAGTGACCTCTATTGTTCTTTTGAGACATTATTTGGGTTATGACCGGTTTGATGATACAGCACGGATATTATGCAAGTGATTTCCCACTAATGTGGGAAATCTCAATTTCACTCTATCAAGATAAATAGGCACTCTATATACAATGAAAGGTAATTTAGGTAGAAATTACATGTACTGTTGGCACTCATGTTTTTTTGTGTTGATACTTTTGCTGTCTTCAGTGATGAATTTTGCAATGTACATATGTTTAAATACTCCCTTAAAAGACATGATGATAGGATGATGGTGAATCATAAATTAAATTCAGATAAATACAATCGCCCTTCAACATTACAAGACATGTAAGGCTTCAGTGAACTCGTTGGGTTGATGGATTGCACGGTCATCAGGGTCCGTGTGAAATGTTAAACAACATGACCAGAATTTGATAAAACCTTAAAGCATGTTTAAAATCGTTGTGAACATGGCATTTGTGTGTGATTTCACAAAACAGGGTACCCATATCACATCCCAATAAATTACAAGGCATATATTTTAGTAAGCTGTGAGTGCCGGAAGCTAATTGAGTGTTCATATAATTCGGTAACATCACATTTACTGCTATATTAATATGTACAAACATATCTAATCGTCCCAAACGTCAAGTATAACATTTCAAAACTTTGAATTTAAATCTCAATTACCTTTTTTTTAAATGTGAAGTTGAATAACAATATAATGCAAAAACCTTTAAATGCAGATGATGTAAACAACAGGTTGAATATATCAAACAAATATTCTTTCGACAATTTCAATTTTGAAAATTGTTATATTGTTATTAAGATTCACTGTTCAGTGGCATTAACATCATACTGTCATATATTGCTATATCACACAGTCAAAGTATAGATAATTCCTAAACCAATTAATTGTCCGACTGAAGTTCAAGATGACATCTGTTACCTTACATCATGCTTTTAATAAAACCTTGATAAGAATAGTAATCACTTATCATGTATTAGGTACAATTTAACCAATATGTTTAATCGTTGTCATTAGTCTCATTACCAAACGCTCAACATCTCTGAGCAAACGTGTATATTTCAGCTCTCTGGAAACATCAGCCCTGCAAGTTCCCCATGCTCAAATATAGTCTGTCTGGAAATTCTATATACATTTATTGTTTCTTTTAAAGTAAAAGTTGTCATTGTCATCACAGGAATTTCCATTACAAAATGACAAATTGTTATATGGTAAAGACTTAAATTCATCACATTCAGACATCACCATCACTGCTAGTAATTCCCATGATGTTTGTTAAAGTGATGCAAACTACTGCATATTGTTTAAGGATTTTAATTTGTCTACTCACACTCATTCCGAGCACCACCTAACAACTTTGTGACACAAATAAATGTAACTGCATCTTATGTATGCATTTTATGGTTGAACTGAATGGCATTGCAACCACATCATTTTATTTTTAAGTTAATGATGTCATATTAATATAAAGGTTCATTGACATCACATGCATATAATTATAAGCATAGAGAGATTGTTTGTGTTCAAATCCAAATATATAAATTTAAAAAATAGTTGTGTAAGTTTATATTTCATTTATTAAAGAATATAAACATTCATTTAAAGAAATGTTAATGGAAACTATTGTTTTTTCTTAATTTCAATATTGCAAATGGGCCTGTCGTTTTAGAAGTATACAGACACTCCTCAGTCGGTGAAATATTGATGATAGTAATATAGTAAATTTACGTTAAATACAATCAATAATGTAAAATAATTGATTAATTAATTCACGTGTGACTGTCGGTGTAAGTGTAAAGTCTTATTTACGGTATACATGTAAGTTCTCCATCCTCTTCTAGAAAATCAACACATTTTGAAAAATAGAAAAAAAACTAAAATGTCAATGTTCATGTCCATTTTCTCGCTATACTCAATTCAAATACAAATTCAAACGAAAAGATTTAAATTCATTACGATTTGTTTGTACGAATTGTTTTGTACGAAATTTTTGTTTGAATTGTTTTGTACGAATTGTTTTGTACGAATTGTTTTGTACGAATTGTTTTGTACGAATTTTTGTACGAATTTTTGTATGATTTTTCTCTTTAAACATGTAGCCGAAACATAAGTCAAATTCTAGAACGAATTTCACAACTGGTCCACGATAATCTGTTAAAAGTCTATTTGTTTATTGAATGAGCTATCAAACATTGCTGTATACATTTGTATATATTGCCGTTAGTCAGAATGTGATTTTACACGTTCTGTCAACTCCGCAAAATTTATTTAGAAATACTGTGAAATCAAAAAGCTGGAGAATGTAACTGCCAACACAATTTTTGCGGAACTCTCATGTCTCAAGTCAATATAGAAAAACGGGCTCCGTGAAGAACAAGATCTTGTCTTATCCATCATTGACAATTTTTAATATTTTATATTTCATGAAAATCGGCCTAGACATTAATAATAAATGATCTGCACAAAATCGGGTACACATGATAAAAGCAAAATTCAGACTAAAAACTATAAATCCTTCAGTCATAAATTCATGTATGGGGAAATTGAAGATAAAAAGCAATAGAGGTTTCAGACATTCGTCTTGAGGATCTCATTAACGTTGTTAACGTCCTGAAATATGATACATTTTCTTTATGTTGTAAAATAAATTAAAGGTAATTGTTCCCATTAGATTAAATCATTTTCATTTTTCTAGTATCACTTTTTATTAAGTTTATCTTTGACAAAATAATCTGATCCACTGCGCATGTTTGTTAGGATGCATTTCATCGCATTGCAATCTATAACTGTTCTACATCATTTAAAATGGATTGGGTCTCACAGGTCTTGATACTTTGTTTCCACTTAAATAAAAGCTTAAATATCCTGTGTAATGCATTGTTCTCAAGAATGACAGATTATTACCTCTACGGAGAGTATATTTCGCAATCAATTTATTATAAAATATAGAGAATATACACTTGCGATTGGTTATTAAGACGATTTTAATTTACCCATTTTAACAATGCCGTAATCACAGCCGCGATGCGTTTTGAAAAGAATCATTGAGGCGTGACTGATTAACCACAGACGTCGCCTGTGAACCTCTCCGTGGAGCCTCATTAATTATTGATTATCCCTGCCGCATGATGAATTGATGTGTGTTATATCGCCAAAAACACATGTTTATGCAATAATTATGTAATTGTCATCTGCGGAATTACCTAGTTGGATATCTAAACATTCGATATATGGAATATTTACGTTGTTTTATTGAAGATTTGTTAGTGAAATTAACAATGAAAATGTTGCGATATTACGTTGAATTATGGCTATCGCCGATAATGAGATTACTCCAGTGACGTCACAGGAGTCATCGCTTCAGGGACCACACCCCCGCAGATTTTCATTCTGGTCGCCAGGGCTTAATTAGGCGTTTTTTTAAACAGGCGATATAAGTAATTTATGGACATATTTCAAAAATTTAAGATCGAGCAATTGTCACAAATTGACATCGGTTTTAATGAATTAGAATTTGACCATTTAAGGATTGTTTTACATGTTTTGTTGCTCTATCGAAGTATAACAGCAACAAATTGTATAACATCGCGTAGCGTAGCGGAGCGATGTTATACAAAATTTGTTGCTGTTATACTTCGATAGAGGCACAAAACATGTAAAACGATCCTTATAATTACAAATCAACAAGTTTTTCTTTAAATATTTACACAAATCTAATATATTTGTCATTTATCACGGGAGGCAGCAGCTTGTTACACGCAACAATACATGGCTAAAGCAAAATTGAGGAATCCTTAATCTAAAACGGCAGAGGATTCAATTTCGTTTTCACAGCATTCACATGCATACGATCGAGGTTCGTTTTTTCTTATTTACGCAATTTGTGATTAACCCTCATTAGCATATCACGAGACGTTCAAACATGGCTACCGTTTGCGAAGCGCTAGTGGATGAACAAGCTTGAGGACTTGTATCGATTAAAATGAAGTGTCCCCGGTGAAATTAATTGTCTCATTCGGAAAAGGAATTAATATTCCAGTTATTGGCGTAGGTTTGAAGACGAAATGACATGTGTATATCTTATTTTGGATCAAAACGTTACGCTCAGTTGTAAGAACGAACTGACACGTCCGTTTGTTCTGATGGATTGTTACGTCATAAGGTACGAATGCACGAGGTATGGTAGCACATTTTATCTGCATTCATCGAGAAATGGCAGCAGGTTTTTGAGAGCTCTCGTCCAATCAGAAACGCGGAAATTAGTGTAACAAAACCATTTTGTAATTATATGCCATTACATCTATTCTTTAAAGGCTTCTACTAGAATGAAACAGCTTTTTCCGAACCAAGTGAACATAGTCTTCTCGTAGATAACAAAGTGGAAATAAACCTTTCACTACACGTGAAGATCTAGAGTAAATGTTTATCATGCTCCGATTATGAAGAAAATACTTCCTATTTTCCATATATGGTATTTGATATGACTTATCCTTATATATACGCTTACTGCACTACTGCATACACACTACCTTAATCTAAGTATTAAACAAGTGCAGAAATCGACGAGTCCATTTTGTAAGTCAAAATGTAAAAGTAAGCATTTGTGTAAGGGTGTTTGTGCAATAGACGAGATCCATTATGTGTACGCATTTTCGAGTTGTTATGTGAATAAAACTAATTAAAGTACTCATTTCAGAGATGAATTTTAATATGAAGTGCATACAAACATTTCTTCGATGTAAGGAATAGACTGGTGACGATGTATATTGTAGCTGTTAGTGCATTATTTTGTTCAATCTATATTGCAATATACTCTTTAACTTTGTACATCATTTTTATTTCCTTTGCTGCTTCTAAATGTAAATGGGATATTATCAAAGCGCTTTTTCTTAAGCATAACAATGTAAATAAGCAAATTATTTTTGGTCTATGATGAAATAATGACTGATGTAAATAAATCCTTAAATAAATTATGGAGCTTTGTTTTCATTTATATGTACTTTTTGTACCATGCCTAAACATTTTGTGTTTGTGTATAATCGCTGCTTTGTCATTGTGTTTTGTATCATCTGCACAGTGTTCTAAAATAACACACAGCTTTATATCTTTATGAAAATATCTGGAAAAATGCAAAAAATGAAATTAAGTCTCTGGTTTGCTGAAATTGGTGAATTTGAACTATCCCTACCGTGATCATAAAATCACTCAAAGTTTTATATCAATACAGACTGACTGGAGCTAAACTCAAGAAATGGTTTCATGAAACTTGCATCAGCAAATGCAAATATAGAAGTTCATGATGGTTCTGATTACATGTCTTGCATCAAACGAACAACGAAACTCTGATATGAAATGAATAACTTTCTTGGTAGTTCATGTAGATCATATGAAACCAATAAAATTGGTTTCGACCCTTTGATTGTGTGAAACAGAATGAGTTTTTCATTGCTTTGTTCAGATCCGAAATTTCTACAGATGTTCCTACATGCTGGCTCAGATTGGAAACGAAGACATCAAGGGACACACAATGAAACTATGATACCTAAATCACTCTTGTTCATGCTTGGGCGTGTTGATAGATGCATACATGTC
Source organism: Gibbula magus (assembly GCA_936450465.1). NCBI lineage: Eukaryota > Metazoa > Mollusca > Gastropoda > Trochida > Trochidae > Gibbula > Gibbula magus. The sequence goes on along the minus strand of OW388290.1, from coordinate 7,946,896 downwards.
CTGATCAGTGTATCTTTTTAATAACCTTTACATAGAGCATATTTTCTCCAACATTTAGTTCATTCTACCTTACCTTTGCATTTGCGATTTTTTACAAACTCAAAAAAACGGTAAAAAGGAAAATATTTGAATACGTCATGGAAATATCACATTTGCTTGATATTCTTAATTTCTAATGTTCTTTTACAGTCACTATCCACTATTATAATGAGTCAAACTCAATTAGGCAAATAAGACAAAGACACATAACCACACTATTTTGATAATGATTTGGCCTAAGAGTAATTGAAGGGTCCCAATGACGGGGTGTCTAAAATAGCCATAAAATGCAACCAAACTCTTCAAAATTGCTCAGATGAAGTTTTTCTGATAGCTGAAATAATTATCTATAGCATGATATGTAACATGATATCTTTGAATTTGGTTGCAGATTATAACTTCACATGGAAATCGGGTCATTTCTGAATTTGGTTGCAGTCCCTATAGGCAACTGCAACCAAACTTTTTAAACCATCAAAATACATGTTTTCATCAAACAGAACAGCCTTGACTTGACACAATTTGGTTGCAGAAGGAAAATATCATGATCTGATGAATGTTGGAACTTACCTTGCCTTTTATTTCAATATTTACAGTTAGCAGAAACTTTTTAGCGATCGTTACCGAGTCCGGTTTTCGATCATGTCATATTATCATGTTGCTGTCATTTCTAATGCTATAGATAGAAACTACCCACTAACCTTGTTTAATTTAACATTTCCTACCATAAGGCATGTCTAGGTAGGCACTTTTGACACATTTTGTCCAAATTTAAGCATTAATTTACGTTTTTGTTTACAACCAGCTGACAACGTGGCCGCGAGATGAATTCGAATTGTTGTCAAATCTTATCACAATTCTGATTGGTTGTCATAGACATCTTTGATTGCTAAATTAGGAATATTGGGAATAAACAGCATTAAGTTATTTTAATGAATAGTTTCTATCTAGAAACGTGAATAAAAGCAACCAGAATTAATAAAAATGAATTTATTTTTTTGTTTAGAAATTATTGATACGGAATGAGCCAATGGGAGGATGCGTTACATATATTGGTTTCATTACGTCATACACTTAGCGAGAGAGAAATTGCCGAAATGATTCAGAAAATGCCATCGTATTTTTGTCAAATTTAATAAATTTGAAAACCTCTGCAACCAAACTAATCCTATGTGCTTGTCAACACACTATTTCTTTCTCTGCAACCAAATATTTTTTTGCCAAGGTAGGAAAAATGATGAATAATTGCTGTAAATAAATTTGGTTGCAGATCCCTATAGGGGACTGCAACCAAATTCAATAAATACGATGTTTCAAGTACATTTCTGTCCTGCAACCAAATTTTCTGATGTCAGATATGATATGTCATCTTAAAGAAAATCATCTCTGCTATTTTGATCACTTTGTATGATCAGTTTCTCTTACTTCAGTAGTATTTAAACATCATTATGGAGCCCCCGTCATTTGGACCCTTCAATTACTCTTAGGCCAATGATTTGCGTGTTATCATCCATGAAATGTTAAAAACAGATTAAAAAGAAAATCTTGCTTTATATTGTTTAAAGAATAAGAGGGCATATACATCAAATCAAATACACGTACATACAAATGCATGGTAAAAGAGTATGGTTGCATCTGAATATGGTTGAAACATAATGACGCAAAATTTGTATTGACATGTGATTATTGGTGATGTCTACATGTGAACAATAACAATAATTATCGCAGATAAGAATGACAAGCAGTGGCGTCTTCAATGTGTAATAGCAGACATAACCAATATATATCTAGACTTTGTGACACGCCTGACAAAGGTGATAACTAGTTGTGATAGGAGGAGACTGAAATCGAATCTCTTATTACATTGTTGTCAAAGATGAAGGTTTCAGAAGTGTCACTATATCAATTTCCGAGACTAATTTTACGCCATAACGCAATAAACATTTGACAGAGGTCAGAACCAAAGGGACATCCGCCCTCAAGGGTTGCAAATGATGTTGTTACAATAAGCAACTACACACCGGCGAATGCTTAGGATCTCACGTGATACTTACTTGTAGTTACAAGTTTCAATTTGCATTCATCCAAATATATTAGTCAAGGTACGACTTATTTTGATATATAAATGTATATAAATATCAGTATTGGTTATTTTTGTAAATAGGGGAGGTTTTTTTACCGAATTCTGAGATCAAGGCGTCTGCTAATTCGAACTTATCTAGATTATTTTTGTCTATTAAATGCGGTTGTCAGGAGCTGTTATTAGAATATACATGAACAGATAAAATGCCTCATGTTACCATTAAACCGTCTGTTATATTCATTACTTCATAGATGGGAATACACATAGAAACTCAACATATGTTGCAACAAAATATTATTCACAGCTACCATACACAAGTTTATAATCTCTAGAATCCATTCATGTGATGTAAATATAGTTTTATTCAATAAATTGAATATCGATAGATAATGAAGCAGTAATGGCTTACCTTAATACCACTCTTTTGCAGTTGAACATAGATACAACAAGCATTGGAAATAAACAGCACGATGAACAACTTGAAAAAAACGAGCAAGTAACCCACGTAACAATTCACTTATTGAACCATTTATTAACTGTAAAATCAATCTTAAAAACCCAATTGGCTGTCGACATAATACAATGTCAACCAGCATCGTCCAGTGGGGCAATATACAAATCAATGTGGGGACAGAGACGGTTATTTGTAAAGATATCTAAGATACGCTCAATTCAAAGAAACTTTTCATAAACCACTATATACATTTAAAGGATATTACTCTTGTAGTATACTGTTTGAAATACATGGGTTTGAAACATAGCTCACAATGTGATATGCTAGGAAAAGAGAGAGACAACTTACTAATTAACGGAAATATATACACCGATGGGAAAAAGAAAGACAAAATATTCCTGCTGGATGAAGTCGATTTTGAATTTCTGTGATTAGGATATATTTCGTCAAGGGATATACAAACTTTATATTCTGGGAGTATGATACTTAATATTCTATATCTGTTCAAACACACATGTGGTACTGAAACTGCTATTTCGAAGGGTTTTTCTTGACACAATGTTTTGTATTTAAGGTAAAATTTTATAAAACATTGACATTATGTTTGTATAAGATGTTGTCGGCATAATGCACCTTTTTGGACTTGAATTTGTTGATGCATCATTACTGTAGGACGTCATTTAACAAGCCAAAAAGCTCCTTTGACTCTCCTACCTCGTCTAGTTTAGGAGATTTGAAAACGATGATTCAGTAAAACTAGTGTTTCTAAGAAATAGGTTCAGATGATGTTTTTAAATTTCAAATATAGTTTAGACTGAAGATGTAACTCTATTTTAGTCTTATGTATTTGCCTCATCATTTTTGATAAACCAAAAAATCAATTTGTCCACAAAATAGATGGGTCAGCAGGAATGGATGTGCTGCCGTTTTGTATAATTCTACCATTTCCAAACTATATCTTGATGAAAAAATAAAAATGTACACCTTCACTGTCATTACTTTTCCTAGCGCCTTCTTTAATTTTGAACCAAAATGTGTCCGAGAAATATTTAACATTTTATATTAAGCCTTAAATAACAAATGTAAGTATTTCAATTTTTTATTAATTTTTAAAATCTTTTATTCAAGTCGATGCGAATAGTTTCGTTTTCAAGACAGATTTCAAAGCAAATCCACTGCCAAATGAGATGTATGCATTTGTTACATGATCATAATCTTATGGTAACACTAATTACCAAGTGATTATAGATATAACAAAATTTATATCTATATGGAATCGTTGCTTACAGGAAATGAAGAAATTCTACATTTATAAAATCCTCCTTTTTCATAATTTCATGTTCTATAATGACAATCGAATGAGGTTATTTAAAGACAAACAGAATCTCCTATCTTAAATTTGTTATTTCCACGCCCGTATTGTAATGATTTAATTTATATTGACATTTTTCTCACCAGCATTGACTGCTTATAATTTGGAGAACTGTATGACTGAGAACTGAGAACATTAATTAAAAAAATAAGATGACATTTCAAGTATAATCTGAAAAGAAGAAGCATTTGAATAACCTATACAGCTGATGAACAAAAGTTTGTTACATTCGCACGTAACATTTGTTTCATTCTTTTCCAAAATAACTTATAAACATGTCTTTTTTTTCATAATTAGGTAGTCAAATCATGTTTAATGCAATTGAAGTTAGGAAATTATTGATACTATGCATATATTAAGTTAAATTCTGATTGTATTTTTAGTTTAGAAATTAGTGCTAAAGTTACAAAGATGAATACTATAGGTATCAACAGTCCGTCTCGGTGAGGTCACTCATTTTTAACATACAAACTTTTAAATGTTTTGAAACATAAACATTACATAGTTGTGCAGAAAGTGCTTTTGAATGAAATACATACATCAGTTAATCAAATATGAAATTTACCAAGATTCTGAAAAAAGTTTCGTAACTTGATGTCTGTTATCTCTACGAACTTATATTGTGAATGAAAAATTTATCTGTCACACTTGTCTCAGATCTAGACAACTGGTTATTTCAACATATGATGCAGTGAATATGTTGAAGCGAAGAAATTCATCTTTGAGTGAAAGTACCTGGATTGTCATCGTCAGGCAAAGCGGAATGAAATGGGAAGAAGTACCAAAGTAATGATCGAAATATACAATCACATGGTCATAACTCATGGTATGAAGGGTTTTTCTTAAATCCATGCTACATAAGATGTTTTTTATGCAAGAAGATCCTGCAAACCATGATGCACAACTCATGGAGAAGACCGATGGATATGAAATCAATGTACATGAACAGCTAACATCCTAACATTCTGAGAAGTTTAATGCAGAAAAGGGGTGGTTTTCGGATCATTCACATGTCAGTCTCTATACATCTACAACAATTTGGGTTTAAGTCCAACGGCCCTGCTGAAAACGCAATTTGAATGGCTGAAAAAAAAAACCTAGAAGTGAATGGAGAAGAGCACTCAGATATTGCCGCGGGCAGGATTGGAACCATGTTCCTTTCGCCGACAAATCTGTTTTCAAATATGTTTATAATAGTTGTACGATGTAAATATAAAGTCTCAAATGAAAGAGATTTCGAAGTTGTTGTTCAGAGGCGACTATAAAACACCCACCCCAATCCTATTTTGGGGAATATTGTCAGAAAATGGTACCTGGAATCTTAGAAGCTGGTTGGTATTCATTTATTCCCAGAAATGTCAGAACGTGATCATCAATGACTTAAAACACGATGTGCATGTCTTGTATTTTATTATTAAAAATCATATATCACCAAAATAAAAAAACATACCCCTTTTTCCATGAGTGATTGTTCATTTTTGACTGTCCGGAGCATACCATAATTAGAATAGCCTTGGAATTCCAAAGAGATGAACTCTATTAAGACTCTTTGGGACATTATTGGTAAAACAGCTACCGGGGAATGCCCATTTCAAGCAAGGAGCTTTGAAAGTTGGTGAATAAATTTTGGTATTTTGTCTAAAATGATACCTCTCGAAGTGTCCAGAAACCCATGCCTAAACAAATAAAGGCACTGAGAAAAACAAAAGGGATTCCTCATTGAATGTACATTCTGTTGATACCAAATAGTGCTACATTACAAGCATTAATGAAAGTGTTATTTGTGTCCTAAATCTCCAAAGTCATGTAAACATAGCAATGTAACAAACTTTTGTTCAGCAGCTGTATATAAAATATGGCAGAAGTAACGGATTTGACAGTTTGTTTAAATGGCACTCGGCGAACCCTTTGATTGATGAGATTTCTGGCATGTTTGTACAGTGGTGACTATGTTCCATGAAATTAAATTCTGTAAAAAGATATGCCCACTTCATGGCGTAAAGTGTTCAATTATTCACATAACGTTAGTGTCAAATGAAATGCATAGCTCTCTTTTCCTGTCCATGTTACATTATACACTTAATTACTCATTACATGTACTTGGAGGGGTGTTTAGGGTGCAAGTTTATGTGTAGAGGATGGAAACAACTAGTCCTGAGAAAGTAAAGGAAGACAGAGGGCGATCAGTGACATTTGTAAATCGTTGACAGAATGTCAAAGTAAGAGAAATGTAAGCTACATTGAGTATCTTCCGGGGGATGTAATTCTCTTGGAATTATTAACTGCTCTTTTATGTTGTTTCTCAGTGAAAGTGTAAATATTTGTTGAAATGTTATTTCAAACTTATTAATTCAATTGCAGTCATAGAATATGAATTTCACTTTTGCACATATATCTAGTGTAAAATAAAATTATAGTCAACCAAATTAAAAGCTAGTCGCATTCACATGTAGTTAATTGAATTGGTCCAACACATACTAATGTCATTTAATAATATGGGATACAAGTAACACCATGTAAAATGAGGAAATTCGAAAACTGATGCTTATTAGCAATTCTCAAATAGTTTGTTATTATGTTAAGTCTGTTTCTGTATCTACTTCTTATACGTTCAGTGTAGCAGTGCTACCCGAGCCTGTACGTGAGGGATGCCACTGAAATAATGGATAGTTAGAAAGTGAGAGAAATATATTTATCTTAACAGTATGTCAAACTGTTTAATGAAGTTTGAATGATGTCTGGTGATTGACCCACATGCAAACTGAATGGTGTCTGCCTCTCGACTGATCTTGTCGACTCCTTGAAAAGTGCAATGACGAACTGCTATAAAATGTTTAATGTAAGTGTGTCACAGAGACACTCCATACAAAAATACAGAAATTAAAATAGTTAAAATCGTTATCACATCCATTCGAGTAAACATGTTTTAGTTTCATGGATTGCATAAGATGGCATCACTAGATTGCAAGCGAAATAGCTTGGTGGGAGGCGTGATGATTTCATGATATTTTATTTGTGGCTGTAGATTTGCATTTGCATTACTATTAACATAGAAATAGAATGTACAGTTTTACATTGTATTCTGTCCCGTATTTAACCAATGCAATACCATTATTATGCCCAGAATTGAATTATTTGTCCATATTTATCTGTTTCACACGTTCAATTCAACTCCTAACATTTAAAATCAATTACGAATGTTGGCATTTCAATCCCTGATTTGCATATAAACTGATTTCTCATGCAAACCGTCAAATGTCAAAGTCAAATGTTGTTTTTCATACGTTTGTTCCACATTTTGCATGATCTTTCAAAATAAGAATTTGTTTTAAAATATTTACTTGTATTACATGAGTTATGTTATATTGTAATATAATAATAGTTTGATATTTTGTTATTGAGATGATTTTATACTATAATATTTGCACAACTCATGACATCTAAAGTATAGTCCTTATTAATACAATAAGTATAGAAGTTTATAGTATATATAGGGGAGTATAAGGGAGGTTATACACCTTCAACTTCGTTTATAAGAATATTTTAACTTGTTCAGAACAAACTGACAAACTCTCAAAAGGAATTACTGTAGAAGCAACTCTCATCTCTGCTCTTTGCAACTGATTGACTTCAATTTAAATGAGAATGAAAATGATGATATATTTAAACCTTGTGCATGATATTAATATTACAACTCTGATTTTAATGTGAATCTTTTTTTTATTAAATGTGTATGTGAACTTAATGAAAATAAAAAAAAGTTTGTGTAAGGTAAAGTAGCAATTTCCCTTTCTTAAATTGGTTGTATTAAGGTGTCTCTTTCTATCTACGTTATCAATGTGTTTATTACACTCGGATATTTAAGTTGTTATATATTCATTAAAACGCTGTTGGTTCAGATATAGAAATGTGTAATGGCACTTTATATCAAGGGATGATGAGAATGATGATGATTGCCTTGTCACATATATATTATCCTTCAGTGACATCAGGCTATTGTTCCTTGGGAGACATTAAATTCAACCACAAAAGAAATGTCACCATACAAAATACAAGATCATTAAATCCACAAGTGACGAAGACGCGTGAAACAGAGATGCACCACATCCTCAGACGCCAACCTAACTAAATTGGAAAATTCAAAATCATCAGTTTATATTTCTTTGAAACACACGTTTTAAAAATCAATGTTTTCGAATATCCATTAACTAGAACTGATATGAGAGTCACAACCGGCATTTTGGCTTGTTATATGACGTCTTACAGTGAAGATGCATCAACAAATGTAAGTCAAAGACAGCTATATGTCGATAACATCTTTCATAAATTTTTACGAATTTTAATATATTATGTTTTTTTAAGGAAATACTAAACATTCAGGCAAAAAAACATTTTGAAAAGGCGCTTTCAACAGCCCATGTGTAATCGAAGAGACATAAAAATAAAAGTATTATACTCTGATGTATGAAATTGCGGGTACTTCTTTTACAAATGGCGTCCCAATAAAAAGCATTGAAAATAGACTTTCTGCGGCAACAGTATTCAATATTTTATACTATTGAACATATGGTGACGCTGTCTTTGAGGTTGAGTGTATGTTAGGGATTTTATTCAAGTAATTTCCCACCTATGTGTGATGTTGGAGTTTCCATTTGTCAAGATAATTACGTACTATACATATACAAATATAATGAAGACGTCAGCTATTGGAAATTGCGGTAAAATTCGTTTGACTCTGTACTGTAGTCACACTTATTTCACTTTCATTGTCCTTGTCGTTAATGTGTTGTCAGTTTTAGTTTCATATCTTAACTAAATGTTCTATTCAAATACGTTCATTGATATTCTGACAAACACTATCTTAATGTATTTTATAAGCTACTTTACGTACTTAATTTTTGTTTACTGTTTTGCCTTTTTGCACCTTAATGATTATAGATAGCTATATTATCTACATACCTCATTTTTCAAAACCTTATTGTGGGGGAAATAAACATCAGATCAACTTTTTCTTTAAACGTGTTCACTTTTCATGAGAATAATTGAAGCTCTATTAACTTTCTAATTAGAGTAGGAAAGCAGGATTCAGATTGTTTAAACAAATCCCCAAACTCGTTTTTCACTGCCATCTTCACTTCAGCTGTCTGTCAACCCTGTTGAAATGTGATTTGATGGAAGATTGTTTCTCTATTCTGGATGCAGAATTTAGTATTGTGTCTTCGTAATCAGTTTGGAATATTTCATATCACACTATTCTTAATATGTTTTCTGGATAACATGTATTACTTAATAGTTGCTGTATTAAAAAGATCACAACATATTCCTATGGACTATGATACATGTGTAATGATTCTACTTTCTTTATACAATTTCAATTCAAATATGTTTATTCGAATATTTAAACCCAGGTAATGAGAAGAATTCCAGCAGTTTACAGCAGTATTCTTCTCTGGTTACATCAATGTGTGAAACTGCACGCCACAGTACGTTACAGCATGCTTCATAAATAACAGTGCACACATACACATATAAGAGTTAAATATACAGTGGTCAGTTGATACAAGTAAGTACCATGTGGTGTTACGTCTTTGCCATTGTGCAAATCTAATTAACAAAAAAACCCAGATCTGTGAGAAAGAAATTAATGTTGACCATATGTTTAATGGAACATGATCAGTTTTTGTAATATGTGGTTAATCAACCAATTAAAGCTTTTTAAAAAGTCCTTTTTTGGCATTTACCCAACATTCATGTTCGTTGAATAATACTTTAATTAAAGTTACGAAATATTAAACATGTTAACATTGGTTTTAAAGAGAAAGACAATTGAATGTGATGTTTGCACCTTCTTCAGCTAGGGTATATCATGGTAAATTTGTGCAAAATATGCAAGACATGCGGTTTATCATTCTCTACCCACAGAGGTTATTCCCTTAAGATTTCCGATCCCAACCTCTGGTCTTTTAATTAGAACATTATTGTCATGAGTTAAAATCATGAAGACAAAGATAGGTAGTTTACAGTTTAGTTTATTATTTATGATTTGCCTTTTTTAAATTGTAACCTCCATGGGAGGTTAAAAAAATAAATAAAATGTTACAAAATAATTCGATTTGTATAATTGTGCCTAATCATGTTCTGAAAACTGAATCGAATAGGAGAGGATATAAATACACACACACGCGCATGGACACACACACACACACACACACACACACACACACACACCAGTAAGTGGTCAACGAATATGGTTGCACTTGAATATGATTGAAGCATTATGACGCGAAATTATTATTGTCAAGTGATTATTGGTGATGTCTACATATGAAGAATTACAATCATTGTTGCAGATAAGAATGACTAGCCGTGGCGCCTTCAGTGTGTCATTGCAGACATAACCATTTGGATCTGTTCGAAGTGTGTGACACACCAGACAAAGGTGGTAACCAGTCGTGATAGAAAGAGACTGAAATCTAATCTCTTATAACATTGTTGTCAAAGATGAAGGTTTTTGAAGTGTGACTATATCAGTTTCCGAGACTAATGTAAGGCAATAATGAAGAAGAATTTGACAGGAAGACAGAATCATGGGTACATCCGCCCTCAAGGGTTGGATGTCATTAATTTACAAGTAAAAATAAGAATACTTTTAATATTCAACTGTACATGAATATAAGTATTGGTTATTTGAGTAAAGGCCTAATTTAGCTAGAATCCCGTCGGACCATTTGTTTACTGACCGAATTCTTAGATCAAGGCGTCTGCTAATTCGTGATTATGTAGTTACTATCTAATGTCTATAAAATACCGTTGTCAGGAACTGTAATTAGAATATATATGAAAAGATAAAAGGCATCACGTCGCCATTAAATCGTCTGTCATATTCATTACTTCATAGATGGGAATACACATAGAAAGCCAACATATGTTAAAACAATCTCACATCTATTGATATGATGTAAACATATATTTTTTCAATAAATAGAATATCGATAAGAAATTGAAACGTTAATACTGCTCTATTGCATTTGAACACAGACATAACAAACATAAAATAATAATAAATAGCACGATGAACAGCATGAAAGAAGATCAGGCAACCTACATAACAACAAACATATTGAACCATTTAATAACTGTAGAAACAATCTAAAAACCCAATTGGCTGTCAATATAATACAATGTCAATGGGCATCGTCAAACGGGTCAATAAACAAATCAATGTGGCGACAGAGCTGCTACAATACACAGAGCTTGAAATAAAGATATGATTCAACATTATCATGTTCAAACATTTAGATTAGAGTCTCATATTCATAACCTAAAGTTATAAGTGTGTATATATATATATATATAGACATACATACATATGTGTGTGTGTGTGTGTGTGTGTGTGTGTGTGTGTGTGTGTGTGTGTGTGTGTGTGCTCATATATACACATGTGTTCATATCAATAATATAACTCGGTTATTTTCAACCATAGGGTAATAAATTTAAACTTCGAAATTTAAACGATATGCTCTCTGCTGATTGGATTAAACAAGGTCATGTGACCGGTATATCAAAATGTGCGCAAAACGCATACGCCCATTCTCATAAACACAAGACTGACAGCTGAAAAGGATAACCTTCATAACCTGACGTTTACAAAAAATAACCTGCGGTTCTTCTTTATCACTGTATCATTGCGCAATTATTACACTGCTATCACATGCTCTTTTCTTCATTAAACTTTTTAAAAACCTTACAACGTGAATTCTAATTGTAGTTTGATTTGAATGTTTGATTAAAACAGCATAATAGAACCAAACATTAATTACTTTAATCATATTTTCTGTGAACTAAGTTTTGCGCGTGGTGACACATAAGTGAGTACTATTGTGGGCGGAGCTTAGCGCATGATCTAAGACAATACTTAACATTTGTTTTATCATGCACTGTACACTTTTTGCAGAGATTTTTTATATTCAAAAGTTTATTTACTGATTAGAAATCACTTAAATTTCAAAGTTTGAATTATAAGAAATAGACTTCATAATGTGTTTGTTCACTGGCTTATAAACGGTTTGAAAGTTCAAGTTAAACTGTAGTTTAAATGCCGTCGACAAGCTCCGGCATTTATACCAGTTCAACTGGCACCTTTCAAACCGTTTATAAGCCAGTGAACAAACACATTATGAAATCTATTTCTTAATGAAATATATATTCTACATCCATTATACAATGCAATATATCAATAGACAATTGCTCATCGTATCAAACAGCGTTAATGCACAATGTTTTGTGAAGTGCTCTCACAAACAGGAAGATAAGTGTTACCAATGGCTTAACGATACTCTTCAATCAAGAAAAGTCAATATACTCTGATCGGACATTTTAAGGTGTAAACATCAAAATGGCAATTCTAAGGTAGTTCAAGTGATCTGACTGATGTCGTGATACCTAAACACTTTAATTTGAGTACAGTTTAAAGGGGCAATAGCACATTTTTTCGCTGAAATAAGTTGATGAAATGTATTTGAAAAATAATGTCTCTAAAAGTAAAACACCCTTCTCTCTTCGGAAATTTAAGTTAAAAATGAGTGTACATTGTTCCGTAAAGCCATGAGAATCATTTTTGTCATTCAAAATAATAAAATGTGTTCACAATAAAATGGCCGCCATGCAATTTTTGCTTTATACGCAACATGGTTATTAGCACTACACGGATAATTGGTTTGGGTAATAGGATGTTTTACCCTCTAAAGTAAATATGAATGACATAAACTATCATTATAAATGGGAAATTTGAAAAAATAAAATTTGCAAATAACCTGCTACTGCCCCTTTAAATATGGTGCAATAATGTAATGATCAACACTCACTCTTGCTCCTGCATGAGACATACAAATATACCTCTTGCACTGAAGAGTTCCACAAAAGTTGGCACATGACCGTTTTCTATTGCTACGGCTTATTGGTCCATGCTATAAAATCTCTAACGTAAAAATATAAATAATTTTGATAATGAATGGCAAATTTGAGAAAAAATCAGATCCATCAAACGTGCTACAGCTACACTTAATAACCGATCAATCTGAATCTAACATGATAATGGCTAAATTATGCAAAGCTTCATTTAGTATAAATCAAGTTCAGATAAGACATCAGCATTCGAAGATGAATGTCATTTCAAATCATCAAAAACATTGCCCAAAAGGAGTAGTTCCAAACATTTCATGGAAGTATTAATGTGGTTTTATCACTTTGATCACTTTGATCACTATCTTAGTTGGAATTGATGGATAATGATAAATAACCATTCAACACTCTCTGAAATGTCCAAGAAGGTAATATATTGGGAAGAGTCTAATTAAAAAATAGAACAGTCAATGAGACTTTATTCCAAGTACTCTTGAATGGATTTTAACCTCCAAAGCTCGATTAATTCTACCATTAGCACCATAACCTACAGCATAGTCGAGAGTTTTAAACTTAAAAGTTCTTGGCTTTAGATTCATCTACTAAAATATATTGATATATTGAAGTTGTAATTCTGTATTTGTGGTTATGAAAAAGACGTTAATGACCATACTCAGTACTTTTAAATGTTTCATAACGGTCAATGGCACATGTGTCAGCATGTTTTCAAATGCAGCTTACTCATCATTGCAGACTTGGTGTATGTTTTGTACAGATCAATAAAATGATGTTTGAACATTATAAAGTTGCACAGATGATCGAAAATGACAGATGTTATTTCCAGTTTTGAAATTGTTTTTTAATATAAAACGTATAAATTAATATCCAGGTGTATGAAACGTTCATGCATGAACATTTACAATATGTGTACGACAGACGTCATGAACACTCGAAATTAATCCAACTTTCATCTTGAGGAAAAAAACAAATGATATTAGTCAAATCCTTAATAAGCGCAAAATTGAAATATATATGTATGTAAGTTCAACATATACCTATTAGTGTCATAGATATAACCCGAACAACACACTTATATTAACATGTATTATAACAGTGATTACAGACCTGTGAACTTTAGAGATGTAACCTAGAGAAAACACTTTTATTAACATGTATAGTAACAATTATTACAGACCTAGGGACAGATGGACAGACAGACGTGATGATTTCTTGTTCGCCACCAGTATAATACTGGGCGAATAGCGAGGAGACTACGTCTGTGTAGCATGTACAATCAAATTAAGTCAGATAAAACAGGTTGAAAGATGTGCTTAGTAACAGTAGTTTTGCTAAAGATCTAGTTACATTTGAGTCAACCCTCGAATGATTCTTACACATCAATCATTAGAAGTACTTTTTCAATTAGCTAAATGCAATAATTAAATGCTATAAAATGATCTAGACTTATATACTTATCGAGCCTAGGGCACCTATGTTAAGTAGAGTCATGGTGAAAAGACCACAGACGCATGTCTATTTTCCTTAAGCATACCACTATCATCTACAAAGACACCAAATAATGACAGGTATTACACCAAAATGAACCAGGACAAAAAGTGGTGGAATCTATTTGCCGGATCCTTCCCAAACATTGACGAGCACATAGTCGAGCTCATTGTCGAGCTCTACCACATTCATAATCGGACACGTATTTGTGGTATCATTTATTCAATTAGCTATCCAAGTTAACAGGTGCTCATAGGTCAGTTCGTATGATAAAGCATTGTTCCGAATTTACACCAAAATACAAAGAAATTAACCTTTTTGCCTGACTACAAATAACATTGAGCTTTGCCAACGATGGATTTGTGAAAATAAAAATTCTGAGGAAAAAGATATCAGCAAATACATGTCCAACTGATGTTTTATGTCAAAGTTATGTTCTTAAACTAAGATATTCTTTATGCAAATCACAATGCTAAGTCCTGTTTAATTGTATGGTTGCTTTGACAAATATCTCTGCATTGTGATTCTACTCTGGATTGTTTGGGGAATCAAAACTCTGAAGGTTTTGAATTAATATCCATGTGAATGCATTAGACATTAGACATCGAGACAGATGTGAAGAATAAAAAAGCTGACTTTATAAGCTTGAAAAATGCACAAAACATATTCAGAGTTACCGTTTATTTATCACCGCCCAATCTTTGGGGACAACTGTGCACTGAACCATTATAAGTTTTTGAAGAAAGACGTATCCTAATTACGTCCACAACTAAACAAAAGCTGAAACAAGAAATGTTCTTGTACACTCTGCTCCCATTACATCAACTTCAACTACATCATCTACTTCTCTGGAGCTATTCAACTGCTTTTCATAATCCAATAAGTTCTTTAATTAATCAAACTTGTCTTTCTGCTAACACTTTATTTTATGAAGATTGATATGGGGAATATTGGTAACACATTCAAATGATACATCAATTTGTAATGAATTGATTTCATTTATACATCTAAAGTATGATCCTAATGTAAACATCCCTTATTTCACACCCAATACAAATTAACATGCTACATATTATGTCTCTGATCATCTTGTGTCCCTACAGGCAACAGCGAATATCCATATATCAATAAAACACATATATTTGATGACCCCTGTATCCTGGTGGTTTCTGTAAACTTCTTTGCGTCTATATGATTGATGCTGTTTTTCATGATGTCTATATCAATCTAAAAGTCTCAGGACTGTGATTGAACTGATTTTCAATTGAAAAGGGTTATGTGGACGACAGTGCCTACGCTTGCATCATCATGTGATTATTGGTGATGTCCTAAATATGAACGATTACAATAATTGTCAAGGATAAGAAATTTTAGCAGCGACGTCTTCAGTGTGTAATTGCAGACGTCACTAATATTTATTGAGAGTTTGTGACACGCCTGACAAAGGTGTTAACTAGTTGTGATAGAGAGAGACTGGAATCCAATCCTCTTACAACATCGTTGTCGAAGATGAAGGTTTAAGAAGTGTCACTATCTAATTTCCGAGACTATTGCAATGCTATAACGTATTAGGGACATTCGCACTCAAGGGTTTCAAAGGATGCCGTTAAAATCTGGAAATACACACTGTTAAAATCTGGAAATACACACCGACGAATACTGAGGAGCTCGCGTGATACTAATTTCAATTTCAAGTTACAAATTTCAATTTGCATACATCAAACTATATTTATAGGTAAAGACAACACTTATTCTAATATTTCAGTATTGGTCTCTAATTAAGATAGTTCCTATCAGATCATTTGTTTATTGGCCGGATTCTGAGATCAAGGCGTCTGCTAATTTGAGATTTTAAAGTTTCTATTGTCTAATAAATTCTCTTGTAAGGAACTGTTATCAGAATACACCCCGGCCAAAAGAAAAGCCTACTAGATATCTTATCAGATATTGTAAAATCTGTTATGAACAGTTTGGCAATATTATAACATAATGAAGTTGCACCATTTCTGCATTATATATTTGAATTTCAGAAGTCCATGTCACGAAAGAAGGGCGATTGTTGAAATGAGAAAACAATAATTGTTCAGTTTTCGATCATTGCTTAATCAGAAAAACATTTTAAAAAGATTTTCATACAACCACGAGAAACAATACAGGCACGCATTCGCGTAAGAGTGATGATGCTACCGATGTACATGGTAACGGTGCGCAAGTGAATCAACCGAAAATAACGTCTTCTTTGGGCGTGGTTTTCATGAATGTTATTGACTCGAATCACAGTTTTCCACGATTTCAATGGACTTTCATGCTAGTTATTGCTTCAGCATAACGTGGAGACCGCCATTTATTATATTTAAGAAATTATTGTACATGTATATTTCATTTTAAGGAACATAAAGTAGGCATTTATTTTGGCCGGTGGTGTATTTATAAAAAAAAAAGGCTAAAAGCCTTTATGTTGCCATTTAATCGTCTGTCATATTCATTACTTGATCGATGGGAATCTACATAGAAACCCGACATATGTTACAACAATATGTTATTCACATCTCTAGTTCTGAGATCAGCGTTTTGAGATGAAGATCCCCTTCGGTTTGATCATCTGGGTCTGTCATAGTTGGAAATTAACAAGTCAGCTCTAATTATAATGATCAGAGTCAACACTCTTTCAAATGTCAAAAGTTAATGGATTGGGAACAGTCAATGACACTTGTTTCCAATACAGATGAACAGGTGTTCACGTTTTCTTTTTTTCTCTTAAAAGGGATTTTAGAAATACTTGACACATCCTAGTGTCACGTAGTTATAAAGTCGTTTACCTCTGTATTTGTGGTTTAAAGACTAAACGTTTCGATGACCACACTAGGTACATGCTTCATAAAGGTTTGTGGCTAATATGATTTCACAGCTGACTCGTCATTGCAGACCTTTAAAATAATGTGTCAAATATTATTTGTACATATAGATCAATGATATTTTGTTTGAATGAACAATATAATGTTTAACACAGCTAAAAGTACTTTCATGCTTTGACCGCAGTTCGGTTAAACTCTCGTCAGCTTTGATTCAAGAAGGATACATGGAGATCAGTGACATGGTCAAAATATGACAGCACAGATATGACTTTTTAACAAAGGTAACTCATTGTCAAGGTCAAATTGGGATAGATTGAATTATATACACATTATATATATAAACATCATGTTTGTCAGCAATATACTGTTCAGTAAAATCCATTACTTTAGGCCAATTACAAAAAAAGAAATGTGATGATAGATTCGACAACATTGGTATCTAAAGTGAAACATCGCTTACAAAAAATGAAGAAATTGTACATAAAAAAATCCTCTTTTATCATAATATCAAGTTCTAGAATGTCAGTCGAAGATGAGGTTATTTATAGACACTTAGTAATCTTGATTTTAATGTTGTTACTTTCTCAAGCGGATTGTGACTAAACACAATTAAATCTATATTGACATTTCACTCACCAGCAATGAATGTATGTAATTTCCATTGATGTAGTTTGGCAATAATTCAGAAATAAGATGCCATCTTAAGTAAATTCTGGAAACAAGAGATCAAAACAAAAGAGACATCAAGAAGCAATTGACTATCCTTTTTATGATATATGGTAGAAGACAGTTTACTTAAATGACACTCGATGAACCCTTCAAATGATGAGACTTCTGTCTTGTGTGTACATTGTTGACTATGTTCCATGAAATTAGATCCTCTAAATATATTTGCCCACTTCGTGGTGTAAAAGGTTCAATTATTCAGAAAACGTCAGTGTCAAATGAAGTGAATAGCTTGTTTCCCTGCCAATGTTAAAGTACACATCACTAACAAGTAAACTATATGTAATGTTGGTGTCAGAAATTATAATTTTAATGTACATTGCGTTTCTTCCCATGGCTTTATTTCGCTGGGGACTGTAAACTCCTTTTCTATGTTGCTTCTCAGCAAAAATGTAAAACATTTGAATACACATTATTGTAATCTTATGAATTTAAATGAAATAGCTATTTTATAAAATATGAATGTAAACTGCTTGTACGAGTGTGAAAAGCAAATTATTGCCAAATTCCAGTCGCATGCACGTTGTTGTTTTGTCCTGTCGTACATGAGAACACCATCAACTAATGAATTGGGAGGTAAGCAACATCATGCCAAATAAGTAGTCATGGTTTAAAGCAACATGACATTTCTAAAATATGATGTTATTATGTTCTGTCTTCTTGTTTTCTTTGTTAAGAGTTTACTCTTATACCTTCAAGTGCATTCAATCAATTTTCAAGACCATCAAGTAAATATCTGTATATAGATCAGAAAATGAATTTTTCGTGGCGCAATATTGATTCAGGTTATCATTCGAAATCGGACATGCAATGGTAGCTTTGTGATTGGCGAGTTATTTGGAGATGCATATGATTGCCTGTAATCCATTCAAGTACGTACTAGTTTCCAGTTGTGGTACAATAGATTCGAGACAGATCGTCTTGAGTCATCCAGTTACAACAGCATTTCAGTGAGGAATGCTACTGCTATAATGGTTAATCAGACATACCCTATAACATGAGAGAGCTTCAGTGTAATCATCTTAACAGTGTTATGAGAATGTATTTATCCATGAATAACATTTAATGGCTAAGTTTAATTATTTTGGGTCACAAAAGTTAAGTTGTAGGAGTCACTGTGTTTCGAACCATAACACATATCAGTGAAGCAATGCAATTAATAACAGTTACCATTAGTACAAGTATAGTTACCGGTTTGTTCTCGAAGGTTGATGGCAACGACTCTTGTGACTGTTAGAAGATATGAGAATCTTCTCTAATGTTCTAGAATGTGATAAGTCTATATAAACCTTGTTTAAGGGAAGGACTGACAGAACAAGAACATTTCTACACCAAGATTACACCATATAGGATTATTTCCATCGATTCAACAACTGACATCTTTGCCTCTACACGAACATTCTACATTCAAGATACAAGATTTGTGTGGTGACTATTGATTGACATTCATAGCTGTTAGTATATTTGTGACCCTATCATTATCCTGCTATATTTCATGTGAAAATCTGAATTGTCCGATGAATAATAATCATGATTGTTTGAGTTTTCTTTTGCTGGTTTCCTCTGGAGACTTCTTTAGTAATTTGTAACAACAGTGTAAACAATGTTATTGGATTTTTATTGACCGACAGTAGTAATTGACCGACATGTGACCTAAATGCTGTCTCGCTCTCGACTGAAGTTGTTTAGTCCTTGAAAAGTAAAATGACAAGCTTAAAGTTGCCTTAAAATAATGCATAAACATAAAGCAGTGAAAGAAGGTAAAATCATTATCAAATCCATTTGAGTAAACAATTTTGTTCGATGAGTTCGGTGGATTGCATTGGATGGCATCACTATATAGTGTGAGAAGTGTGACAGTATGTTTTCTGACAGAAAAACCTTGATCTATTGTTAAAAGTACTTATTCAGTTCAGTTGTTTTACGGTCACAAAATTGTAAGGGTCACTAGGATTTGAACTCTTACGTCAGTGAAAGGACTTGAAATTAGCTATAGGATACACAAAGGATCCTGCTAAACAGAAGATTCACATCTAGACCACTGACAATGTCTTTGGATCCTTCTGGAAGCTTCTATTAGTTTTACATAGTTTTACTGAATCTATGAGCATAAAATAATCGATAACACCATTTATAACGTTTGACATATGTGACTCACACAGCAAACTGAACGTTTCTTTAGACCATCGTTTAGAATCCAATACCTATGCAGCTTTCAAAACCTGATGTAAATGCAAATAGGACTTCATATCGGATTTCCGTTCTGGTGTTTTTATATCAGAAACATTTGTGTAGATTTGTGATTGATTACTTTTGAAATAAACATAGAATTCTACCTTCACATATAAACAATGCTATACCATCCTAATGCTCTAAATTGAATCGATTTCTAGGCCCAAATTATCTGTTTCCCACATTCAATTTATCTCCTTACACTAACAAACAATTTCACGATTCAGGATGACACCTATTTGACACAATCGATTCTGGAAGAGTGCATTTTGGCATTTCAATCCCGGATTAGCATATACAGTGACTTTTCTTTCCTACCATACGTCAAATGTTGGTTTTCACACGTTTGTAAACATATTTTGCATAATCTTCCAAAATTCAAATGGCAAAACATGAGTTCTCATATATTCTTATATAACAATAGTGATATGTCGTGTTATTGATTTTCTTTAATTCGTCTTTCAGATACTAGTATAAATTCAAACCTCCACTTGAAGGCGCTGTAGCATATTGTTTACAAATTTTGTTTTCTCAATTTTTTCATTTATTATTAAAATAATACAATATGTTGTTACGTTAGAGGGTATAACATCCAATCACAAAACCCGATAACCCTATCCATTGTAAATGCTTATCCGTACTGGAAGAAAATTGTGAGACGTATAAAGCAGTGAAGTGGAACTCTTCAGTGTGAACGGTAGATTTGTAGGTCTGATGCCAATTTGAGCATTTAGACAGCAAGATGAATGACCATTCCACCATCGTGCCTCAATTATAAGTTTACTTTATGTGTTTATGTATCACAACATCAGTCAGACCACTTTGACTTCCTTCGAGCGGCCACTTAAATGTGAACACATTAAAATGGCCACTCGAATGGACATTGACTCACATGGCATAACCGAAACATCTACATTCGTTTTAGAACTCTTTATTGATTGAGGAGTATTATCTTGCCATTGCTAACACTTACAGCTACAGCGCCTTTAACAAACCTTCATTCAATATCTGCATAACGCATGACATCTATATAGTATAGTTCACAGAACAATCAGAGTACATCCCCACAATAAATTTTGAGGATTATTGGGGAGATTCTGCATGTTTGACTTCATATAAATTATAAGAATACTTGTTCGGAAAAACCATAAGCACAAACTGCATAACTGTTGAAGGATATATTATCTCTGCTCTGTGCAATTGATTTTGACTATAATGGGAATGATATTAATGAAGCACTTGAGCCTTGTACATTAGTATCGCAACGCTGATTTCATTTTGAATCTTATTATTTTTAAATTTTATGTTTCTATTGATCCAAATAATACTCAAAATGATAGAGTCGAGATAATACCAATTAAATTAGAGGAAACTTGGTTGACAATATTTTGCGTAGACTATTATCAGTTTTTTTTGTTGCAATATTGAGTTTAAGATTGTTTATTTATTAAAGCTTATACCCAAGTGGGTACCTCAGTTATGAATTATAGTGGATGAATCTTGTTAATACTAGCGGTAATGTTATACTCCCATTATTCCATAAGAATTACCGATTGAGGTCGTGATCAACTGACTGTTGACAACATTAGACCAAGCACTGACACAAGGGACAGAAATGAAAGTCCAGTTTAAATTTTTTAAAGGTGTCTCTTCAGCATCTCGGCTACTGTCACACATTGTCGTTGGTCTAACGTTAATCTACATTTTCATCCGAAAATATTTCTTTGTGATTTCCTGACCTTGTCCATGTGTATACTATTGCACTAATGGATAAATCAGTAATATTCGCGTCATGGTGATTATGTTTGACATTGTCGATGGAATTCGCCGGAAAACAACGTGGAAAATCATCCTTCGAGAGAAAGCTTTCGATATCCACAATTGCAGGAGCCAAATCTGTTGAGCGGTTGATATTAGCCCTTACAACTTCGATTGTTAATTCCCTAAATGTAAAATAAACATATATCATTACGGTAAGTTGATAAACGATAAGGGTGTTAGTTTTCAGTAAAATTTACAATCAGATTGAGATCAAGATTGTTTGAAATAAATAACCACTAATGAGTAGCCTGCAATGATGGATCTGCGCTTGGCAAATAGGACTTTGCTTGACGGACCAGTTGGTGACTATTTTCATTGGGATGTGCAAAAGATACCCTATGATCAATGAACTCTCACGCGGATATCTGTATTTTCATTGTACTTTACTAAACTATATCTCGGAGAACATTTCTGTTAAGTGATTCGGATCTTATTTGTAATATGTTCCTGGATATAAGAAATGTTGCATGGTCATATGATATAGAAAGGTAGAAGGCACATCTCTGGTCATATAAATATAGCATTCAAGGCATCAAAGTAAAAAATATTAGACAACTTACAATTTACACTGTTTACATTGGTTATTATCTTTCAGTTACCAGTTCATGATTGGTTTCAAAGATACATGTCTCGACACGAAAGAGAACAATAATTGAATGTGATGTATGCACCTTCTACAGTTAGGGTGTGTAATGGTCAATCATCTTCAATACATTTGTTACACAGTAAAGGGTGTAAGCTTAAATGATAAGATTGTAACTGTCTCAAACCTGAACAGCAAAGATGTATGTTGTCTTCCCTGATATACGTTTTAATTAAACATGGCTTCTGTTATTATTTTCTTCCTTTCTTGAGTTCTTCCTTTAGAAACATATAGCACACGTTATATAATGTGTTGTGTCACTTTTGAAAGCAATTACTTATCTTGTCTTTGTATCCGACACTAATAGCAGTTGTAAGCACTATTAAAATTGAAACTATTTAAGGAAAGCAATATCCGTACCGGTTCAGTTCCTACAGAGGTTTCTCAAATTATTCATTCCAACGTAACCTTTGTTGCAGACAGAGCCTAAGACCTGATAATCCCGAGTGGGTGTAGCAACCTTGTTCCAAACTGAGCAGTCGGTCTGTTCCCGATCTTGCCGATAAGTCCTGAATTATCAATCATTCTTTATTATCTTCAGTATCCTTATTGTTATTGTATTGTTATCCTTTGCTCAATCATCCGGTTGTTGTTATTGTTAATTAACTCATTGCATTGTAATCAGTATATATATATCACACATATGTTTGTATTTTATTCATGCTTGAAAATGGTAAAAAAATCTGTACCGAAACGTGTTTTAAGGTCGAGGATAATGTTGCCGTTACCAATTGCAATAAACAAGAATTAACACTAAGGACAAGTGTATGGATGACAACTTCTTTATTCGGAGGATGCAACCCCCGAATAAAGAAGTTGTCATCCATGCACTTGTCCTTACTTGACTTCCAACTTCTAAAATGCCACTCAAAGAAAGTTCTTTATTATGTTTATTTATTTTTATTTATACTCGTATTTCTGTTACATGCCAAAGGTTTAGAAGTAACACTGACATTAACTAAGATTATTATAATCGCTTTGCGCCTGCATGATTGATGGAGTTTCCACAAAGTCTATAATAATTTCATTAAACTGAGTTTAAATTGAAATGCGTTGTGTGTATGATATGAATACGTTTGCGACAACGAGGAATAGGACTATTTAAAAAAAACGTCTGGTTGCATTTAGAGGGACACTCGCCTCATCTGATCTATTGCTACTGTAAGTCTCGACTTGGTGACCTTACCTAGTGTAGCTATTTGTGCATTTGTGACTTTATTGTGCATTTTTAGAAATCTGTATTGCAATACTCTTTAAATGTATACATAATGTAGTACTATTTTTTTTCATTTGCTGCTTCTAAATGTGAATGGGATTTTATCCAAGTGTTTTTTTCTTAACAATGTTATTAAGCAAAGACTTAGTTTTGGTCGATAATGAAATAATGACTTATGTAAATGAGTCTAAATTATGGAGCTTTATTTTCATTTATTTGTACTTTGGTACCATGCCTGAACATTTGTGTTTGGGTTTAATCGCTGCTATGTTGGTGTTTTTTGTATTATCCTTATCATGTTCTAAAATCACACACAGCTTTATATCTTTATGAAAATGCATGAAAAAATGAAAAAATGACATTAAGTCTGTGGTTTGTCGAAACTTTAAAATCACACAAAGTTTTATATGAATACGGACTGACTGGAGCCAAACTCGAGAAATGGTTTCATGAAACTCAGTAAATGCAAAAGTTCATGAAGGTTCTAATTACATGTACAACGAAAGAGGACTCTGATATGAAATGGAGAACTTTCTTGGATGTCCATGTTGATCATATGAAACCAATATCATTTGTTTGGACCCTTTGATGGTGAGAAACAGAATGAAATTCCATTGCTTTGTTCATATCCGCCATTTCAACAGATGTCCCAACATGCTGGCTCATATTATCAAAGGACACACAATGAAACTTTAATACCTAGCTAAATCATTCTTATTCGTGCTTGAGCGTGTTGATAGATGTATGTCCTGATCAGTGTATTTACTTTTAAAGCATACATTGTCCAGCATCAATTTCTTTCCACCTTATATGTATATTTGTACTCAAAACAAGTTTTCAAAAAGAAAACATTTAAATATGATATGGAAATATCACATTTGCTAGATATTCTTAAACTCTAATGTCCTTTTACGGTCACTACACACTATTATAGTGAGTCAAACTCATTCAGGCACACCGATAAAGACACTACACTGTTTAAGTAATGATTTGCGTGTTGTAAGTTTAGAAACAGATTAACATCATAATCTTGCTTTATATTGTTTAAAGACTGAATTTCAATCAAATACGAGAGGATATGAATCAAATCAAATACACATATATGCCAGTAAGTGGCAAAAAGGTATGGTTGTACTTGAATATGATTGAAACATTATGATGCAAAATTAGTATTGATTGTGATTATTGGTGATGTCTATATGTGAACAATAACAATAATTGTCGCAGATAAGAATGACTAGCAGTGGCGTCTCAAGTGTAACCAGTATCTATCTAGAGTTTGTGACACTACAGACAAAGGTGGTAACTAGTTGTAATAGAATGAGACTGAAATCTAATCTCTTATTACATTGTTGTCAAAGATGAAGGTTTCAGAAGTGTCACTATATCAGTTTCCGAGACTAAATTAACGCCATAACGCAATAAACATTTGAAAGAAGACAGAACCATTGGGACATCCGCCCTCAAGGGTTGGACAAAGAATGTCGCTACAATCTGGAACTCACGCCAACGAATATTGAGCAGGTCACGTGATACAAACTTGGACATGTAGTTAGAACTATATATATTTACAAGTAAAGATTAGACTCTTTTTTATATAGAAATGTATATAAATATCAGTTAATTAATTAATTGAGGTCTCTGTCTGATCATTAGTTCATGACCGACTTCTCAGATCAAGGCGTCTGCTGATTCGGGATTCTATAGTTACGTTTGTCTATTAAATACCGCTGTCAGGAGATGTTATCAGAATAAACATGAAAAGATAAAAGGCTTCAGTTCGCCATTAAATGGCCTGTTATATTCATTACTTCATAGATTGGAATACACAGAGAAATCCAACATACATGTATGTTACAACAATATGTTAATATTCACAGCTACCTTACACATGTTCATAATCTCCTGAATCCATTCATATGATGTGAACATATTTGTATTCAATACATTGAATATCGACAGGTATAATGGCTTACCTTAATACCGCTCTATTGCATTAGATACAAGAAACATTAATAATAAACAGAATGATGAACAACATGAGCAAGCAACATTATGTACGATAAGGGTTGAATAACCTTTATATAATATATGGCAGAAGTAACGGATTTGACAGTTTGTTTAAATGGCACTCCGTGAACCCTTTGAATGATGAGACTTCTGGCATGTTTGTACAGTGTTGACTATGTTCCATGGAATTAAATCCTTTAAATAGATATGTCTATTCCATGGCATAATGGGTTCAATTATTCACATAACGTCAAATAAAATGCATAGCTCTATTTTCCATGTCCATGTTATATGTGTTATCACTAACATGGAGGGATGTTTAGGGTGCAGGTTTATGTGTAGAGGATGGGAACCACTAGTCCTGATAGACTAGATGATGTGGGCGGTCAGTGACATCTGTAAATCTTAGACAGAATTTCACAGTATGATACATGTAATGTTGGTGTCAGAAATGCGGTTGATAATGTTAATGTACAGGAAATTTCTTCCCATAGCTGTATTTCGCTGCAAATTGTAAACTGATTTTTCTTGTTTTTCCTCAGCGAAATTGTAAAATAGTTGATCTGAGGTAATTTCAAACTTATGAATTCAATTGAAATAGAGATTACAGAATATGAATGCCAGTTGCAAATACATCCGGTGTAAAAAACAAATTAAAGTCAACAGAATCAATCTATTTCTAAATCTTTAACAGAATGTCAAAGTAAGAGAAATGTAAACTACATTGAGTTTCTTGTAATTCTTAACTGCTTTTTTCATGTAGTTTATCGGTGAAAGTGTAATTTTTTATGAAATGTTTGTTCAAACTTATTAAATCATTTGAATACTTAAGGTCATAGAATATGACTGTTTCATGCAAATATATATCCGCATTCACATGTAGTTAATTCAATTGGTAAAACACATACCAATGTCATTTAATAATATGGGATACAAGTAACCCCATGCAAAATAAAAAATTCTGAAAACTGATACAAATTAGCAATTCTCAAATATTTTGTCATGTTATGTCGGTTTGACATAACTTATACGTTTAGTGTAGCAGTGTTACCCGAGCCTGTACGAGATATAATATAATGATATGTAACTGAAATAATAGATAGTTAGATTGTAAGTTATTTATCATTACATTATGTCAAACTCTACACTTTTTTTGACTTTTTAATGATGTCTGGTGATTGCCTGATACGTAAACTGAATGCTTTCTCCCACTCGACTGAACTTGATGGCTCTTTGAAAAGTGCAATGATGAACATATAACTGCTACAAAATGTGTTATGTAAGTTTAATGTGTGTTTAAGTGTACAATTATAGAAGTGAAAATAAGTAGAAATCATCATCCATTTGAGTGAAAAAAGTTAGTTCCATGGATTGCAAAAGGTGGCATCTCTAGATTGTAAGTGATACGGCTTCTTGGTGGGAAGAGTGATGTTCCCGTGACAGTCATATGTTTTCTGACAACCTTGATCTATACCATGTACATAATTCGAAAAGTTCATTCAGTGTTTTTCATGATATCTTTATCTGTAGATTTGTGATGCATTCCTATTGAAATAAACATAGAATTTACAACAGACATGTTCTACCCGTATATAACCAATGCAATACCATTCTACTGCTCACAATTGAATTCTTTTTCCATATTTATCTGTTTCACACATTCAATTCAACTCATAACATTTAAAATCAATTTCAAGATTCAGAAAGACACCTATTTGCCTTGATCAATTCTTGAAGAACGCATGTTGGCATTTCAATCCCAGATTTGCATATAATCTAAATTCTCCATCAGACCGTCAAATGTTAAAGTCAAATGTTGTTTTTCCTACGTTTGTAACATATATTGCATGTTCTTAAAAAATTAGAATCTGTTAAAAAGTATTTCACTAGTAAAAGATGAGTTATTTTATATTCTAATATAATAATAGACTATAGTTGTATGTTGTGTTATTGATTAATTGTGTTTTTCAGATGATTATATACGATGATATTTGTACAACTCACTACATCTAAAGTATAGTCCATATTTCAATCAGAATACGTCCCCACAATAAGTAAAGAGGAGTTTAATGGGATACAATCGTTCAACTTCGTTTATAAGAATACTTTAACTTGTTAAAAACAAACTGACAAACTCACAAATTGATTACTGTAGAAGCAACTCTTATCTCTGCTCTTTGCGACTGATTTGACTTTAATTAAAATAAGAATGAAAATGATATATTTATTTTATTGATTAATTTTGATTTTCAGATGATTGTATTTAAGAAATTTCGCTGTATCCCAATGTGTTTTGTAATAAAGTATGATTTTGCCCTGAACTATTACAGTTAAAGCACGAGGGCGTTAGTGTTTTGACGTAATAATAGTTCAGGGGAAAACTATACTTTATTACAAAACACATCGGGGTACATCGAACTTTATTTCTTTTCTAAGATTCCATATGATCAGGTCAGGTAACATTCTGATTCCAATAATTTGGAAATATTTATATTCCATGTATAAAACCCAAGCCCTAAGATAAAAACGACATTTCATTGGTTTGATTCCGTAGATTTAATGTTGAAATTAGATTTTGTCATTGATTTATTATAAATATTGTTTTTCTTGTTGAATGTTTCATTGTTTTCACAAGAAAAATTAAACACAGCTGGAACAGAGGGAACACCTTTCAATTGTTCCGTCATCAAACAACCATACCTATTTTGTCTGATAAAGTACTTTTTTATTGTTCTAACCGCTAGGCATCTTAGAAACGATAACATTTGCACAACTCACTACATCTAAAGTATAGTCCACATTTCAATCAGAATACGTCCCATCAATAAGTAAAGAGGAGTTTTAAGGGGATACACGCGTTCAACTTCGTTTATAAGAATACTTTTACCTGTTTAGAACAAACTGACAAACTCTCAAAATGAATTACTGTAGAAGCAACTCTTATCTCTGCTCTTTGCGACTGGTTTGACTTGAGAATGAGAATGACAATTAAAATGTATTTAAACCCTGTGTTAATATTTTAATATTACAACTGTGATTTAAATCTGAATCTGATCTTATTGAATTTGTAACTAAATGAAAATAAAAATATTCATGTGAGAGATTTTATTTGGATATTTAATGAATACTATTCGAAAGTTAATTATAATTTGAAATATGTCACAGTAATGTAGCAATTTCCCTTCATTAAATTGGTTTTATCATGTTGAATTCTATCTACGATTTCATTACTTATTACACTCTGACAATTAAGTTGTTATATATTTATTGAAACGTTGCCGGTTCAGATTTCAAAATTGATGATGAGAATGATGATGATTTTCATTGTCATATATAGTTTCTCCTCCAGTGACGTCACGCTATTGTTCTTGGGAGGCATTATGTTAGGGATATTATTCAAGTAATTTTCCACTTATGTGTGATATTTGTGTTTATCAACTATCAAGATAATTACGAAATTTATATATATACAACGAAAGGGTTAACTATTGTCAATTGAGGTTTTACAAAAATACGTTTGACTTTGAAGTGTACTTTTTTCCTTTCCTTGTCACATGTGTTTTAGTTAATGAGTTGTTCGTTTTAGTTTTATATCTTAACTAAATGTGTTATTCAAATACCTTCCTTGATAACCTGACAACACTGTGTTTATATATTCAAATGCTATTGTATTTTATAAGACACTTTACATCCTTACGTTTCACTGTTTTGTCTAGTTGTGCCTTCATGTTGATAGATATCTCTGTTATCTACATAATCATTGTTCGGAAACATTATTGTGGTGGCAATAAACATCAGACAAGTTTTGTGTTTAAACGTGTTTACTTTTCATGAGAATAATGGAACCTCTATTATCAACCTACCAGCCATATAACGTGATACTTGAAATGACCTTTCTTAACCGTATCACCCGGTACGAGGGACACAGACAGTTGTAAACACTGTCGGAGGGAATTATAATGATTGTAAACCCTAATATATTTGCTAAGATGACGGCTTGAAAGTAAAGATCTGAAGAAAAAAACTTAGACTAATTTTGAAAAATTTCTTAAATTTACGACAGAATATAAACAGCAAATGTTTTGCAGAAAGTGCGTCTCGAACCCGTATCCACTATCACCTGTAGTTACTGAGCTAACGCCTTAGTCTACTGCGCCAACGGGGCAGATGAGATTTCATGGTACAAAAGCAACTCATATAGCGCAGCTGTTAACAGCCTGACATCAGCCATGGATCCTCAATATAACGCCAGGGATCCTCAATATAACGCGATAACAAGTAAAAAGCCTGTTTTACACTTAAAAACGGTTGATAATATGGAGAAACCATTCTACCTCGGATATGGTAAGGTTGTAGACCCTGATAGTCAGAAAAAACCCTCGGATGCTTCGTATCCTCGGGTTTTTCCTTCCTATCAGGGTCCACAACCTTACCATATCCGAGGTAGAATGGTTTCTCCTTATATTAACTCTCTAACTGGAATAGGGAAGCAGGATTCAGATTGTTTAAACATATCCACAAACTCGTTATTCACTGCCAACTTCACTTCAGCCGTCTGTCAGCCCTGTTGAAATGTGATTTGATGGAAGATTGTTTCTCTTTTGGATACAGCTAATTTAGTCGACGTATTCTGATTTCTTTTTGTATTGTGTCTTATAAATCAGTTTGGAATATTTCAAATCAGGATATTCTTAATATGTTTTCTGGATGACATGTATTATTTAATAGTTGCTGTATGTATAATATCATAACATATTTCTATGAACTATGATAACTGTGTAATGATTTTATTTACTTTATACAATTTCAATTCAAGTATGTTTATTCGAATATTTAAACCCAGGTAATGAGAAGAATTCCAGCAGTTTACAGCAGTAGTCTTCTCTGATTACATCAATGTGTGAAACTCCACACCACAGTACGTAATAGCATGGTTCATAAATAACAGTGCACACATACACATATAAAAGTTAAATATACAGTGGTCAGTTGAGACAAGTAAGTACCATGTGGTGTTACGTCAGTGCCATCGTGGCAAATCTAATTAACAAAAAAAAACAGATCCATTAGAATAACATTAATGTTGACGATATGTTTCTTCGAAGATGATCAGTTTTTGTATAACAATATATGGTATAATTAGTTAAGCTTTTGAAAAAGTCATTTATTGGCATTTACCCAAAATTCATGTTTGTTGAATTATACTTTAAAGGTGCAGTCCAGCATATTTTCCACTTTTAAACTAGAAGGTTTTCCTGAAATTTTCTAACATGGGTTTGTTCATCTATATAATCTAGGCACTTCCAAGAAAAATGGCAAAAATTTGTCGAGGAGTTTTCGAGAAAATCACCACTTAAACCTGTCTGTCTGTAAAGTGTTCGCATTTTCGTCTTCTCCAGAACCACTTGGTCTAGGAAGCTAAACTTTTGTGTACAGACTCCTTGGCCAATGGGGATTCTAAATTGTAAAATTGGTGACCCTCAGCCTGTGACTTTAAAAACCTATTTTCATCTTCTTCTCCAGTACTAAAAGGTCTAGAAAGCTGAAATGTTTTGTACAGACACCTAGGCCCATGGGGATTCTAAATTGTAGATTATGTGACCCTCTTACCCCAAATAGGATCACAGGGGTCACAACCTTAAAAAGCTATTTTCATCTTCTTCTCCAGTTCCAAAAAGTCTAGAGAGATGAAAAGTTGTGTGCAGACACTTTAGACAAAGGGGATTCTAAAGTGTAGCTTTTGTGACCCCATGACCCCATGACCCCATGACTTTAACTTAGCTATTAACACTGCTATAATGCATAAAATGTTCTACAAAATTTTGTATAGGCCTGCAGCACATGCATGCTCACTTTTGTCAACATCACTTACATTAAATCAAGTGAATTAAAAAAAAACATCACTTCAATCAAGATTTTATTTTGTTATTGTTAAATCAAATACAAAATTCTCAATCTCTCCAATTCATCAGCTTGTTACAGCCAAACGTCTTCCCCTGCCGTCTCCTACCTAGTCCACTGCTCCCAGCTTGGCCCCTCTATTCATTACTCCTTCCTGAGTCTTCTTTCTCCTATTCCTTCTGCAAAATCAGTTTATTTGTATCAATTTATTAAAAATGTATGACTTAAATGATGCAAGTATTTAATACAAAACTATGTTTTCATTTATTCTAATTAATAGCAATTGATAAATGATCAGAAAATATATCACAACATAATACTAGCATCATTTTAGATACAATTTTGCTTTTAGTTCATAATTATTAAGTTTAACCATTGTGGTAGCTAATCTAATTGGATTTATTTTCAGTATTTCAAAAAAAGACAAACATAATAATTAGTTAAGAACTGCAGGTTATCATATTAATTAGCACATCAAGGAGCAGATATTACCGTAAATCCTTGAATAATCGGGTAGATAAAGATGTGAATATATTGTAAATAAAGCTCTTGCCATGAGATTGAAGTTCACATAAATATTCCAGAATTATTTTTAAAAAAGGAGACACCCACTGGTTTGTTTACAGTTGCTAAATTTAACTCGGCGATTATTCAAGGCATGCGTCGCATGATGTTATTATGTATTCAAAGAGGGATCATTAGACCTAGCTGGCGATTATACAAGCCAGGCGATTATTAAAGGATTTACGGTATTCGCTTGACAACGTGGAGGAGACTTCGAAGATGAAACTACTCAAAGATCCATAATGAATTTTGCATTCATATTACACAACGAAATCTTTGTACTCGTAGTTTGATGGTACAATTTTACCGTACCGATGTCTCACATAAACTCAATACAGTATTGTCTTAGTCATTGTTCAACGCATCACCAGCTGATTCAGTGATTGCAAATTGCAATTCGTAATGCGCGGAAGAATGAACTTCGATGACCGAACTTGAAATATTATTACGAATATAAATATTCTAAACATAATGACATATCTGAAATGTTCAATGCACATTCACTTTTCGATCAGCCAATATCTACACTACATGTACCCATTGAAAACAATATTACGTCCACTTACCATGAACGTTTCTCAGTCGCTGTCACCGTGTTGTCGTGTTACACGCGAGTATCGGAAGTCACGTGACATCTTATTGTCAGTGCGTACCACTAAACTTCACACAAAAAACGTTTTTCAAATATAACTGAAAATTTCATTTTTTATTTTTTTAAATGTTTTAACCAATAGGTAGAGTATATTGTTAACGTTTCAGAACAGTTAAGAGTGAAAAAGGTCAAAAATTTGCCGGAGTGCACCTTTAATGAATGTCCCAAAATATTAGACATCTTACATGTTTACATTGGTTTTAAAGAGCATGTCTCGACATGATAGAGAACAATAATTGAAAGTGACGTATGTACGTTCTATAGTTATAGCAAGACATGCGGTTTTTATCCGCTGTGTGCATTCGGAGTACAAACGTATGCATCATACGCTTTTCATACAAATCTCATATGTTAATGTGGAAATTTATTGCTTCATATGTGAAAAAAGTACGGCAGAATTTCATTTTGAGCTAGTCTGTTGTCTACACAAAAAAATGCAACTCATACGCACTCGTCATACACAGAAGGGTTACATGGCCCTAAATAAGTATATCTCTGTCTCACTTTGTACATGCAAGTTTGTTTTCCTTTGTTATTACTAAAAGAGGTTAATCAAAGTTATTTTCTTAACCATAACAAAATGAATAAGCAATGACTGTTATTTCTTCCTCGAAAATGAAGCACTTGATGGATGTAAATGAGTCTTGGAATAAATGAGGGTTAATTTTTGTTATTCACAATTTTGTTATTTAGTACAAACAGTGAAACTGTGACAACTGAATCACTGTCACTAATACGAGGGTGTGCTGATAGATATATGTCTTTTTCAGTGATTGAACATTAAAGAAATGTAAACAATTATTATTTATATAGCATCCATTGTCCAGCAGTAACTTCATTCAAAATTACGTTTCCAATTGCGATTTGTTTTAAAAACGTGATACAAATACTACATTTGAATATGTCATGGATGTATCACATTTGTTTGATTTTTTGAAATTCTGATGTTCTAAAATAGTCGCTCTTGAAAATCATGGAGGCAAAGATACATAAATACACAGTTTACAATACAAGTTTAATTTTAATGATTTGCTTTTTAAAATTGTAACATCCATGGAAGGTTAAAAACAGATTAAAATGTTAAAATATAATTCTAATAGGAAAGGTGTGCTTCATAATGTTCAGAAAATGAATTTCTATCGAATAGGATATACAATTTAATCAAATCAAATACACATACATGCCAGTAAGTGGTCAAGTTATATGGTTGCACTTGAATATGATTGAAGCATTATGACGCGAAATTATTATTGACAAGTGATTATTGGTGATGTCTACATATGAACAATTACAATCATTGTTGCAGATAAGAATGACTAGCAGTGGCGCCTTGAGTGTGTCATTGCAGACATAACCATTTGGATCTGTTTGAAGTGTGTGACACACCAGACAAAGGTGGTAACTAGTTATGATAGACGGAGCCTGAAATCGAATATCTTATTAAATTGTTGTCGAAGATGAAGGCTTCAGAAGTGTCAATATATAAGTTTCCGAGACTAATTTAACGCCATAACGTCATAAACATTTGACATAAACCATGAGGACGTCCGCCCTCAAGTGTTTCAAAGGATATCATTACAAACTGGAAATACACACAGGCGATTATTGAACAGCTCACATTGTAACAAATTAATTTCAATAAACATACATCGGTCTTTATTGCAATTAAAGATAAGAATACTTTGGATATACAACTGTATATAATTATCATTATTGGTTATTTTTGTAAAGGCCTAATTAAGTATAAGGAGTCTATCGGATAATTTGTTTATTGACCGAATTCTTAGATCAAGGCGTCTGCTAATTCGAGATTATCTTGTTACTTTGGTCTATTAAATGCCGCTGTCAGGAACTGTAATTAAAGTGTATACGAAAGATGAAAGGATTCACGTCGCCATTAAATCGCCTGTGATATTCATTACTTCATAGAATAAACATAGAAACACAACATATGTTACAATAATATGTTATTCACAACCACCACACATTAGCTCCTAATCTCTAGCATCTATTCATATGATGTAAACATATTTTTTTTCAATATATTGAATATGGATATGTAAACAAGCTGTAATGGCTTACGTTCATACCGCTCTATTGCATTTGAACATAGAAACAACAAACATTAATAATAAACAGCATGATAAACAACATGAAAGAAGAGCAAGCAACCTACTAACAACACACATATTGAACCATTATAAATTGTAAAATCAATCTAAAAACCCAATTGGCTGTCAATATAATACAATGGCAAGCGCCATCATCAATATGGCAATAAAGAAATCAATGTGGGGACAGAGGCGATTATGTTCAAAATATGTCCGATACGTTCAAGCAACACAAATTTAAAGACACATTTTTCATAAACCAGTATAGAGTTTGAAATACAGGGGTTTAAAACATATATACGATAGGAAAAGAGAGATACAACTTACTAATTATACAGAAATATATAACTGTTTCTTTTTTTAAAAATTATTATTTCATTCATAACAATTTTGTTTTCCAAAGTTTTTATTTTAATAGAGTTGTGTTTCAGGGTTTCCGAAAAGTTATAAAGCTTTTATAACAACCCCCCATGCATTTAAAATTCCTCTAAGTGTTTTTCATTGATTATCAATAAAAGCTTATCAGAAGGTGTGTTCCCTAGCCTTTTGAAGGAAGCCACTGTGAAACCGCTCATCAAGAACAGTAAGTTGAACAATTCAGATTTTAAAAATTACCGTCCTGTATCAAACTTGGCATACCTTTCGAAGCTGATCGAAAAGGCAGTCGCAAAGAGGCTGATGATGCATCTTTCATCACATGATATTCTCAACAAATATCAATCTGCCTACAGACCCTTACATTCTACAGAAACTCTCATGTTACGACTTATCAATGATCTACGGATAATCATTGATAATGGTAAGCTAGCGACGTTAGTTCTCTTGGATCTAAGCGCCGCTTTCGATACGGTAGATCATGCTAAACTCCTGGAAATGCTGGAGAGGCATACTGGTATCAAAAACTCAGCACTTAGATGGTTTGCCTCATATCTGGATGGACGGAAACAGTCTGTTGTGGTGCAAGGTTGTGCTTCTAAGGAGCTTGAGCTAGTGTGTGGAGTACCTCAAGGCTCTGTACTTGGGCCCATTTTGTTTCTCATTTATGTCAACAGCCTTCGGTGTGTCATCGACAGGCATGGTATTGGGCACTACTCTTATGCTGACGATGTGCAACTGCTGAAGTCGATTTGCCACGGATCTTTATCAAGGGATCTCCAGCAGGTGAATCTATGCACAACAGATATCAAAGGTTGGATGGATTCCAAAATGCTGAAACTGAATGAGAATAAAACTGAAGTTCTCATCCTTGGAACCAGTAGAAAATTGCAAAGCATTGATGTTGACAGAGTTTCAATTTGACTCTCGATGATTCAGCCATCAAACTGTGTGAAGGATCTGGGAGTTTATGTCGACTCAAATCTTTCACTTGATGCACAGGTCAGCAATCTCTGCAAGTTTGCAACTTCCATCTTAGGATCATTGGTGCTGTTCGGAAGTTCATAACGACTGATGCTGCTCACACCCTGGTCCGGTGCCTAATCTTTTCACGAATGGACTACTGCAATAGTCTTTTATTTGGAATCACCACTAAACAGCTATCCAGACTTCAAAAACTTCAAAACCGTGCAGCTAGGATTGTGAAGAGATATCTCCAACCCTCAAGTCACTTCACTGGCTTCCAATCAAATATAGGATTGACTTTAAGATTTTATGCCTTGTACATAAATGCCTTCACAACCAAGCTCCATTATATTTATCTGAACTGCTTGTAAATTATGTTCCTTCAAGACCACTCAGATCTGAACATCGATCCCTCCTAATTGTGCCAAAAGTCAATCTAGCCACCTATGGACAGAGATCATTTTCATATGCAGCCGCCACTTTGTGGAATCCTCTACCAGAAACAATAAAGCTTTGTGAATCATTGGACTCATTCAAGATATCTTTGAAAACTTACTTCTTCTCAATTGCCTTTGACTGACTTTCTTCTTTCTTTTTCCCTATGCGCCATGAGCATGCACAAGTGTATGGATTGGGCGCTCTATAAATATCCATTATTATTAGGTCTTCAGACTTTAGTCTGAAAGACCTATTGTTATTACCCGATTTTCCTTATTGTTATTATTAGGTCTTCAGACTTTAGTCTGAAAGACCTATTGTTATTACCCGATTTTCCTTATTAGGTCTTCAGACTTTAGTCTGAAAGACCTATTGTTATTATCCGATTTTCCTTATTAGGTCTTCAGACTTTAGTCTGAAAGACCTATTGTTATTATCCGATTTTCCTTATTATACTTTATACTTATTTGTACCAATTTTGTGTCAAAGGTACAGCCCAAACTACTTATGCAAATTCCATGAAACTTTCAGGGACTATAGCCTCTGGTCTGAAATTTATACATATCACAAAAAATCCTGACTTCCGGCTTCTGTTTCTGTGTTACAGCCCCTTTAATTTTCGAATTTTAACATGGGAATTTTTTTCAAAATGCACTTAGAGACTTGCAACTTTTTCTAAAAGATGCGCAATCATCTACTTACCAAAAAAGTAAATCATGAAAAAGTCGTATGTCACGTGACTTTGACGCCATTTTCATTTTAGTGCATTTTTTAGCATTTTCAGCCGCTCCGATCGTACCGATCTTAAAAAATCTTCTCCTCTGAACATACTGGTACTACAAAGCTGAAACTTTCACAGAATGTAGCTGATACATTGAACTAAAAACGATACTGAAAAGCAAATGTGTAATGTTAATACTTTTGTCACAGTGCCCATTGAAATTTGTCTGAAAATGCGAAAATATGAAAAATCGCAAACTTCAAGGGCAGATAATTCGAATCTTTACCAAGCGAACTTTATAAGTTTTTCAGGGAAGGAGGACACATATGTCATGTACAATAATCAATAATAAAATTTCTTGCGTACTGTCATTTATCGTTTGTAGAAATGTCGAAAGATTGTCATTTTTCGAAATTTAAATTTTTAACATGGGCAAAATTTTCAAAATAGAACTAGCGACTTGCAACTTAGTTTAAACGATAGCTAGTGTCCTTGTGACAAAAAAAGTAAATCAAGACGAAATCGTAGGTCACGTGGTTTCTATAGTATAATGCATTTCCTTTTTTTCCCTTCGAGGTCTGCTTTTGGCGGCATGCTCCTTAGCAAGTGGTTGCGGGAACAATGCATCTTTTCACTATTTTCATTGTATCTTTTCTAAATATCCACTTAGAGACTTGCAACTTGTTTTAAAAGGTACACAATAACCTTGCCTGCAAATAAATAAAGCTTACAATATGTGTAGCAGGAGTAATTATTTTATAATTCAACATTTCCACCGTTCTACAGCCTGGTCTGCTTTTGGCGACATGCACCTTGTCAGGAGCTAGCGGGAAGCTCTGATCTCTTCAACATTATGTAAAACGTGGACAAGAAGGAAAGATTGCTCTGGCTACAATGCAGCAGTCTGAAGACCGTCAGTACTGCCCTGGCAGTCCTAGTTATTATTATTATTATTATTATTTTCGGTAATTTTGTGTCACCTGTACTGCCTAAACTAGTGATGCAAATTCCATGAAACTTACAGGGATGATAGCTTCTGGGCTGAAATTGATACAGATCACAAAATATCCAGACTTCCGGCTTCTGTTTTTGTGTTACAGCCCCTTTAAATTTCGATTTTTAACATGGGATCTTTTGTCAAAGTGCACTTAGAGACTTGAAACTTTTTGCAAAAGATGCGCAATGATCTGTTTAGCAAAAAAGCAAATCATGAGAAAGTCGTTTGTCACGTGACTTAGACGCCATTTTGATTTTAGAGTATTTTTTTGCATTTTCAGCCTTTCCGACACTACCGATCTTAAAAAATCTTCTCCTCTGAACATACTGGTGGTACAGAGCTGAAACTTTTACAGAATGTAGCTGATGCATTGTACTTAAAAGGATACCTACAAAGAAAATGGAAACCTCAAAACTATTTTCACAGTGCCCCTTCAAATTTGTCCGAAAATGTGAAAAACTTGAAAATACGCAAACTTCAAGGGCAGATAACTCGAATACCTAACAAGGGAACTTTATAAGTTTTTCAGGTAAGGAAGACACATATGTCATAAACAGGAATCAATCAGATAAATGCTTGCGTAAAGTCATTTTTTTTCTGTAGAAATGTCGAAAAAATGTCATTTTTCAAAATTTACTTTTTTAACATGGGCAAAATTTTCAAAATAGAACTAGCGACTTGCAACTTAGTTTAAACGATAGCTAATGTCCTTCTGACAAAAAAAGTAAATCAAGACGAAATCGTAGGTCACGTGGTTTCTATAGTATAACGCATTTCCTTTGTTTCCCTTCGAAGGTCTGCTTTTGGCGGCATGCTCCTTGGCAAGAGGTTGTGGGAACCTTGCATCTTTTCACTATTTTCATTGTATCTTTTCTAAATATCAACTTAGAGACTTGCAACTTGTTTTAAAAGATACACAATGACCTTGCCTACAAATCAATGAAGCTTATAATATTCTTAGCAGGGGTAAACATTTTATATTTCAACATTTCCATCGTTCTTCAGTCTGGTCTGCTTTTGGTGACATGCACCTTGGCAGGAGCCAGCGGAAAGCTCTGATCTCTTCAACATTATGTAAAACGTGGACAAGAAGGAAAGATTGCTTTGGCTACAATGCAGCAGTCTGAAGACCGTCAGTACTGCCCTGGCAGTCCTAGTTAGGTCTTCATAAGTCTGAAAGACCTATTGTTATTACCCGATTTTCCTTATTAGGTCTTCAGACTTTAGTCTGAAAGACCTATTGTTATTATCCGATTTTCCTTATTATTATTATACTTATTTGTACCAATTTTGTGTCAAAGGTACAGCCTAAACTACTCATGCACATTCCATGACACTTTCAGGGATGATAGCCTCTGGGCTGAAATCTATACATATCACAACAAATCCTGACTTCCGGCTTCTGTTTTTGTGCTACAGCCCCTTTAAATTTCGAATTTTAACATGGGAAATTTTTTCAAAATGCACTTAGAGACTTGCAACTTTTTGCAAAAGATGCGCAATCATCTTTTGAGCAAAAAAGCAAATCATGAGAAAGTCGTACATCACGTGACTTAGACGCCATTTTGATTTCAGTGCATTTTTTGGCATTTTCAGCCTTTCTGACACTACCGATCTTAAAAAATCTTCTCCTCTGAACATACTGGTACAATACAGCTGAAACTTTCACAAAATGCAGCTGATGCATTGTACAAAAAACGATACCTACTTAGAAATAGGAAACCTGTATACTTTTGTAACAGTGCCCATTCAAATTTTTCAAAAAATCGAAAAACCTGACAAATGGCAAACTTCAAGGGCAGATAACTCGAATACCTACCAAGCGAACTTTATCAGTTTTCCAGGGTAGGAGGACACATATGTCATGTACAGGAATCAATAGTACAATTGCTCGCGTATAGTCATTTACGGTGTGTAGAATTGTCGAAAAATTGTCATTTTTCGAAAGTTAAATTTTTAACATGGGAAAATTTTTCAAAATAGAACTAGCGACTTGCAACTTAGTTTAAACGACAGCTAATGTCCTTGTGACAAAAAAAGTAAATCATGACGAAATCGTAGGTCACGTGGTTTCTATAGTATAATGCATTTCCTTTGTTTCCCTTCGAAGGTCTGCTTTTGGCGGCATGCTCCTTGGCAAGAGGTTGCGGGAACCTTGCATCTTTTCACTATTTTCATTGTATCTTTTCTAAATATCAACTTAGAGTCTTGCAACTTGTTTTAAAAGATACACAATGACCTTGCCTACAAATAAATAAAGCTTATAATATTCTTTGCAGGGGTAACATTTTTATTTTTCAACATTTCCATCGTTCTACAGCCTGGTCTGCTTTTGGCGACATGCACCTTGTCAGGAGCTAGCGGAAATCTCTGATCTCTTCAACATTATGTAAAACGTGGACAAGAAGGGAAGATTGCTCTGGCTACAATGCAGCAGTCTGAAGACCGTCAGTACTGCCATGGCAGTCCTAGTTAGGTCTTCAGACGAAAGTCTGGGAGACCTATTGTTATTATCCTGATTATTATTATACTTATTATTATTCCACATGAATTTTGTGGAATTTCTATAAAATAAATGGCTGAGCCGATTTTCATGAAACTTTCTGGGATGATAGCCTCTTGGATGAACTTGATACATTTTTAAGGAATTCCGATTTCCGGTTCCGGTTTCTGAGTTACGGCCCTTGGAAAATTCGAATTTTAACATTGGGAAAATTTTCAAAATGCACCTAGAGACTTGAAACCTATTTCAAAAGATGCGCAATATCATTTTGAACAAAAAAGTAAATCATAGCGAAATCGTACGTCACGTGACTTAGACGCCATTTTGATTTTAGTGACTTTTCGTGAATTTTGACCCCATGCACCTTTAAAAATCTTCTCCTCTGAAAGTACTTGGGGTAGACAGTTGTAATTTACATTTTCTTGAAGCAGGTGCATTGTAGTATCTGGCTATCTCATGGGAAGTGCGAACTCATTGTATTTTTATCACAGTCAGCTTTCAAAGTTGTCTAAAAATGAGAAAATCAGAAAAATTGCAAACTTCAAGGGCAGATAACTCAAAAACCTGGAAAGGGAACTTTATGATATTTTCAGGGAGGGAAGATACATATGTTCTGTATAAGAATCAATAATAAAATGGCTCGCGTACAGTCATTTCCGGTCTGTAGGAATTTTGAAAAAATGACATTTTTCAAAATGTAAATTTTTAACATGGGCAAAATTTTCAAAATATACCTAGAGACTTGCAACTTAATTTAAAAGATAGCTTATATCGTTGTGACCAAAATTGTAAATCATGACGACTTCGTAGCTCACACGGTTAAGCCGTCATTTACATTTTCTGTATTATAATGCTTTCTCATCGGTTAACTTGGAAGCCCTGCCTTTGGCATGCTCCTTGGCAAGAGGTTACGGGAACGTGGCATCTCATTCTATAAGTGTTCTTGTCATTTTATTATTTCTAAATATCTACTTTCAGACTTGCAACTTGTTTTAAATGAATCAAAATGAATTTCATTGCAAATAAATAAAGCTGATATATTCGTTGTAGTTCACAAATAATTAAAATTCAATATTTCCTTCATTTTGACGCCTGGTTTGCTTATGGCAGCATGCACTTTAGCAGGAGCTTGCGGAAATTGTGATTTCTTCTTAGGACACTGCAGGCATCGGTGAAAGATTTTAACACAAAATTTGTATTTTAAACAAGGGTAAAATTTCCAAATGGAACAAGAGACTGTCTTATTGTATAGTATTATTTTTTAAAATCCACTTACAGATTACCAACTTGTTGTAAAAGATTGACATTATACCGGTTCTATAAAAACATAAAGCTGATAAATTCGTTGGAAAGGGCAAATTTTAAATATCAACCTAGAGACTTAATTTTTTTAAGATGCACAGTACAAATAAAAACAAAAAGTAAATCATGGCGAATATGAAGGTCACGTGGTTTTCTTGATATTTTGATTTATAATATAAGTTGGGAATTTTCACAGTTTTGCTGGTATGAGAGATACATGTTACATTAATAGTTTTGACAGAATAGTATAAGTGACATTCTTCGATCAAACATGGAGGTGAAGGTCAAGCGGAAGTCTGAAGACCTAAGTACTGCCGCGGCAGTCCTAGTTATTATTATTATTATTATTATTTTCGGTAATTTTGTGTCACCTGTACTGCCTAAACTAGTGATGCAAATTCCATGCAACTTACAGAGATGATAGCTTCTGGGCTGAAATTGATACAGATCACAAAAAATCCTGACTTCCGGCTTCTGTTTTTGTATTACAGCCCCTTTAAATTTCGATTTTTAACATGGGATTTTTTTTCAAAATGCACTTACAGACTTGAAACTTTTTGCAAAAGATGCGCATTGATCTGTTTAGCAAAAAAGCAAATCATGAGAAAGTCGTTTGTCACGTGACTTAGACGCAATTTTGATTTTAGAGTATTTTTTTGCATTTTCAGCCTTTCCGACACTACCGATCTTAAAAAATCTTCTCCTCTGAACATACTGGTGGTACAGAGCTGAAACTTTTACAGAATGTAGCTGATGCATTGTACTTAAAAGGATACCTACATAGAAAATGGAAACCTCAAAACTATTTTCACAGTGCCCATTCAAATTTGTCCGAAAATAAAAAAACTTGAAAATACGCAAACTTCAAGGGCAGATAACTCGAATACCTAACAAGGGAACTTTATAAGTTTTTCAGGTAAGGAAGACACATATGTCAT
This sequence comes from Gibbula magus, assembly GCA_936450465.1. Lineage (NCBI taxonomy): Eukaryota > Metazoa > Mollusca > Gastropoda > Trochida > Trochidae > Gibbula > Gibbula magus. The sequence goes on along the minus strand of OW388290.1, from coordinate 7,903,570 downwards.
ATACAGGAATCAATCAGAAAAATACTTGCGTAAAGTCATTCTTTTTCTGTAGAAATGTCGAAAAAATGTCATTTTTCAAAATTTAATTTTTTAACATGGGCAAAATTTTCAAAATAGAACTAGCCACTTGCAACTTAGTTTAAACGATAGCTCATTTCCTTCTGACTAAAAAAAGTAAATCAAGACGAAATCGTAGGTCACGTGGTTTCTATAGTATAACGCATTTCCTTTGTTTCCCTTCGAAGGTCTGCTTTTGGCGGCATGCTCCTTGGCAAGAGGTTGCAGGAACCTTGCATCTTTTCACTATTTTCATTGTATCTTTTCTAAATATCAAGTTAGAGACTTGCAACTTGTTTTAAAAGATACACAATGACCTTGCCTACAAATAAATACAGCTTATAATATTCTTTGCAGGGGTAACATTTTTATTTTTCAATATTTCCATCGTTCTACAGCCTGGTCTGCTTTTGGCGACATGCACCTTGTCAGGAGCTAGCGGAAAGCTCTGATCTCTTCAACATTATGTAAAACGTGGACTAGAAGGAAAGATTGCTCTGGCTACAATGCAGCAGTCTGAAGACCGTCAGTACTGCCATGGCAGTCCTAGTTATTAGGTCTTCAGACTTTAGTCTGAAAGACCTATTGTTATTATCCGATTTTCCTTATTAGGTCTTCAGACTTTAGTCTGAAAGACCTATTGTTATTATCCGATTTTCCTTATTATTAGGTCTTCAGACTTTAGTCTGAAAGACCTATTGTTATTATCCGATTTTCCTTATTATTATTATTTTCGGTAATTTTGTGTCACCTGCACAGTCTAAACTACGTATGCTAATTACATGTAACTTTCAGGAGTGATAGCCTGTGGTCTGAAATTGATACATATCACAAAAAATCCTGACTTCCGGCTTCCGTTCTTATGCTACAGCCCCTTTAAATTTCGAATTTTAACATGGTTTTTTTTTTCAAAATGCACTCAGAGACTTGCAACTTTTTCTAAAAGATGCGCAATCATCCTCTTAGCAAAAAAGTAAATCATGAGAAAGTCGTATGTCACGTGACTTAGACGCCATTCTGATTTTAGTGTATTTTTTAGCATTTTCAGCCTCTCCGATAGTACCGATCTTAAAAAATCTTCTCCTCTGAACATACTGGTACAACAGAGTTGCAACTTACACAGAACGTAGCTGATGAATTGTACTGAAAACTTATCGAGACAGAATTTGCAAATTCGATCTATTTATTTCACAGTGCCCATTCAAAAATGTCTGAAAATGAGAAAAAGTTAAAATATGCAAACTTCAAGGGCAAATTACTCAGACATCTAGAACGGGAACTTTATGATTCTTTCAGGTAACGGAGACACATATGTCGTAAACAAGAATCAATAATTAAATAGCATGCGTAAAGTCATTTCGAGTCTGTAGAAATGTCGAAAAATCGTCATTTTTCACAAAATAGATTTTTAACATGGGCAAAAATTTCAAAATAGAACTAGCGACTTGCAACTTTGTTCAAACGATAGCTTATGTCCTTGAGACAAAAAAAGTAAATCATGACAAAATCGTAGGTCACGTGGTTTCTATAGTATAATGCATTTCCTTTGTTTCCCTTCGAAGGTCTGATTTTGGCGGCATGCTCCTTTGCAAGAGGTTGCGGGAACCTTGCATCTTTTCACTATTTTCATTGTATCTTTTCTAAATATCAACTTACAGACTTGCAACTTGTTTTAAAAGATACACAATAACCTTGCCTGCACATACATAAGCTTATAATATTCGTGGCAGGGGTAATATTTTTTATAATTCAACATTTCTATCTTTCTTCAACCTGGTCTGCTTTTGGTGCCATGCACCTTGTCAGGAGCTAGCTTAAAGCTCTGATCTCTTCAACATTATGTAAAACGTGGACAAGAAGGAAATATTGCTCTGGCTACAATGCAGCAGTCTGAAGACCGTCAGTACTGCCATGGCAGTCCTAGTTATTATTATTATTATTTTCGGTAATTTTGTGCCAACTGTACAGTCTAAACTACGTATGCTAATTACATGAAACTTTCATGGGTGATAGACTTTGGTCTGAAATTGATACATATCACGAAAAATCCTGACTTCCGGCTTCCGTTATTATGCTACAGCCCCTTTAAATTTCGAATTTTAACATGGGTTTTTTTTTCAAAATGCACTCAGAGACTTGCAACTTTTTTTAAAAGATGCGCAATCATCCTCTCAGCAAAAAAGTAAATCATGAGAAAGTCGTATGTCACGTGACTTAGACGCCATTCTGATTTTAGTGTATTTTTTAGCATTTTCAGCCTCTCCGATAGTACCGATCTTAAAAAATCTTCTCCTCTGAACATACTGGTACAACAGAGTTGAAACTTACACAGAACGTAGCTGATGAATTGTACTGAAAACTTATCGAGACAGAATTTGCAAATTCGATCTATTTATTTCACAGTGCCCATTCAAAAATGTCTGAAAATGAGAAAAAGTGAAAATATGCAAACTTCAAGGGCAAATTACTCAGACATCGAGAACGGGAACTTTATGATTCTTTCAGGTAACGGAGACACATATGTCGTAAACAAGAATCAATTATTAAATAGCATGCGTAAAGTCATTTCCAGTCTGTAGAAATGTCGAAAAATCGTCATTTTTCACAAAATAGATTTTTAACATGGGCAAAAATTTCAAAATAGAACTAGCGACTTGCAACTTTGTTCAAACGATAGCTTTTGTCCTTGAGACAAAAAAAGTAAATCATGACAAAATCGTAGGTCACGTGGTTTCTATAGTATAATGCATTTCCTTTGTTTCCCTTCGAAGGTCTGATTTTGGCGGCATGCTCCTTGGCAAGAGGTTGCGGGAACCTTGCATCTTTTCACTATTTTCATTGTATCTTTTCTAAATATCAACTTACAGACTTGCAACTTGTTTTAAAAGATACACAATAACCTTGCCTGCACATACATAAGCTTATAATATTCGTGGCAGGGGTAATATTTTTTATAATTCAACATTTCTATCTTTCTTCAACCTGGTCTGCTTTTGGTGCCATGCACCTTGTCAGGAGCTAGCTTAAAGCTCTGATCTCTTCAACATTATGTAAAACGTGGACAAGAAGGAAAGATTGCTCTGGCTACAATGCAGCAGTCTGAAGACCGTCAGTACTGCCATGGCAGTCCTAGTTAGGTCTTCAGACTTTAGTCTGAAAGACCTATTGTTATTATCCGATTTTCCTTATTATTATTATTATTATTATTTGTGTTAATTTTGTGTCAAATGTACAGCCTAAACTACTTATGCTAATTACATGAAACTTTCAGACATTATAGCCCCTGGGCTGAAATTGATACATATCACAAAAAATCCTGAATTCCGGCTCCCGTGTTTGTGCTACAGCCCCTTTAAATTTAGATTTTTAACATGGCAATTTTTTTCAAAATGCACTTAGAGACTTGCAACTTTTTGCAAAAGATGCAAAATCATCTTCCAAGCAAAAAAGGAAATCATGACAAAGTCGTACGTCACGTGACTTAGACGCCATTTTGATTTTAGAGCATTTTTTTGCATTTTCTGCCTTTCCGACCATAGCGATTTTCAAAAATCTTCTCCTCTGAACATACTGGTACTACAGAACTGAAACTTTCACAGAATGTAGCTGATGCATTGTACTAAAAACGATAGTGTCTAGCACATGTGAAATGTTAATACTTTTGTCACAGTGCCCATTCAAATTTGTCTAAAAATGTGAAAATATGAAAAATCACAAATTTCAAGGGCAGATAATTCAAATATTTACTAAGCGAACTTTATCAGTTTTTCAGGGAAGAAGGACACATATGTCATGAACTAAAAGCAATAATAAAATTTCTTGCGTACAGTCATTTACCGTCTGTAGAAATGTCGAACAAGTGTCATTTTTCCAAATTTAAATTTTTAACATGGGCAAAATTTTCAAATTAGAACTAGAGATTTGCAACTTAGTTTAAACGATAGCTAATGTCCTTGTGACAAAAAAAGAAAATCAAGACGAAATCGTAGGTCACGTGGTTTCTTTATTATAATGCATTTCCTTTGTTTCCCTTCGAAGGTCTGATTTTGGCGGCATGCTCCTTTGCAAGAGGTTGCGGGAACCTTGCATCTTTTCACTATTTTCATTGTATCTTTTCTAAATATCCACTTAGAGACTTGCAACTTGTTTTAAAAGATGCACACTAACCTTGCCTGCAAATAAATAAAGCTTATAATATTCGTAGCAGGGGTAACATTTTTATAATTCAACATTTTCATCGTTCTACAGCCTGGTCTGCTTTTGGCGACATGCACCTTGTCAGGAGCTAGCGGAAATCTCTGATCTCTTCAACATTATGTAAAACGTGGACAAGAAGGAAAGATTGCTCTGGCTACAATGCAGCAGTCTGAAGACCGTCAGTACTGCCATGGCAGTCCTAGTTATTATTATACTTATACTTCTTCATGTTAATTTTGTGTCAAATGTACAGCCTAAACTACTTATGCCAATTGCATGACACTTTCAGGGATGATAGCCTCTGGGCTGAAATTGATACATATCACAAAAAATCTTGACTTCCGGCTTCTGTTTTTGTCTTACAGCACCTTTAAATTTCGAATTTTAACATGGGAATTTTTTTCAAAATGCACTTAGAGACTTGCAACATTTTCTAAAAGATGCGCAATCATCCTCTAAGCAAAAAAGTAAATCATAAGAAAGTCGTATGTCGCGTGACGTAGACGCCATTTTGATTTTAGTGCATTTTTTTGCATTTTCAGCTTCTCCGATCGTACCAATCTTAAAAAATCTTCTCCTCTGAACATACTGGTACTACAAAGCTGAAACTTTCACAGAATGTAGCTGATACATTGAACTAAAAACGATACTGAAAAGCAAATGTGTAATGTTAATACTTTTGTCACAGTGACCATTGAAAATTGTCTGAAAACGGGAAAATATGAAAAAACGCAAACTTCAAGGGCAGGTAATTCGAATATTTACAAAGCAAACTTTGTCAGATTTTCAGGGAAGGAGGACACATGTACCATGTACACAAATCAAGAAGAACATTTCTTGCGTATAGTCATTTACCGTCTGTAGAAATGTCGAAAAGTTGTCATTTTTCCAAATTTAAATTTTTAACATGGGCAAAATTTTCAAAATAGAACTAGCGACTTGCAACTTAGTTTAAACGATAGCTAATGTCCTTGTGACAAAAAAAGTAAATCAAGACGAAATCGTAGGTCACGTGGTTTCTATATTATAATGCATTTCCTTTCTTTCCCTTCAAAGGTCTGCTTTTGGCGGCATGCTCCTTGGCAAGAGGTTGCGGGAACCTTGCATCTTTTTCACTATTTTCATTGTATCTTTTCTAAATATCCACTTAGAGACTTGCAACTTGTTTTAAAAGATGCACAATAACCTTGCCTGCAAATAAATAAAGCTTATAATAGTCGTAGCAGGGGTAATAATTTTATAATTCAACTTTTTCATCGTTCTAGAGCCTGGTCTGTTTTTTGCGACATGCACTTTGTCTGATCTCTTCAACATTATGTAAAACGTGGACAAGAAGGAAAGATTGCTCTGGCTACAATGCAGCAGTCTGAAGACCGTCAGTACTGCCCTGGCAGTCCTAGTTAGGTCTTCAGACTTTAGTCTGAAAGACCTATTGTTATTACCCGAGTTTTCCTTATTATTAGGTCTTCAGACTTGAGTCTGAAAGACCTATTGTTATTATCCGATTTTCCTTATTATTATTATTTGTACCGATTTTGTGGCAGCTGCACAGCGTAAACTAATTACGCCAATTCCATGACACTTTCAGAGATAATAGGCTCTGGGCGGAAGTTGATACAGAAGAAAACAAATCCTAATTTCCGGCTTCCGTTTTTGTGCTACAGGCCCTTTAACTTTCGATTTTTAACATGGGAATTTTTTTAAAAATGCACTTAGAGACTTGCAACTTTTTTCAAAAGATGCACAATCATCTTCCAAGCAAAAAAGTATAACGTGAGAAAGTCGTACGTCACATGACTAAGACGCCATTTTGATTTTAGTGCATATTTGTGCATTTTCAGCCTTTCCGACACTACCGATCTTAAAAAATCTTCTCCTCTGAACATACTGGTACTACAGAGCTGAAACTTTCAAAGAAAGTAGCTGATGTATTGTACTAAAAACGATACGAGACAGAATTTGCAAAATCAATCTATTTATTTCACAGTGCCCATTCAAATATGTCGGAAAATGATAAAAAGTGAAAACATGCAAACTTCAAGGGCAGATTACTCAGACATCTAGAACGGGAACTTTATGATTCTTTCAGGGAACGAAGATACATATGTCGTGTACAGGAATCAATAATAATATAGCATGCGTACACTCATTTCCGGTCTGTAGAAGTGTCGAAAAATCGTCATTTTTCACAAAAAAGATTTTTAACATGGGCAAAATTTTCAAAATAGGACTGGAGACTTGCAAATTTGTTTAAACGATAGCTAATGTCCTTGTGACAAAAAAAGTAAATCATGACGAAATCGTAGGTCACGTGGTTTCTATAGTATAATGCATTTCTTTTGTTTCCCTTCAAAGCTCTCCTTTTGGCGGCATGCTCCATGGCAAGAGGTTGCGGGAACCTTGCATCTTTTCACTATTTTCATTGTATCTTTTCTAAATATCCACCTAGAGACTTGCAACTTGTTTTAAAAGATGCACAATAACCTTTCCTGTAAATAAATACAGCTTATAATATTCGTAGCAAGGGTAAACATTTTATAATTCAACATTTTCATCGTACTACAGCCTGGTCTGCTTTTGGCGACATGCACCTTGTCAGGAGCTAGCGGAAATATCTGATCTCTTCAACATTATGTAAAACGTGGGCTAGAAGGAAAGATTGCTCTGGCTACAATGCAGCAGTCTGAAGACCGTCAGTACTGCCATGGCAGTCCTAGTTAGGTCTTCAGACTTTAGTCTGAAAGACCTATTGTTATTATCCGATTTTCCTTATTATTAGGTCTTCAGACTTGAGTCTGAAAGACCTATTGTTATTATCCGATTTTCCTTATTATTATTATTTGTACCGATTTTGTGGCAGCTGCACAGCGTAAACTAATTACGCCAATTCCATGACACTTTCAGAGATAATAGGCTCTGGGCGGAAGTTGATACAGAAGAAAACAAATCCTAATTTCCGGCTTCCGTTTTTGTGCTACAGGCCCTTTAACTTTCGATGTTTAACATGGGAATTTTTTTTAAAATGCACTTAGAGACTTGCAACTTTTTTCAAAAGATGCACAATCATCTTCCAAGCAAAAAAGTAAAACATGAGAAAGTCGTATGTCACATGACTAAGACGCCATTTTGATTTTAGTGCATATTTGTGCATTTTCAGCCTTTCCGACACTACCGATCTTAAAAAATCTTCTCCTCTGAACATACTGGTACTACAGAGCTGAAACTTTCAAAGAAAGTAGCTGATGTATTGTACTAAAAACGATACGAGACAGAATTTGCAAAATCAATCTATTTATTTCACAGTGCCCATTCAAATATGTCGGAAAATGATAAAAAGTGAAAACATGCAAACTTCAAGGGCAGATTACTCAGACATCTAGAACGGGAACTTTATGATTCTTTCAGGGAACGAAGATACATATGTCGTGTACAGGAATCAATAATAATATAGCATGCGTACACTCATTTCCGGTCTGTAGAAGTGTCGAAAAATCGTCATTTTTCACAAAAAAGATTTTTAACATGGGCAAAATTTTCAAAATAGGACTGGAGACTTGCAAATTTGTTTAAACGATAGCTATTGTCCTTGTGACAAAAAAAGTAAATCATGACGAAATCGTAGGTCACGTGGTTTCTATAGTATAATGCATTTCTTTTGTTTCCCTTCAAAGCTCTCCTTTTGGCGGCATGCTCCATGGCAAGAGGTTGCGGGAACCTTGCATCTTTTCACTATTTTCATTGTATCTTTTCTAAATATCCACCTAGAGACTTGCAACTTGTTTTAAAAGATGCACAATAACCTTTCCTGTAAATAAATACAGCTTATAATATTCTTTGCAGGGGTAACATTTTTATTTTTCAACATATCCATCGTACTACAGCCTGGTCTGCTTTTGGCGACATGCACCTTGTCAGGAGCTAGCGGAAATATCTGATCTCTTCAACATTATGTAAAACGTGGGCTAGAAGGAAAGATTGCTCTGGCTACAATGCAGCAGTCTGAAGACCGTCAGTACTGCCATGGCAGTCCTAGTTATACTTATTATTATTTGTACCGATTTTGTGGCAGCTGCACAGCCTAAACTACTTGCGCCAATTCGATGACACTTTCAGAGATCATAGGCTCTGGGCTGAAATTGATACAGAAGAAAACAAATCCTGACTTCCGGCTTTTGTTTGTGTGCTACAGCCCCTTTAAATTTAGATTTTTAACATGGGAAATTTTTTCAAAATGCACTTAGAGACTTTAAACTTTTTGCAAAAGATGCGCATTGATCTGTTTAGCAAAAAAGTAAATCATGAAAAAGTCGTATGTCACGTGACTGAGACGCCATTTTGAATTTAGAGCGTTTTTATGCATTTTCAGCCTTTCCGAACATACTGATCTTCAAAAATCTTCTCCTCTGAACATACTGGTACTACAGAGCTGAAACTTTCACAGATTGTCGTTGATGCATTGTACTAAAAACCATACGAGACAGAATTCGCAAAATCGATCTAATTATTTCACAGTGCCCATTCAAATATGTCTGAAAATGAAAAAAATTGAAAACATGCAAACTTCAAGGGCAGATTACTCAGACATCTAGGACGGGAACGTTATGATTCTTTCAGGGAACGAAGATACATATGTCGTGTACAAGAATCAATAATAATATAGCATGCGTACAGTCATTTCCGGTCTGTAGAAATGTCGAAAAATCGTCATTTTTCACAAAAATGATTTTTAACATGGGCAAAATTTTCAAAATAGGACTAGAGACTTGCAACTTTATTTAAACGATAGCTAATGTCCTTGTGACAAAAAAAGTAAATCATGACGAAATCGTAGGTCACGTGGTTTCTATAGTATAATGCATTTCCTTTGTTTCCCTTCGAAGGTCTGCTTTTGGCGGCATGCTCCTTAGCAAGAGGTTGCGGGAACCTTGCATCTTTTCACTATTTTCATTGTATCTTTTTTAAATATCCACTTAGAGACGTGTTACTTGTTTTAAAAGATACACAATGACCTTGTCTGCAAATAACTAAAGTTTTTAGTATTCGTAACAGGGGCTTTACTCAGACATCTAGGACGGGAACGTTATGATTCTTTCAGGGAACGAAGATACATATGTCGTGTACAAGAATCAATAATAATATAGCATGCGTACAGTCATTTCCGGTCTGTAGAAATGTCGAAAAATCGTCATTTTTCACAAAAATGATTTTTAACATGGGCAAAATTTTCAAAATAGGACTAGAGACTTGCAACTTTATTTAAACGATAGCTAATGTCCTTGTGACAAAAAAAGTAAATCATGACGAAATCGTAGGTCACGTGGTTTCTATAGTATAATGCATTTCCTTTGTTTCCCTTCGAAGGTCTGCTTTTGGCGGCATGCTCCTTAGCAAGAGGTTGCGGGAACCTTGCATCTTTTCACTATTTTCATTGTATCTTTTTTAAATATCCACTTAGAGACGTGTTACTTGTTTTAAAAGATACACAATGACCTTGTCTGCAAATAACTAAAGTTTTTAGTATTCGTAACAGGGGCAAACTTTTTATAATCGAACATTTCCATCGTTCTACAGCCTGGTCTGCTTTTGGCGACATGCATCTTGTCAGGAGTACAACATGGACAAGAAGGAAATATTGCTCTGGCTACAAAGCAGCAGTCTGAAGACCGTCAGTACTGCCCTGGCAGTCCTAGTTATTATTAGGTCTTCAGACTTTAGTCTGAAAGACCTATTGTTATTACCCGATTTTCCTTATTATTATTATTATTATTTTCGGTAATTTTGTGTCACCTGTACCTCCTAAACTGCTTATGCTACTTACATGAAACTTTCTGGAGTGATAGCCTTTGGTCTGAAAGGTGTACAATTGACAATTAAATCTGACTTCCGGCTGCTGTTTTTGTGTTACAGCCCCTTTAAATTTCGATTTTTAACATAGGATTTTTTTTCAAAATGCACTTAGAGACTTGCAAATTGTTTTGGAAGATGCGCATTTATCCTCTAAGCAAAAAAGTAAATCATGAGAAAGTCGTAAGTCACGTGACTTAGACGCCATTTTGATTTTAGTGCATTTTTTTCCATTTTCAGCCTTTCCGACACTACCGATCTTAAAAAATCTTCTCCTCTGAACATACTGGTGGTACAGAGCTGAAACTTTCACAGAATGTAGCTGATGCATTGTAGTAAAAACGATACCTACATAGAAAATGGAAACCTTAAAACTAATTTCACAGTGCCCATTCAAATTTGTCTGAAAATCGAAAACTTTGAAAATAAGCAAACTTCAAGGGCAGATAACTCGATTACCTAACAAGTGAACTTTATCAGTTTTTCAGGTAAGGAAGACACATATGTCATGTACAGGAATCTATCAGAAAAATGTTTGCATAAAGTCATTCTTTGTCTGTAGAAATGTCGAAAAAATGTCACTTTTCAAAATTTTATTTTTTAACATGGGACAAATTTTCAAAAGAGAGTTAGGAATTTGAAACTTTGTGCAAACGATAGCTTATGTCCTTGTGACAAAAAAAGTAAATCATGAAGAGATCGTAGGTCACGTGGTTTCTATATTATAAAGCATTTCCTTTGCTTCCCTTCGAAGGTCTGCTTTTGGCGGCATGCTCCTTGGCAAGAGGTTGCGGGAACCTTGCATCTTTTCACTATTTTCATTGTATCTTTTCTAAATATCAACTTAGAGACTTGCAACTTGTTTTAAAAAATGCACAATAACCTTGCCTACAAATCAATAAAGCTTATAATATTCTTAGCAGGGGTAAACATTTTATATTTCAACATTTCCATCGTTCTTCAGCCTGGTCTGCTTTTGGTGACATGCACCTTGGCAGGAGCTAGCAGAAAGCTCTGATCTCTTCAACTCTTTACGTAAAACGTGGACAAGAAGGAAAGATTGCTTTGGCTACAATGCAGCAGTCTGAAGACCGTCAGTACTGCCATGGCAGTCCTAGTTATTATTATTATTATTTTCGGTAATTTTGTGTCACCTGTACTGCCTAAACTAGTGATGCAAAGTCCATGAAACTTACAGGGATGATAGCTTCTGGGCTGAAATTGATACAGATCACAAAAAATCCTGACTTCCGGCTTCTGTTTTTGTGTTACAGCCCCTTTAAATTTCGATTTTTAACATGGGATTTTTTTTCAAAGTGCACTTAGAGACTTGAAACTTTTTGCAAAAGATGCGCATTGATCTGTTTAGCAAAAAAGCAAATCATGAGAAAGTCGTTTGTCACGTGACTTAGACGCCATTTTGATTTTAGAGTATTTTTTTAAAATCCTGACTTCCGGCTTCTGTTTTTGTGTTACAGCCCCTTTAAATTTCGATTTTTAACATGGGATTTTTTTTCAAAGTGCACTTAGAGACTTGAAACTTTTTGCAAAAGATGCGCATTGATCTGTTTAGCAAAAAAGCAAATCATGAGAAAGTCGTTTGTCACGTGACTTAGACGCCATTTTGATTTTAGAGTATTTTTTTGCATTTTCAGCCTTTCCGACACTACCGATCTTAAAAAATCTTCTCCTCTGAACATACTGGTGGTACAGAGCTGAAACTTTTACAGAATGTAGCTGATGCATCGTACTTAAAAGGATACCTACATAGAAAATGGAAACCTCAAAACTATTTTCACAGTGCCCCTTCAAATTTGTCCGAAAATCGAAAAACTTGAAAATACGCAAACTTCAAGGTCAGATAACTCGAATACCTAACAAGGGAACTTTAAAAGTTTTTCAGGTAAGGAAGACACATATGTCATATACAGGAATCAATCAGGAAAATGCTTGCGTAAAGTCATTCTGTTTCTGTAGAAATGTCGAAAAAATGTCATTTTTCAAAATTTAATTTTTTAACATGGGCAAAATTTTCAAAATAGAACTAGCGACTTGCAACTTAGTTTAAACGATAGCTAATGTCCTTCTGACAAAAAAAGTAAATCAAGACGAAATCGTAGGTCACGTGGTTTCTATAGTATAACGCATTTCCTTTGTTTCCCTTCGAAGGTCTGCTTTTGGCGGCATGCTCCTTGGCAAGAGGTTGCGGGAACCTTGCATCTTTTCACTATTTTCATTGTATCTTTTCTAAATATCCACTTAGAGACTTGCAACTTGTTTTAAAAGATACACAATGACCTTGCCTACAAATCAATAAAGCTTATAATATTCTTAGCAGGGGTAAAAATATTATATTTCAACATTTCCATCGTTCTTCAGTCTGGTCTGCTTTTGGTGACATGCACCTTGGCAGGAGCCAGCGGAAAGCTCTGATCTCTTCAACATTATGTAAAACGTGGACAAGAAGGAAAGATTGCTTTGGCTACAATGCAGCAGTCTGAAGACCGTCAGTACTGCCCTGGCAGTCCTAGTTAGGTCTTCAGACTTAAGTCTGAAAGACCTATTGTTATTATCCGATTTTCCTTATACTTTTTATTTGTGTTAATTTTGTGTCAACTGTACAGCCTAAACTACTTATGCTAATTACATGAAACTTTCAGGCATGATAGCCTCTCGGCTGAATGCTGTACAATTGACAAACAATTCTGACTACCGGCTTCCGTTTTTGTGCTACAGGCCCTTTAAATTTCGATTTTTAACATGGGAATTTTTTTCACAATGCACTTAGAGACTTGCAACTTTTATCAAAAGATGCGCAACCATCTTCTTAGCAAAAAAGTAAATCATGAAAAAGTCGTACGTCACGTGACTAAGACGCCATTTTGATTTTAGTGCATATTTGTGCAATTTCAGTCTTTCTGACACTATCAATCTTAAAAAATCTTCTCCTCTGAACATACTGGCACTACAGAGCTGTTACTTTCACAGAATGCAGCTGATGCATTGTACAAAAAACGATACCTACTTAGAAATAGGAAGCGTTAATACTTTTTTCACAGTGACCATTCAAATTTGTCCGAAAATCGAAGAAAATGAAAAATTGCAAACTTTAAGGACAGATAACTCGAGTACCAACTAAGAGAACTTTATCAGATTTTCAGGTATGGAAGACACATATGCTATGTACAAGATTCAATAATAAAAGTGCTTGCGTATAGTCATTCTTTGTCTGTAGAAATGTCGAAATATTGTCATTTTTCAAATTTTTTTATTTTTTACATAGGCAAAATTTTCAAAATAGAACTAGCGACTTGCAACTTAGTTTAAACGATAGCTAATGTCCTTGTGACAAAAAAGTAAATCATGACGAAATCGTAGGTCACATGGTTTCTATAGTATAATGCATTTCCTTTGTTTCCCTTCGAAGGTCTGCTTTTGGCGGCATGCTCCTTGGCAAGAGGTTGCGGGAACCATGCATCTTTTCACTATTTTCATTGTATCTTTTCTAAAAATCCACTTAGAGACTTGCAACTTGTTTTAAAAGATGCACAATAACCTTGCCTGCAAATAAATAAAGATTATAATATTCGTAGCAGGGGTAAAAATTCAACATTTCCATCGTTCAACAGCCTGGTCTGCTTTTGGCGACAGGCACCTTGTCAGGTGCTAGCGGAAAGCTCTGATCTCTTCAACATTATGTAAAATGTGGACTAGAAGGAAATATTGCTCTGGCTACAATGCAGCAGTCTGAAGACCGTCAGTACTGCCCTGGCAGTCCTAGTTAGGTCTTCAGACTTTAGTCTGAAAGACCTATTGTTATTACCCGATTTTCCTTATTATTATTATTATTTTCGGTAATTTTGTGTCACCTGTACCTCCTAAACTGCTTATGCTACTTACATGAAACTTTCTGGAGTGATAGCCTTTGGTCTGAAAGGTGTACAATTGACAATTAAATCTGACTTCCGGCTGCTGTTTTTGTGTTACAGCCCCTTTAAATTTCGATTTTTAACATAGGATTTTTTTTCAAAATGCACTTAGAGACTTGCAAATTGTTTTGGAAGATGCGCATTTATCCTCTAAGCAAAAAAGTAAATCATGAGAAAGTCGTAAGTCACGTGACTTAGACGCCATTTTGATTTTAGTGCATTTTTTTCCATTTTCAGCCTTTCCGACACTACCGATCTTAAAAAATCTTCTCCTCTGAACATACTGGTGGTACAGAGCTGAAACTTTCACAGAATGTAGCTGATGCATTGTAGTAAAAACGATACCTACATAGAAAATGGAAACCTTAAAACTAATTTCACAGTGCCCATTCAAATTTGTCTGAAAATCGAAAACTTTGAAAATAAGCAAACTTCAAGGGCAGATAACTCGATTACCTAACAAGTGAACTTTATCAGTTTTTCAGGTAAGGAAGACACATATGTCATGTACAGGAATCTATCAGAAAAATGTTTGCATAAAGTCATTCTTTGTCTGTAGAAATGTCGAAAAAATGTCACTTTTCAAAATTTTATTTTTTAACATGGGACAAATTTTCAAAAGAGAGTTAGGAATTTGAAACTTTGTGCAAACGATAGCTTATGTCCTTTTGACAAAAAAAGTAAATCATGAAGAGATCGTAGGTCACGTGGTTTCTATATTATAAAGCATTTCCTTTGCTTCCCTTCGAAGGTCTGCTTTTGGCGGCATGCTCCTTGGCAAGAGGTTGCGGGAACCTTGCATCTTTTCACTATTTTCATTGTATCTTTTCTAAATATCAACTTAGAGACTTGCAACTTGTTTTAAAAAATGCACAATAACCTTGCCTACAAATCAATAAAGCTTATAATATTCTTAGCAGGGGTAAACATTTTATATTTCAACATTTCCATCGTTCTTCAGCCTGGTCTGCTTTTGGTGACATGCACCTTGGCAGGAGCTAGCAGAAAGCTCTGATCTCTTCAACTCTTTACGTAAAACGTGGACAAGAAGGAAATATTGCTTTGGCTACAATGCAGCAGTCTGAAGACCGTCAGTACTGCCATGGCAGTCCTAGTTATTATTATTATTATTTTCGGTAATTTTGTGTCACCTGTACCTCCTAAACTGCTTATGCTACTTACATGAAACTTTCTGGAGTGATAGCCTTTGGTCTGAAAGGTGTACACTTGACAATTAAATCTGACTTCCGGCTGCTGTTTTTGTGTTACAGCCCCTTTAAATTTCGATTTTTAACATGGGAATTTTTTTCAAAATGCACTTAGAGACTTGCAACTTTTTGCAAAAGATGCGCAATTATCTTCTGAGCAAAAAAGCAAATCATGAGAAAGTCGTACGTCATGTGACTTAGACGCCATTTTGATTTCAGTGCATTTTTTTGCATTTTCAGCCTTTCCGACACTACCGATCTTAAAAAATCTTCTCCTCTGAACATACTGGTGGTACAGAGCTGAAACTTTCGCAGAATGTAGCTGATGCATTGTAGTAAAACCGATACCTACTTAGAAATAGGAAACCTCTATACTTTTCTCACAGTGCCCATTCAAATTTGTCAAAAAATCGAAAAACCTGAAAAATGGCAAACTTCAAGGGCAGATAACTCGAATACCTACCAAGCGAACTTTATCAGTTTTGCAGGGTAGGAGGACACATATGTCATGTTCAGGAATCAATAATTAAATTGCTCGTGTATAGTCATTTACGGTCTGTAGAAATATCGAAAAATTGTCATTTTTCAAAAAAATTATTTTTAACGTGGGAAAAATTTTCAAAATAGAACTAGCGACTTGCAACTTAGTTTAGACGATAGCTAGTGTCCTTGTGACAAAAAAAGTAAATCAAGACGAAATCGTAGGTCACATGGTTTCTATAGTATAATGCATTTCCTTTTTTTCCCTTCGAAGGTCTGCTTTTGGCGGCATGCTCCTTGGCAAGAGGTTGCGGGAACCGTGCATTATTTCACTATTTTCATTGTATCTTTTTTAAATATCCACTTACAGACTTGCAACTTGTTTTAAAAGATACACAATAACCTTTGCTGCTAATAAATAAAGCTTATAACATTCGTAACAGGGGTAAAAAATTTATAATTCAACATTTCCATCGTTCTACAGCCTGGTCTGCTTTTGGCGACATGCACCTTGTCAGGAGCTAGCGGAAAGCTCTGATCTCTTCAACATTATGTAAAACGTGGACAAGAAGGAAAGATTGCCCTGGCTACAATGCAGCGGTCTGAAGACCGTCAGTACTGCCCTGGCAGTCCTAGTTATTATTATTATTATTTTCGGTAATTTTGTGTCACCTGTACTGCCTAAACTAGTGATGCAAATTCCATGAAACTTACAGGGATGATAGCTTCTGGGCTTAAATTGATACAGATCACAAAAAATCCTGACTTCCGCTTCTGTTTTTGTGTTACAGCCCCTTTAAATTTCGATTTTTAACATGGGATTTTTTTTCAAATTGCACTTAGAGACTTGAAACTTTTTGCAAAAGATGCGCATTGATCTGTTTAGCAAAAAAGCAAATCATGAGAAAGTCGTCTGTCACGTGACTTAGACGCCATTTTGATTTTAGAGTATTTTTTTGCATTTTCAGCCTTTCCGACACTACCAATCTTAAAAAATCTTCTCCTCTGAACATACTGGTGGTACAGAGCTGAAACTTTTACAGAATGTAGCTGATGCATTGTACTTAAAAGGATACCTACATAGAAAATGGAAACCTCAAAACTATTTTCACAGTGCCCCTTCAAATTTGTCCGAAAATCGAAAAACTTGAAAATACGCAAACTTCAAGGGCAGATAACTCGAATACCTAACAAGGGAACTTTATAAGTTTTTCAGGTAAGGAAGACACATATGTCATATACAGGAATCAATCAGGAAAATGCTTGCGTAAAGTCATTCTTTTTCTGTAGAAATGTCGAAAAAATGTCATTTTTCAAAATTTAATTTTTTAACATGGGCAAAATTTTCAAAATAGAACTAGCCACTTGCAACTTAGTTTAAACGATAGCTCATTTCCTTCTGACTAAAAAAAGTAAATCAAGACGAAATCGTAGGTCACGTGGTTTCTATAGTATAACGCATTTCCTTTGTTTCCCTTCGAAGGTCTGCTTTTGGCGGCATGCTCCTTGGCAAGAGGTTGCGGGAACCTTGCATCTTTTCACTATTTTCATTGTATCTTTTCTAAATATCAACTTAGAGACTTGCAACTTGTTTTAAAAGATACACAATGACCTTGCCTACAAATCAATAAAGCTTATAATATTCTTAGCAGGGGTAAAAATTTTATATTTCAACATTTCCATCGTTCTTCAGTCTGGTCTGCTTTTGGTGACATGCACCTTGGCAGGAGCCAGCGGAAAGCTCTGATCTCTTCAACATTATCTTAAACGTGGACAAGAAGGAAAGATTGCTTTGGCTACAATGCAGCAGTCTGAAGACCGTCAGTACTGCCCTGGCAGTCCTAGTTATTATTATTATTATTATTATTATTAAGCAACATCTGTGAAACATGCTTTCCGATCTTTAATCATGCATCATGCACTTATTTATGTAAGGAACATCTGTGAAACATGCTTTCCGATCTTTAATCATGCATCATGCACTTATTTATGTAAGGAAATACATCGTTTTCTGAATGAAAATGTCAAGTGTGTTATAAGAGTCCAAACGATTAAGGAATATATGTAATACCATTGAGTTGTTTGATTTCATCACACGAGTGTACAGCTGTAGAGACATGAGAACCTGCACTCTGCAATACAAGACATTTGCTACTCGCAACAAACAACGCTCTTCTTTACACATTTTTTTTATTGGTAACTGATTTTTTTTTAATTTTTCGTCATTTTTACCTTCACCAAAATGTGAAGAATTCTACCAATTTGAAAAAAAACCCAACAACACCAATTGCTTTTGTATTTAGCTTTTATGTTTTTATTCATGTATGAATTGAACTATGAAGAAATGTTTTGTATTGAGCTTCTTTCTAAATGAATTTTTTTTATATAACAACTCATGAATGGTTTATAGTAACAGATATAACAAAGATAAGATATTACAGAAAACGGAAGTGATAATGGTTAAAGTTTGCAAGGCTTCGTTTTGTACAACTCAAGCTCTGAGATCTGCATTTGAAAATGATCTCCTATATTTCAAATCATCTTAAAACATTTCGCATAGCTATGAATAGCTCCGAACATTTCTTTGAAGCATTAGTATGACTTTTATCAACTTCTATCACATAGTTGGAATTTGATGGATAATGATAAATGATGAGTCAACCTTTCCCAAATGTCAAAGAAATCAATAGATTGAGAAGAGCCGAGAAAGGAACAGAAACATCATTGACACTTCATGCCAAGTACCCTTGAACGGATTATCACCATTAACAACATAGCCTACAGCCTAGTTTTCAGTTTAACACATAAACTTTCATCGTTTTGAAAAGGCTGACTTCTAGCCTATAGATTCATCTGCAACAATATGTTGAGACGTTTTCCCTTTTCTCTGAAAAGGGGCGTTTAAAACTACGTGACACATCCTAGTGTTGTGGAGTTGTAAAGTTGTGTGCCTCTGTTTATGTGTGGTTTACTGCCAAATACTTACATGAAAACACTGGGTACATGCTTCATGAAGGTCCAGTGTTTATGGCTTATATTTTATTAAGAACAGCTGATTCGATATTGCAGACCTTCAAACTAGTGTGTTGAACATGATTTGTACTTCCCAGTTTTCTAAGTAATTCAGTTAAATCTCGTCAACGTTGATTCAATCGGAATTCAGGGAGGTTAGTAGCAAGGTCAACATACAACAGCACAGAAATAACTTTCAACCAAGATGATTGATTGTCAAGGTCAAATTGGAATAGATGGAATGATATACCATCATAAAAATAACTTTCACTAGCTGTGAAAAGCATATAAATACCCTGATTATGAATTTAACTTGCAACTGGACTGTTAACTAATGAATGTGTTGTACCCATGTTTTTGAATGTTTTGTAGTATCATGTCATTACTGCACATATCAATTTATAATGTGCTTGTAATTTTGATTTTGTAATCTTCGGTTTTTACTGGAGGAAATAAAGAATATATATATATATATATATATATATATATATATATATATATATATATATATATATATATATATATATATATATATATATATATATATCTCTCTCTCTCTCTCTCAACACCAATGTGCTATTTAGTCAAATCATTATTTGTACATATAGGCAAAATAAAAATATAAAACGTTTCACTCTTTTATCAACAACAAAAAAAGAAGAAAGTCATACCTACTTTTGAAAATAAATGTGCCGAGAAACATTTTTTGCAGACTAAGATAACAAGTAAATATTCCAAATTTGTATAACTAATTTGTAAAATCTTTAAATCAAGTCGTTGAGAATAGTTTAAAGACAGATTGGCAATCGAAGATGAGGTTATTCAAAGGCAATCAAGAATCTTGATCTTACCTGTTTCACAAATATTATATTAAAACATTTTCACAATTGCATTGTGGCTGCAAATGATTTGATCTATATTGACATTTCGCTCACCAGTACTGTACTTTGGCAATAAGTCAAAATTAAGACATCATTTTAAATAAAATCTGAAAACATGAGATTAAAACAAAAGAGAAATTACAAAAGTGCTTAAATTACCTGTAATATATGGCACAAGTAACGGATTTGACAGTTTGCTTAAGTGGCACTCGGTGAACCCTTCAAATAAACCCTTCTTGTTTGTTTGTACAAGTGTTGATAATGTTCCATGAAATTAAATCCTTTAAATACATATGCCCACCTCATGGTGTCGAGGGTTCATTTATTCACATAACGTTAGTGTCAAATAAAGTGCACAGTTCTCTTTTCCCCTGTCCATGTTAAAGTACATATCGTTAACTTGCAATTGGGGGAGTTTTACTGTGCAAATGTATATGTGTGAAGGATGGATTGACATAATTCTGAGATGAAAGAGGGCGATCAATGACATGTGTAATTCGCTGACAGAATGACACAGTAAGCTGTATGTAATGTTGGTGTCAGAAATGCGGTTGATAATGTTAACGTACAGTGAGTTTCTTCCTATGGCTGTATTTCCCTGGAAAGTGTTAAATGCTTTTTCCTCAGCAGCATTGTAAAATATTTGATGAAATGTTATTTCAAACTTAGGAATTCAATTGAAATAGAGTTTTCTAACATTTTAGATTACATAATATGAATGTCAGTTAACAATACATCCGGTGTAAAGGCAAATTATAGTCAACCAAATCAAAACGAGTAACATATACTTTCAATAGGTCAAATAAAGACCAGCCATCTGATAGATAGAGAATCTCACCAAGAGTGTATTATGAGATCAGCAATTAAATTCGATTTTTGAAGACTTATGATTATATGAAATGTGTCTCCTGACGTATACTATTTTAAAATATGACAAATTTGACAACTCAGCATGAACCCTGTGTTAGACATCAGACAGGTAGCGCTTCCATCTGCCGTCTCCATAAGACGGACACTGTAATACAAAATGAAATTCAGATTCTTGCACAGGTACAATACAAAAAGGGTTGAATATTACATTTCCTGTTAATTGAAATTTGTTAATATTGTTGTCATATTTCGTACCTAGGATTTCAGCCTCGGGAAATTGGATCGATTTCCCTCTGACGAGGGCTTTCTTTTCAAAGAAAACATCTGGGTCGGTTTTGATCCTTTAACAACGCAATAGCCTTCTAAAGCTCAGAACTGAATCGAGTTCTTGACCCAAATTTATTTGTTTCACACTTTCAATTTAAGTCCTTACACTTAAAAACAATTTCAAGATTCAGAAAGACACCTATTTGACATGATCGATCCTGGAAGAATGCATGTTGGCATTTCAATCCCGGATTAGCATATAAAATGACTTCTCCATCAGACGTCATATGTTTTTTCATAAATTTGTAATATATTTTGCAAGATCTTCCAAAATTAGAATTTGTTTTAACGTGTTCACTAATAAGCCATGAGTTATTTTATATTCTAATATAATACAAATTTTATGTCGTGTTATTATTTAATTGTGTTTTTCAGATGATTTTATACGATAATATGTGCACAACTCATGACATCTATGTAGTCCAAATTACAATCAAGGCACATCCCTACGATAAGTATAGCGCAGTATTAGGGAGGTTCTACACGTTCAACTTCGTTTATAAGAATACTTTAATTTGTTCAGTACAAGCTCACAAACTCACAAACTGGATTACTGTAGAAGAAACTCTTATCTCTGCTCTTTGCGACTGATTCGACTTTCATTAAAATGAGAATGAAAATGATGATGTATTTAAGCCTTGTGCATTATATTAATATTACAACTCTGATTTAAATGTGAATCTCATCTTATTAAATTTGCATGTGAACTAAATGAAAATAAAATGTTCATTTAAGGGACTCGAAAGTTAATCATAATTTGTCACCATAAAGTAGCAATTTCCCTTCATGAAATTGGTTTTATCATGTTGAATATCTTAAATTCTATCTTGTTCATTGCTTACTCATTACAACCGGATGTTGGGGTTGTTACAAATTCAAGAATTTGTTGGTTCAGATTTCAAAATGTGTAATGGTACATAATATCATAGGATGATGAGAAACACGATGATTTGCCTAATATGCAATATATAGTTTCTTCTCCAGTGACCTCACGTTGTTCTTGGGGGGGGGGGGGGGGGGGGGGGCATTACTTGTGTTATGACCGGCTGTATCACACAGCAAAGATATTATTCATATAATTTCCCACTAAAGTGTGATATTTCAGTTTCAAATAATCAAGATAAATATGTACTATATATGCAATGTAAGGTAGGTAGGTAGGAATTATGTCCATTACATATACTGTAGGCACTCTTATTTTATTGTGTTTTGGTTTTCCGTCTTAAATAAATTTGTTATTCAAATACCTTCATTGATATACTAAAAAACACTTCTCGACACGTAAATGTGTGCCAAATATGCTGTGCGCATTCTGAGTAAGCAAGTATTCACATTGCATATATGGTCATCTGGTACGCAAATCATGTCCTTTGCTGTTACTTAAAGAGGTTTATCAAAGTTATTTTCTTAACCATAACAATATGAATAAGCAATGACTGTTATTTCTTCATCGATGATGAAGATAATGATGTTAATGAGTCTTGAAATAAATGAGGGTTAATTTTGAAAATTAAAGAAATTTGTAAACAAGTATTCCTTACATAGCATTCATTTTCCAGCAGTAGCTTCATTCAAAATTACCTTTCCCATTGTGATTGTTTTTAAAACGTGATACAAATACTACATTTGGATATATGTCATGGATATATTACATTTGTTTGATTTTTTAAAATTCTGATGTTCTAAAATAGTCGCTCTTGAAAATCATGTAGGCAAAGATTAATTTTAATGATTTGCTTTTTTAAAAATTGTAACATCCATGGGAGGTTAAAAAAAATCAAAATTTTATAATATAATTCGAACAGGATAAATGTGCTTCATAATGTTCAGAAACTGAATATCTATCGAATAGGATGTAAAATTTAATCAAATCAAATACACATACATGCCAGTAATTGGTAAAAGTGTATGGTTACACTTGAATATGATTGAACGATTATGACGCGAAATTAGTATTGACAAGTGATAATATACACTTAATTACTCAGGTTGAGGTGATTATGTGAAATACAAGGACTCGAGACGTGACTCCCGAGGAGGTCTGACGTGACCAAAACCGCACGTCGAGTTCAGGTCAGACCGCATCAGTGACAGAAATTTCTGTCACAAAACTGACCTCATCACTGGCATCGGGGGTCTGTACACATATATTTTTCGATCACACGTGGTGTTTACTGGCCAATGGTATTATTACAAATCTAATAGAGGTATAATAAATGGTGATGTCTACATATGAACAATTACAGCAGTGGCGCCTTCAGTGTGTCATTGCAGACATAACCATTTAGACCTGTTTGAAGTTTGTGACACACCAGACAAAGGTGGTAACTAGTTGTGATAGGAGGAGTCTGCAATCGAATCTCTTATTACATTGTTGTCAAAGATGAAGGTTTCAGAAGTTTCACTTTATCAGTTTCCGAGACTAATATAAGGTCATAATTAGACGGAACCATGGAAACATCCGCCCTCAAGGGTTTGACAAAGGATGCCATTACAAACTGGATATACACAAGGCGTATATGAAACAGCTCACATAGTAATTACATAAATTTCATTGAGCATACATCTAACTATTTTGCAAGTAAAGATAAGAATACTTTTGATATACAATTGTATATAAATATCATTATTATTATATATCTTTGTAAAGGCCTAATTAAGTTAGGAGTCTATCAGATCATTTGTTTATTGACCGAATTCGGAGATCAAGGCGTTTGCTAATTAGAGATTATCTTGTTACTTTTGTCTATTAAATGCCGTTGTCAGGAACTGAAATTAGAGTGTATACGAAAGATAAAAGGCTTCACGTCGCCATTAAATCGCCTGTGGTATTCATTACTTCATAGATGGGAGTTAACATAGAAACCCAACATGTGTTATAACAATATGTTATTCACAACCACCACACATTATCTCCTAATCTCTAGAATCTATTCATATGATGATAACATATTTATTCAATATATTGAATATGGATATGTAAATAAGCTGTAATAGCTTGCGTTAATACCGTTCTATTGCATTTGAACATGGATACATAAACATTAATAATAAACAGCATGACGAACAACATGAAAGAAGAGCAAGCAATCTACAAACAATGAACATACTGAACCATTATTAACTGTAAGATCGATCTAAAAATTGGCTGTCGATATAATACAATGTCAACCGGCATCATCAGTAGGGCAAATCAATGTGAGGACAGAGGCGATTATTTCTCAAAATATGTACAATACGCTCAAGGAACACACATTCAAAGAAAGGTTTTCCATAAACCAGAATAGAGCTGGATATAACAGAAAGTTACGATTCACAATGTGCTATGGTAGGGAAAGAGAGAGACAACTTACTAATTAACGGAATATATTTAATGATTCTTTTAAACTTAGATTATATTATTTCATTTACTATCAACTAGTTTGTCTTCCAAAGTTTTGATTTCAGGGTTTTCAGAAAGGTATAAAGCTCTGATAACATACCCCCCATGTATTTCAATGGTTGTTATTTTGAAAATAAAAGTGAATATTCAATTCCCGATTTAGTTTAACATATTTTGAAGTAGGTCTATATTATGAATTTAATCATCACGTTGTTGAGAGTTTTGTCATTGCCAGATATCAGCAATAAGAATATGTAGGTTTATTTTCACTGAAACAAGCAGTTAACTATTTGTTTATAAAGTTTGGTAACTTAAAATATGGCAATTCGATTGATTATGAAGCATATTTCGGTTTATCTGTGGAAGGAAGGCATATGGATCTATTTTAGTCCAAGCAGAATGACCCGTTACCCCCATGCTTGGTGTTTTCAGTTTGGACATAAATATGGTTCTATCCAATATTTGTTTATACATGTACATGCTTCACTGTCACGAATATATTATCAGTACATTGAGTACAATTAAGCAAGTCTTATTGGCATTGAAAACCTTTGACTTTTGGCATTTGATAACTGAGTAGAAGGTTGGTGTGATGATTGACTGCTAATTGTTTAATTTTTTCAAAACAGATATAAAAGCAAATACAACGTCAAATGACATGCATGCATTGTTACAAGATCATTGTTTAATAATAAAACTAAGTAATTCTATATGAATCTTTAATATTATACTGCAAGACCAAAGGCCTGTAGTGCATAGTGGAGTTATACATGTTTTGGCAGTAACACATTCTGTCTAAGCATAAAAGTTTTATGAATAAAAATGTCTAATTGAACTTTACTAGGCGTTTTCATCAATGATATAAACTTAAAAGTTTCATGGGTGTTCATAATAGAAGTTCATAATAACCAATTGATAATAGATGGTATCTTCATTGAATCGTTGGTTACAGGGAATGAATAAATTGTACATCCATAATTTTTTTTTAATAATTCCATGTTCTATAATGGATATTGAAGATGAGGTTATTTAAAGACAATCAGGATCTCTTATCTTATCGTGGTTATTTTCACAACCATCTTGTTGCTGCAAATGACTTATATTCTATTCTATCTATATTGGCATTTCGCTAATTAGCATTTAGTTTTGTGTACTGTTGTTTGGCAATAAGTAAAAAATAAGATGTCATTTTAAATAAAATCTTAAAACATGAGATCAAAACAAAAAAGAAATTTGAGAAAATGATCGAAGTCAATCCTCATGTTCAAGAAGTTAATACATTGGGAAGAGTCTAGTGGGAAAAAAATAGAAAAGTTATTGACGACTTGATTCCCATTGACCGTAAGAAGGATTTTCACCTTCGAGGCTTTATAAATCCCACCATGGCCTACAGCATAGTGAGTAGTTTAAAACATAAAACCCGATTCTTCATAAGTTCAAGTTCTAGAATGTCAATCGAATATGCGGTTTTTCACAGAAAATCAGGAATCTTGATCTTAACGTTGTCATTTTCAGTGGCTGCAATTGATTTAATCTGCTTTGACATTTCGCTCTCCAGCATTGACTGCATCTAGTTTTGAGTACTGTAGTTTGGCAATAAGTCAAAAATAAGATGTCATTTTAAATAAAATCTTAAAACATGAGATCAAAACAACAGACAATTAAAAAAGCACTTGAATAACATTGATGTAATATATGGCAGAAGTAACGGATTTGACAGTTTGTTAAATGGCACTAGGTGAACGCTTTGAATTATGAGACATCTGGTTGGTTTATACAAGTGTTGACTAAGTTCCATGAAAATAAATCCCTTAAATAGATATGCCCACTTCATGACATAAGGGGTTCAATTATTCACTTAACGTTAGTGTCAAATAAAATGCATAGATCTCTTTTCCTTGTCCATGTTACAGTATATAGCGCTAACTTGGAGGGGTGTTTAGGGTGCACGTTTATGTGTAGAGGATGGAAACAACTAGTCCTGATAAACCAGAGAATGAGGGCGGTCAGTGACATTTGTAATTCGTTGACAGAATTTCACAGTATGATACATGTTGATGTCAGAAATGCGGTTGATAATGTTAATGCACAGGAAATTTCTTCCCATGGCTGTATTTTGCTGCAAATTGTAAACTTCTTTTTCATGTTTTTCTTCAGCGAAATTGTAAAATATTTGATGTAAGGTTATTTAAAAAAAGAATGCAATTTAAATAGAGTTTTTCTAAAACTTTAGATTACAGAATATGAATGACCGTTGCAAATATATCCGGTGAAAAAGCAAATTATAGTCAACCGAATCAAACCTAGTCACATTCACATTCAATAGGTAACGATTCTTCCGTGGAAAGGATGGAACTCATTGGAATGTTATTCCACCTACCAAATCCCGCATTCAAGAACGTAATATTTTACGTGGACCGCTTCAAAAAGTTGTGAAAGCTGACCATATTGCAAAAGAGGTTGACGCTTTTGGATTGTACATCACTGAAAGTATCATAAAGGATGTAGCTATGTACACAAACCTCGAAGCCAAGCGAGCATATGAAAGTAAAACAACACCTTGGAAGGAAACTGACGTGATTGAAATCAGAGCGCTAATTGGTGTTCTTATTTGTCTTGGACATATGAAGCAGAACATGGTGGATACAAGTATGTTGTGGAGTAGATCCTATGGAATTCCACTGATAAGGATCACAATATCACGAAACAGATTTAAAGTCTTATGGTTTATCTATGATTTGATGACAAGGCCACCAGATCAATTAGAAAAGAGAAAGACAAGTTTGTACCTTTGAGAGATGTTTGGGGAAAGTTCCATACATCTCTTGGCCGTTATTACGTTCCTGGACCAAACCTCACTGTTGATGAACAGCTTGTGCCTTACAGGGGAAGATGTTCCTTTCTGCAATACATGCCGATGAAACCCGACAAGTACGGTCTCAAACTGTTTTGGATCGTAGATTCCGAGACTTATTTTCCTCTGAAATGCATTCCTTACTTGGGGAAAGAAAACCGTACCAGACAAGTTGGATTAGGCCGGCAGCTTACTCTGGATCTATGTCGTCCCTTTTTCCAAACGCATCGAAACATCACTGCAGACAATTTCTTTGTTGATCTTGCCCTTGCAAAGGAGCTACTTTCAAATGGACTCACGCTTGTTGGTACAGTTCGACAAAATAAACGATTCCTTCCAGTGGAGTTCACCAAAAAAACTGGCAGACCGGTGCATGACTCGATTTTTGCTTTTCAAGACAAGACAACAATTGTCTCTTACCAGTGCAAAAAGAGCAAATGCGTTACCCTGTTGAGTACAATGCACAGCGACATGGCAGTGGGTGATTCAGCAAAAAAGAAGCCACAGATCATTCTTGACTATAATGCCAACAAAGGGGGTGTTGATACTTTGGATCATATGGCCCACCACTATTCAACCAAACGTAAAACAAAGCGCTGGCCATTTGTCATGTTTTTTAACATGCTTGATATTGCGGGCATTTCAGCATTCGTTCTCTGAAAGACAAAGTATCCAGCATGGAAAGGCTCAAGCAATGATAGAAGGCGGATCTTCCTTCAAATAGTTGCAGAAGACCTGATGCAACCAAACATAGAGAGAAGACAAGCAAGTCCTATTGGGTTGAGGACAGAACTTCAACACGACATGAAGGATGTCCTGTCATCTGGATCCTCACAGAGTGCTGCTCATGATGAACTGGATGAGGAACCCATCAAACGAAGAAGATGCTGCATCAGCGACAGCAAAAAGGACAAAAACCAAAATGGTTTGGAGCAAGTGTATGCGAAATGTGTGCAAATCACACAGCGAAATGACACTGATTTGCAATGACTGTAACGATTGCTGAAGTGCAGGGTTTCATTGATTATATCCATTTGGTGACATACCAGTATTGTACTGATCACCAGTGTATCTAATGCTGATGTTTTTGAAAAAGTTCAAGCAATATCATTGTTCTTCATGATTTATTTGTCAAGATTTTACAGGTCGAATCTAGTAGGGCTTTGAAGCCGTCTTTCTGCATGTTGCACACTTCGCTGGAGGGGAGCGCCATTTATGTTCAGTCAGTTGTTTCAGTGTCAGATGACAACTCTGAAAAGAAATAAAGAATGTCATTAAATGAAACTGGTTTTTATTTTCCATATGTACAAACTTATTTCGGAGAAAATAAAAGTTATTTGTCATACTTACTTTGTCCTCACTGTACTGTGCGTCATATGCTCCAGCAGATGGGTCAGGAAACACTCTCGGACGACAAGTCTAATCTCCTCAGGATATACAAGTGTGGTGCCAGGCGCTGCCAACTTTCCTCCATACTGAAAGATAAATTTGTGCATCAAAGCATGCAAAACGGTCAACATTCATTAATAATTTAGGAAATGTATCTCTATGAAATGAAATGAAGTATAGTTTTGTCCTAGAGTATTACATTTCATTTCAATAATGTTTCCTTTCGAGTGATTTAACATTATGATAGATTAGGGCAAATGTATACTTTTTACACATTCCGAACGATGTGGTGTATACTTTAATTCCGCTCTAAGATATCAATACACATTTACGGGTATTTCAAAATTTATGTAATTCAATTTTCGCAAAGTAACGTATCTTTGATCGTGATCATTGTAATTCATGTAATTTTAAGACACCAGAGTGACGTAGCAATCCTACAAAAGCAAATTTCAAGTAAATTAGGTATACACATGTATTTACTTACAACCAGTTGTCCATATAAAGCTCTATAAACATCTTTCCGACTGTCCCTATGATGCAACAAGATATGCATCAATCCGGAAGGAGCAGCTAGGCTGAAATAGTAGAACGACAGTAGCTTACCATTCACTTCATGAAATATGATTCGTGTATGAATAATTATTAATTTTATTCAGAGGTAACAAATGAACATTTACATTTTGTAATCATCATGTACTACAAGAAGCAGCTCAGTGAAACATTTCTTTATACAACAATTTGCATAAACCAATGTGAATTATAAAATCTTGATTAAGAAATGAAGACAAGTTTCAGAAGAACAAAATGTTACAATGATTCTTACCAATTGGCTCTCATTTGACGCTTGAACGCCTCCATTGTGTCAGCGAAGAAGTACCAGCTTGAGGAGTCAACTAATGACTTCGACGTTTTTACTTGTTACATGATATCTAAGAGGGGGTGACTGGGCCTCTAAGGCCCGACTTGGTACTTACTGTTGACAAAAAAGCTTGGTAGGATAAGGGTTAACTTCTTTTCATTCTATTTGCATAACACTAAACATCTCATTTAAACTGAAATAATAAGTATAAACAAGATTGGTTAACAAATAGCATGGGTCAAAGTTGTGAAGCGATAGCTTCTGGCTTTCACCAAATGTGCAACTGCGCATGCTCAAGACTCATATTGGCCCAGTTTGTCTCGTATTGGCCCGGTTTTTCCCGTATTGGCCCAGTTTCCCCGTTTTGGCTCAGTTGTCGAATCATATGGTCTAAGCCGTAAATGCCATATAATTACAATAACATTGATAGTTAATTAATAATATAATGTTATTAATTAAGTCTTTCCGTATTGGCCCAGTTACAGGCTCGAGGTACGTTGTATTGGCCCTCGACTTCGTCTCGGGCCAATACAATGGACCTCAGGCCTGTGACTTGGCCAATATGGAAAGGCTTAATTAATAACATTATAGTATAGTTTTATCCTGCTGGCAGAGTAGTCTTAGAGTCTTGAAGTTAGACAAGGTTGTTAATTCACCATTCTCTTCTCGTTCTTCATAAATGGATAAACAAAGGTGTATTGATATAGATCTGATGGAACTTTTTATTTTATTGCTTTCTGATGATATTGCTATGTTTGATAGTACAGTTGGGGATCTTCAGAAGAGAATGGATAAGGTATCAGCTTCTTGTGACAAATGGCAACTTAAGATCAACATTAATAAAAGTAAAGTCATTGTAGAGTCATACGACGAATTTACACTCAATGGTAATCCGTTATATATTGTTTGGTCATATAAGTACCTTGGAGGTCATTTTCCTCTTCGGGTTCGTGGCATATTATTACTCAAAAGAGCTGACCCTTAATTTTATCAACACTTCGCTCAAGAATCCATAACCCCAAGGTTCTAATCTATTATTTTTATGTAAAGATTCTTCCATTCCTGATGTACGGCAGTCATGTATGGGGTTTTCATGCCTCACCCATTATCATTCGTGTCTAAATTAAATTTTCTAAAGGATATTTTACATCTTTGAAGGAGTACATCCAAAACTGTTGCAAAAGGTGAACTTGGTTGTAACTCGATCAAGGTAAATCAACATATTAAAATTATACGTTACTGGTCACACTAGTAAATACCATTGGATCCTTGAATATGTTAAAATATTAAATTACATCTTAAATATAGCCTCGGTCGCTTAATAAGGTAAATCAAAACCTCCCCCTCGGTTTCATTGCGAAAGTAAGCCCTCGCCCCTTGGAAATTGGATCGGGCACTCTACCCTCCTCGATATCCCTCTACAAAGGGCCTTCTTTCACAAACAAGCATCTGGGTCGGTTTTGATCTTTTAACAAATGCAATAGCATTCTAAAACTGAATCGAATTCTTGGCCCAAATTTATCTGTTTCACACTTTCAATTTAACTCTTTACTCTTAAAAACAATTTCAAGATTCAGGAAGACACCTCTTTGACATTATCGATTCTGAAAGAGCGCATGTTGGCATTTCAATCCCTGATTTGCATATAAAGTGACTTCTCTGTCCTACCGTACGTCAACTGCTGGTTTTTATAGGATTGAAAACATATTTTGCATAATCTTCCAAAATTCAAATTTGTTTAAAAGTATTCATTGGCAAAACATGAGTTCTCATATATTCAAACACCATAATAGTGTTATGTTGTGTTATTCATTTTATTCAGTTTGTTTTTCAGATGAACTTATACCAGTCTACCTAATATACGTTCAAACCTTCACTAAATATCTGCATAACTCATGACATTTAAAGTATAGTCAACATTACAATCAGAATAAATCCCCACAATAAGTACAGAACAACGATGACACCCCTTCAATAATTATAGAGGAGTTTAAGGGAGGTTCTACACGATTTCATTTACAAGAATAGTTATCTTGTTCGGTAAAAAACATAAAGACAACCGGAATTTCTGAAGAAGCAACTCTTATCTCTGCTCTTTGCAATTGATTTGATTTTAATTAAAATGAGAAAGATATTGTTGATGTATTTGAACCTTCAATATTTGTATCACAACTTTGATTTAAATTTGAATCTTATCTTATTAAATGTGTATGTGAACTAAATGAGAATAAATCTGGTCAATTAAGGGATCGCAATTTGAAAGTTAATCATAACTTGAAACATGTCATTGCAAAGTAGCAATCACTTCATTGAATTAAATTGGTTTCTCGTGTTCATTCTCTTAAATTCCCTCTACGGGTTCAGTGTTTATTACTTTCTTATCCCATCCTGATATTTAAATTATTATTTTTTCATTTAAACTGGTTCACATTGCAAAAATTGTAATGGCGAAGGAGAAGATATAGAGGATATTATATGAGTGTCTATGTCATATTATGTTTACGACACGAGTGCCTGAATATTAGTATTTCCCGAGCGAGAGCGAAGGATATACCGATATTCAGGCACGAGTGTCGTAAACATAGTATGGCATAGACACTCATATAATATTATGTATATTACTGAAGTCGTAAAATAACGAAAACACGCTAAAATCCACTTTCAACCATAGGCTGGCGACCCGCCGTCACGCATTTAGAACGTAACGTCATAGACGAAACGTGACGTCATAGCATTGTTTATGACGTCACGTCACCATGACAAAGTGATATGTTGCCCTAGGGCATCGTATGAAAAATATGAACCCCGATATGGTTGCCCCCGTAGGTAATAAATCTTGTTATGATCTGATATCAAGGGATGATGACAATGATGTAGTTTTTCTCTTGATTTATAAACCTCAAGTGACGTCACGCCATTGTTCTTGTGAGACATTATTTGCGTAATGACCAGTTAAAGATATATCAGGGAAATCATTCAACTTATGTTCAACTAATGTCATAGTTCCAATTTTTAAGATAAATGAGTACTATAGACCTCTCCACGGAGCAGTGCGTCACGACGCTCTCAGTTACTCCCCTTTGTGGTGGCGCTAGCGTCGCCCGCCATTAAGCGGCTGCAAAATGACGTTTTACGTTAGGGGATGGGTCGAAAGCTGTAGCTTGTCTCTAAAATAACTTTAAGTCCTAGTTTTGGGTGAAGGCAGAAACAATATATCAATTTATTACTGACTGTTTACTGCTTCCAAAAATGCAATGTTTCATCGGATACTAATTAATAATGAAATTAGGGCATGTTAAAGTGATGAATCGGCATGCAGTTTCGCAAAAGGTCTTATAGTTATGGAAAAACTTATCTTTTTAAACAAAAGTTCTTAATACATTTCAACATATTACATATCTTCTGAAAGAGAAAATGTTGTTTTGGTCCAACTGCATGGGTTTCTTATGTAAAGATAATACATTTTTGCAAAATAAAATTTATAAAAAGGCATTTTTCCTCAAACTGTTATAATTTGCAATCAAGTAGCAACTATTTCTTCTTAAAAACGTTACAAACGCATTATGGAATTATACGTTATAAAAAATATAGATTATTGAAAGAGGAAATATATAATTGTTATATACCCACTATTCTCGCAATGGCATAAATAGCCTATCGCAAACATGGTAAACTATAATATGCAGCGATACACAAAGTGTACGTGAGGAAATAAAGTTTTCTTAAAGGTGTGCTAAATCTTTTCGCCTAAGTAGAAGCAGTTAAAGGTCTGTGTGTTTAATGAATATAATTAAATTTGATGATTAAAAAGAGTTTTTAAAAACTTACGTTTTC
Source organism: Gibbula magus (assembly GCA_936450465.1). Classification (NCBI taxonomy): domain Eukaryota; kingdom Metazoa; phylum Mollusca; class Gastropoda; order Trochida; family Trochidae; genus Gibbula; species Gibbula magus. Next base: position 7,870,444 of record OW388290.1, on the reverse strand, counting down.
CCAGTTGCTTAACGGTTAGAAATTGAATCATTTTTGGATTATGAGAATGATATGATTGAGAGAACTTATGTGTTTGGTTGGCCAAATAATAAGAGGATTATTTGGTGTAAAAAACGCCACATTTCTGACCACAAAAGCATATAATGAACATAAAATGTTGTATATTTAGTGTAATATCACTTATCTCTCATCTAGTGATGGGTGAAAGCCGGTATTTTCACAAGTGGTGCATTCATCTAAATATGCTTCATCTTCCTACATTGGTACTGTGCAAAATAGTATTTAACATACTATACTTGAACAATTAGGTTAATTCATGTTTTGTAGTTCATGCATATTTCGGACTTTGGTATTAGGCTACTCGATTTTGTAGGTGAGTGAATGAAGGAAGACACATATTTACAGATCATATAAAAACATTTTAAACATCTACAGTAAATCTTGACAGTACATACAACAAATGTACAAATATATAGTGTTTCATTCTGTTCTAATAAAATAACATACGAACAAAAGTTTATACAGCAGGTGGCCATATTATTACGTACATGTAACGTAACGTAATTCCCATAGACTTACGTGTTAATTAGCTGTTACGAGAATAATTTTCATGAATATATTGTTTGTCGATTAATTCTGAAATCGTTACCAAAATATAGGAAATCATCTCAGCTACAGATACATAATTTCCATAATATTTTAGGACAATCATTAAGAAACCTACCTCTTATCAAACAACACATACAACATACCGATTAGATTTAACATGGCCGTCAATCGGACATTGGAATCAAAATTGTACATGCGACGTTTAGATATGTGTCATTCGAAAATGAATGAACTGATAGATGAAAGGTAATTATGTGCCTGTAGCTGAGATGATTACTAATATGTCCGCAAAATATGACAGCAATGGGACCTTCAGTTAATTAATGAAAATTATTTTCGCAAAAGCTAATTAACATGTAAGTCTATGTACATTTGGTACAGATAATCTTGAATAGTCCAGATATGAGGCCTATATAGGTGTCACTATTGACTATTCTTGAAATACAAAGAAGACAAAAACCCAACTATTTTCACAGATAATACAAGTAAGCTTTAGTTCAAAACTACGTTCAAGTGATATTCGCCTCAAATTCAAATACCCTAAGTTTCCGTGCGCTTTGATATCGCCGATTTACATCAAACAACACACAGAACTTTTATTATCTGTTAACTTCTTTAATCTATTACTCATGAATCGTTTTTTGCACTGTTTGTCGTAAATATGACATCTGAAATCTTTAAAATGAATCATTATTTGGCCAGTAAGTTTGACGTCTTTTATATAGCGTAAGCGTTGACTAGGCACCGTCTGTCCTTGATTACGGTATACTTGATTGCCGCAGCGTTGCAAATAACATAGGCTAGTTTAACGTTGCAGCCGCCTAATGGCTGCCACAAAATGGCTTCGCCCATGGAATAGGCCGTGGAAAGGTCTATATATGCAATGAAATAGTTAACTATAGGTAATTGAGCTAAGCATTCGTTTGATTACATGTACTGTAGGCACACTTATTTGATTGTGTTCTTGGTTCTTAACTTCACTTGTTATTCAAATACTTTCATTGAAAACCTGACCAACACTGTGTTAAGATGTGCAGATGATATTGTGTTTTATAACATGCATAACATACTGAAGATTTATTGTTTTGTCTAATAGCACCTTCATGTTGATAGATAACTATATTATCTATTACACCGTTGTTCAGAAAACCTTTGTAGGGTAAATAAACATCAGATCAGCCAATTTATTTAAACTTGATCACTTTTCATGTGAACAATTTAACCTCTTTTAACTTTCTTAGTATAGGAGGGAAGCATGATTCAGACTGTTTAAACAAATCCCGAAACTCATTATTCACAGGCAACTGCTATATGTCAGCCTTGTTGAATGAGATTTCCAGTCGACGTATTTTGCTTTCTTGTTGATAGGTTTGTTCTCTGTCTTCGTAAATCGGGTAGAAATATATATTGTAGCACTATTCTCAGTTTTCTTTCAACAGTTATAGAGCGGGCTGCAGCAAAACAGTTTATGAATCATTTATCTTCTAATTGTATCTTCAACCCGTTCCAGACAACCTACCGCCCAGTACATTCTACAGCTGAGACTCTCCTGCTGCGTGGAATGAATGATTTGGACAAACTTTTAACTACATTACAGGAACATACTGGAATTAAAGGAAAGGCCTTAAACTGATTTTCCCTCATACTTATACATACGGGCTGTTATAATCAACTCGCATTCTTCGAACCGTGTTGAATTGACATTCGGAGTTCCTCAAGGTTCAGTCTTGGGGCCATTGTTGTTCCTTATATACGTCAACCTACTTCCTTTAGTTATAAGGACTTTTTGAGTTGACCCATTCTCCTATGCAGACGACATTCAAATCATAAACCCTACATCTCCTTCTTCACCAACCACTGATCTGCAGACAGTTGACACTTGTGTCACTGATGTGAAACAGTGGATGACAGCTAGAATGTTGAAGCTGAATGACGATAAAACTGAGATAACCATATGTGGTAGTCGAAAACAGATCAGGGAGGCTGCTGTTAGATATCTCCATGTTGGATCAGCTGTTAAACGTCTGCATGTGTGAAGGATCTTGGGATTTTCATAGACAATGAGCTGTCTTTAGACGCACAAGTGAATGCTATTTGTAAGACCTGCTCTCAACATCTGAGGCTTATTGGCAGTCTTCGCAAATACATCACAACGGAGTGTGCACACAGGCTCGTCCAGGCACTGTGATATCACGGATGGATTATTGCAATAGTGTACATTTTCGTCTAAAACCTAAACATCTCACAAAACTCCAAAAACTCCAAAACTGTTCTGCCCGTATTATATGCCTGAAGTCCAAATTTGACCACATTTCACCAACTCTTAAATCACTACATTAATATTGGCTCCCTGTTAAGTGTCGCATATATTTCAAGATCTGGTGTATAGTTTACAAATGTTTAAATGGACTAGCTCTAGACTATCTATCCACCCTTCTGTCTGTCTACACTCCTCCTCGTGCCCTTCGATCACAGTCCCAGCATCTGCAGACAGTTCTTCGCTTTAGACTTAATAACACAAGGGAGAAGATCATTCGAATTTGCAGCTGCTCACCTGTGGAAATCCCAAAGAAATCAAACTGGCTACCTCCCTAGACATATCTATTCAACTCCGTTTTCTCTTAGATTCCATGTACAGCTGTGTATCTGTTTTCAAGCATTCTCTAATCCCTCTACGTATATATTTTATTTCTATTCATATATTTATCCCTATTGTATATCCTACTCATGTAGCGCCATGAGCATGCATTAGTGTATGGAATGGTGCATAACAAATATTCAATAGTAGTAGTAGTAGTAGTACTAGTAGTAGTAGTAGTAGTAGTAGTAGTAGAAGTTGTAGTAGTAGTAGAAGTTGTAGTTGTAGTAGTAGTAGTAGTAGTAGTAGTAGTAGTAGTAGTAGTAGTAGTAGTAGTAGTAGTAGTAGTAGTATAAAATATGTTTTCTGGAATAATTTGTGACTTAATAGTTGCTGTCTTAATAATATCAAGAAATATTTTGATTGATCAATGATAATTGTGAAAGGATTTCTTTAACTCATATAAATTCATTTCAAAACATGTATTCGAAATGTTGTTCGAACTGATTAAAAGCACTTCTAATTAACAAAATATTGATCCAAAATAATACTGAAATTAAACAGGTAGAGTCGGAAAAAATTCCGATTTAATTTAATGACATTACTGTTGACAATATATTTCGTGGATTATTATCAATGTTTTATGCCAATATTGAGTTTTAAAAAATCTGTAATTAATAAAGCTAATACCCATGTGCGTTATTTGAATAATACAACTTAAACTAAGAATTTTAGTCAATCAATCGTGTTAAAACTCGCGGTAATGTTATACTCCCATAATTCATAAGAATTACCGATTGAAGTCGTGGTCAACTGACTGTTGACAACATTTGACCAAGCACTGACCGAGGGACAGAAATGAAAGTCCAGTTTCAAAGGTGTCTCTTCAGCATCTCGGCTACTGTCACAAATTGTCGTTGATGTTACGTTAATCTACATTTACATGCGAAAATATTTCTTTCTGATTTCTGCCGTTTTCCAATTGTATCCTATTGCACTAATGGACAAATCGGCAATATTTGCGTCATGATGATATTGTTTTTATTTGAAATTCGCCGGGGACAAAACGAAGAAAATCAAATTTTGAATCCAGTGAAAGTTTTTCATATCTGCGATTGCAGAGCCAAATCATGTGAGTGGTTGTTTTATTCCCTTACCCATTATTAATTCCCTAAAGGTATGACAAACGTTTAGCATCATGGTAAGTTGTTACTAGATCGTGGTGTTAGTCTCCTGAGAAGTTTACAAACAGGTTGAGATCCAGATTGTTTGAAATCAGTAACCAGTAAAACGGATATTTATATTTTCATTACTTCGTTAAAATATGTTTTGGAGAATAGTTCTGTCAACTGAAGTGAATCTCAGTTATAAAATGTTCTTGGATAAAACTAATGTTGCATATGATATCAAAAGGTAGAGGACAATTTTCAGGTTACTTGAAATAGCATTCAAGGCATTAATGTCCAGTAATATTATACATCTTACATGTTTACATTGGTTTCAAATATGTATGTCTCCAAACGAAAGAGAACAGCAATTGAAAGTGATGTATGCACTTCTACATCATGGTAGATCATGTTCATGCAGTACATGTTTTACACAGTAAAGGATCTGTAGAAATGCACATGTTTTAAGCTTAGACATAGATTTTAACTAGAATCCCGGCTCAAAATTTAAACAGTTTAAAGAAAGTATATCCAAGCCTGTTCTCTCTCAACGGAGATACCCACGTAACCTGTGTTACAAATGGGGACGTAGAAAAAGAGTAGAGTACCTTTTTGTAGGGACGTTGTTTCAAACTGAACATTCGGTCTGTTCCCGGAAGTGTCGAGAAGCTGCGATGAATGTGCGATGTGCACATATTTCTTACAAGCCAGAAGTCAGTCGGAGATGGGAGTCGATATTTATTGTAGAAGTAAGGACGGCACCCGCATGCATATTTCTACCAGACGGGCACCTGCTTGAATATATATGATTTCAATTTCAAAGTGTTTAATATATTCCTTAACAACATGTTCCAGACCTTTTCGTACACGCCGATATACATAGATTTATATATTCGTAATAAATGCATGATGTTCATGTCGTTTTGGTTCTTTATCTTATTTCTTTATATTGACATTTAATGACTTCAGGAAAATTTTCACCATCATTTAAACAGTTTGACGATATTATTAGTAACAATTTAACAACTGATGTAATATAAAGTGTTGATGCTCTAGAATATGTATATATAGTATTAATATAAAAAAATACTTGTGATAAGGATTGTTCTGTATAAAAGATGTTTACCAAAATGAGTGTTGATGACTGAATCACGTGTGAGTTTTCCAGGTTCTTGTTGCATTTTAGTCTTACATATTTTATTCACCATGGACATGGATTGGCAAACAAGCTCTTACGTGAATGCCGCCAATAATTAAAAAGGTGAATTCAACAAATTACATTCAGTGGATACTTGATTTGATAGCACAACTTTTCTTATTTAAAATATTTAAAAATTTCTTTATTGGTTAATGCCCGACATATATTAATGTATTTAGTGGATTCAGGACTATTGAGTTAAAATCCACATTATGACAACTGCTTACGTATTTGTGAATATATGCGATATGAATATAATATTTTTAAATGTACCTGTAGGAAATATAAACAGAGTTATTCATTATGCGTACTAATGATAAACCTCAATTTTACGCAGTTTGATGGTTGCTCAGATCTTTCAATGAACAACTGCAAAGAAGCGCCTCTGATGCCTTCCGTCAACATCCAACGCGCCTGTGGCAGTGCTTAGGTCTTTCTCGGGTTTTCTTACCTGCGAATTCTTCTTTTACTGTTTAAGAAGAAAACTTCGTTAACTTATTCATTATATTTTAAACAAATACATGGCAGATGTTCAGCTTTAAAAGATGAATTCCTCGGTAGAATGATACACTGACGGTCAAACAAATCCCTACTTGATTTTCCCTTAAAATGAAAGAAAGAAAGAAATTCTGAAATATAAGTATTGGTGGTCTCCAAGTTATGCTGAAACAATAATTAATATGAAAGCCCATTGAAATCGTGGGAAAACTGTGATTCGAGTCAAAAACATTCATGAAAAGTTCCGGTTGATTCACTAACCACGTACATCTGTAGCGTCATCATTACTTTGATGCGCGCCTGTATTGTTGCTCGCGGTTGAATGAAAAAAATCGGTTTCAAATGTTTTTTTCTGGCCAAGCACTGTTTTGATTGAGAAAAATTTAATTATATTATGGAGGAATGGTGCAACTTCATAATGCAATAATATTGCTTAATTGTTCATTATAGTTTTTACGAAACCTCATACGATATCTGGTAGGCGTTTCTTTTGGCCGACAGTATAGTTAGTTTGTGGTCCAATAAAAAGACGGATGTTTATCCAAAATGGCAATATTCAATTACCTGTCCCTAATATACAATGATTAATTATTTTCTTATCTAATTAGCATGAAAACGAGGTAATAATATATTACATTAAGTGGTTTCGAAACAAATAAACAATAAAGAATAAATACGTTTCAGAAATTCAGAATTTCAATGTGCATGCCTAATTTCTTGAAACAATTTTAAATAATATATTTTGGAAAAAAATACAAACAAAAATACATCTTGGTCTTTTTTCAAGATATTTTCTCTTTAGAATCATATTTAAAAGGGACGATGTTCCATGACAATCTGTTACGAGCTCATTTCATTTGTCTATTGAATGCAGTATCAAACATTAATGTATATATTGGCCTTAGTCAGAAGGCGATAATTCATGTTTCATCAACTCCGCAAACTAGGGTTTTATTTCGAAATACTGTGAAATTTCTGAATTCAATCTATGGTTTTAACCGATGGAGAATGTACTACTGTCTACACCTTGAAACAATTTGGATAAAATTGTCACACCTAAGTCAAATAAAAAAGGGCTCGATCTTGTCCATTCTATCATTGACAAAGTTTTATATGTTACATTTATTCTGGTCATTACTTATAAATCCGAAAAATGGGTACAAATAATAATTGGAAAATCAGGATAAAAACTGTAGGTCTTCCAGACATCCGTCGTGTAGACTTCATTAATAGTGGAATCCGGATAAAAACAGTAGAGCCTTCAGACATTCGTCTTGAAGATCTCATTAAGGTTGTTGACGTTCTGAAACACGAGACATCTGTCATTTACGTTATGTTGTAAAGTAAATCTAAGCTAATTCTTCCCACAAAAATTAATAATTTTCCTTCTTCTGTTACTGTTTATGAAGTTTATCTTCGAAAATCTCTGCTCGTGTATGTTAGGATGCATTTGATCGTAAACTATAACTCTTTAACATGATTTATTATACATTTCGTGTCGCAGATGCTGACATTTTAGTAAGTAGATAAACGCTTAAAGACTCCGCCAAACTGAAGCAGCTTCCCCTAACCTCTAAGTGTACATGTTCTTCTCCTCGTGGATAGATATTTGGAAATAAACTTGTAACTATATGTGAAGAGTAAATGGTTTCAAAGAAGTTAAAGAGCTCCGTATGTTCTACGTATGGTATTTAGTATGATTATATAACTAGCAATGAAATGTGTGATTATACAATGAAAATACAATCCATATTTGCACATAAGCAGTAGAAAGTCATATTTTCACTGCAGTGACTAACGTGTGGCCGGAATTATTTTTGATGATTGTCTCCCTTTGAAATGAAATTATCTCCCTTTGTAAAGAGATTACCTCCCTTGCTTTCCACGTCTTACGGTGAACGCCAATGTTGTGATGTTTCAGTCAATGACTGTTGACCTTTTGTGGTGTTAATATCATATTCAACATTCCTTAACACTCTGAACTTGATTTATTGTTGATCTGTTGCATAGTAGTTCTTACTCGTGAAAAACTTGTTGAGGCGAGAGGTATGTGACAGACAATAACGAACGTCACTCGCTGTATGATGTGTATCACTTCGCGTTTGAAGTAACGACACAACTTGCGTTTTTCAATTTCTTAGGCATCTCACTTGACTTAGATGGTACCTTAAATAAACATTCACAACAGATTTATTTTTGGAAAACATTGTCCTGTTTTGAATATCGACTTATTTCAGTCGAATTATTTTCTCACTGCATTTACCGTGAATGTATAACGTGGAGTTGTTAGGATTATGACAATCAAGACCGCTCTCACCTTTCAATGGCACGTTTTAATTGTTTTTATGCAGATAAAACTTATATAATAAATAGACTATCTCATTGTTTTTGCCGAATATCATTTCTATCTCATCTCGTGGAGTAAGAAAGTCACATTTTCACTCGTGGTTGCGCCACTCGTGAAAATATTACTTTCTCACTCCACTCGATGAGATAGAAATGATATTCGGCAAAAACAATGAAATAGTCTCTATTTATTTTTATATTACGCTTTCTTGGTGATCTGTTAATCACTGCGTCTACGTTACGTTTGTAGATATTAAACAAGTGCAACACATGGTGAGTCACTTTTGCAAACCAAGCATTAAAGTACACATTTTATAGCTGCCATTTCAGAGATGAGTTGTAATATAAACCACATACAAACATACATATCTTCATTATTAGGAATATACTGTGGTCAGAGCATTTCAATTCACTCCCAACTCATATATGTTTTATTTATGTAATTTATTATTTATTTTTTAAAACAATTTCTTTTTGATTTCATATTAGTAATGAACTATTTCTTTGTAAACGAACACAATTTGACTAATAAGAGAAAACATGTATTTTAAGAGAGAACTCTTTATTGGCGTATGATTTCAGTTCAAGATGCTCAACGTGCAAGTTTTCCTCCACAGACCACCTCGAACACTACATTCTAAAGACTATAATGTGCTTCCCTATTGAACACATGATCCACCTACGACAGAAGCTCATTCGCCTTTTCAGCATTAATCATATTAAGGTATATTTTTGTAACATGTCATAGTTTTACAAGAAAAAGTTACATTGTATAATATAATGATAATCGCTGAGACGTAAATGACGTACAATATGATGTGAGAGTGACAGGGTTTGTATACAGCGGTACAATAATCAGATAAGATCAGCAAACAGACGTATATATAGTAGGTTCTAGACCATCTGTCTCCAGCACTATATTGATCTTTCCGAATAGACAAAACAGTGCAGGCAATATTATAACAATTGTTCGTAAACAGTCTGGTGATTAATTGAAATATTGATGGACATGCTAAAACTGATGGGTTTTTTTCATTTGTATTATGCACATCTAGTGATCAACTGTGCCATATGACTTTCACACAAATTGTCCGAGCAAGAGCGAGGGTTATACACATATCTGCAAGAGCGTCATCATTTCACACACATATGATTTTTATAATTTATTTATTATCAATTCTATTTAATCGCGTAAAAAAGGAAGGAAAGCAGGCTGCAATGTCGTCACAGACAATTCCTTAATTGTGTAACATTCGCAGATACAGGAATTCGCCCTGAAACAATGGTTGGCAACGTGATATGTGCACATATATGTGATCTTAAGACCTGGTTCTTTCTCTGCATTGCAGATTCATGTGATAGAGTGATAGATACAAAAATGATGTTTCTTTTTTTATGTCTGAGTGCTACTGATATTTTTCGTTCGTTTGTTTCTTTGTTTACAGTATGCCACTCGACCAGATCCATATCAAGATGAGAAACGTCTTTACTTATTAGCACGACTCCGCTTATTTAGGTTCGTTAATGTGTCTCAAAACTTTGAATGTCATAACTCACGCCAATCTCCATCACTGTATGTTGTTAACTTTTCATATTGCAGTAGCAGAGAAATGGTAAGGAAATGCAGCAATGTTTACATCACTGGCCAGTGACTGGCGCGTGTTACGACTTTAGAGGGAAGTTAAGTAAACCAATGATGCAGGTATTTATACAAGATATGTGGACGGCCACGTTACAATATAGATTCTAGTGTAGATTTGAGGATATGTTTCTGCTGAGAAATGGGGAATTCACAATGGCATCCTTCTTGTGATATACCTTTGCAAACATTCTCAATCGATTGCTAATATAGAGGGATAAACCCGAGAGGTCTTACACGAGCATTTACTATTCTTCATGACCGGCGATATAATACTGTCATAATGTTTCATTATTCCTCATTTTGAAAGGCTTAACGTAAAGAATTTATCGTTTTCCTTCTTAGGCATGCTGATATGTTAACTATTGTTGTATGTACATGTAGATTTTGTATTACTGTATTGTTACATGCCATAAAGGTGCATTAAATAGTTTTTATATTGTATATCTGTATCATAATTTAACAAACATCATGAATAAACCTTGTAAATTGACAACAGTCACCATTCACCAGTACCATGTTTATGTACAAGTTATTGTAATCTACGCGTCAAACAAGCTAGAACACGATCCAATTCCTGAAAAGTTGTTCAAAATGGTTATGTGTTGTGATCATTAGGAATATATGTGTTCTGTGTTTATGGTATCAGGTAAGAAAACAATCATGTAACGTCATATAATTTTAAGATTGTATTCGGCTTCAATAATTCACAGCATCTATCTATATTCTTAATCGGGTGCCAGCGACGTCTTCTACGCATAAATCGCCATTGGCGAAAAAGGAACTAACTTCACACTCTCAGCGACGGATTTAAGATTGACCTATACATAGCGAGGTTCACAGAGCACGTTCCCGGTCGTTATTAAAACATTGTTATAGCTCACATGAACTGTTTAGCTAAACCTAACATTTGTTTATTGTATTTAAATATCTATGTTCTTACATGGAAGCTATATTTTGATTTGCTTTGAACAGCAACAGATTGAAACGAAGCCATTTAGAATAGGCTGTTGTGTACATGCTATTTATAACTCGAGGGCTATTGTGCGTTAAGAATACAAATACTGGTACACAAGAGAAGAACTTTATTGTCGTTTACAGTCTTAAATATTGAATCATGAGCTAATAAATAGTGTTAGTTGCTGAAGATTTGAATAAGGAATAAGGAACTGTTAAAAATTCGCTAACTTCACATTTTGAATAAGGGATAAGGAACTGGTAATAATCCGCTAACTTTACAGGCCCGTTTTATATCAGTCTTTTAGTATTGGATTGTTTTAAACAGGCAGGCTACTTTAACAGTGATTGATATTCGACCGCACAGATGGTGGCCGTTCAATTGCACATAAATTAATCTCTCTTAATCTCTCTTTCAAATCCTGAACTTAATTAACATTTATTTCTTCTTACATGTATTTTCCTCTGTACTTTTTTGCATTATTCACTAATTGAAATGCTCTTTTTGTAAGTAAATACTTAATACTCTCTGTTTTTGTTGGTTTAAATCAAACCCTTAGGGGTTGTTTTTGTAGTCATTTATCTACTCCCCTCTCTTATATTAAGAAATGAATCACGTTTGCTGACAATAAACCTTTCATTATCAAAAGCCTATAAATGTCGAACACGATAACTCTTGCAGGAGCACATTGGAGGGAGACTCGAGGATCTAGTCATATATTTCTGAATCGAGCTCGAGGCTCACTGATTTGTTCAACTCAGGGATCGTACAACTTAATCATGAAATTTTTTTTTCTATCAAATCAAATGTTTTTCTGACGGGAAGATAACATTGTATGATACAATGTATATTAAATTTTACACATTTTTTATAATCGTTCTTAGCTTTACGTGGCTTTGTTTCGGTTATATACTGGTTTCATCCCGCTACATGAATATACCCAAATATTTAATACCAAATTAGTCAAAGGTGACATGGTGTATTTCAAGTTTTCCTGTTAATAGGAGGAGGTCATGACAACAATAACCTTTAGTTTGGTTCATTATCATTATTAATTCTTTTTATTATTAAATTTCAATATAATTATTTGCAAATCTATACTACATATGAATCACTTGAATGAACCCGTATAGACGATAATTTGTTTCTGTATTTGTTCTCTGTAAACTTTTCTATCATCTTACGTCAATTAATGGAATCTCGCATGACTTACATTTACATACTTACATTTCCAGTTACCATTTGTCAGAATGAGATAATGTTTTATCAATTACTTATTATGTCATATAATAACTCATATTAAATACAAATTCCGCACGCAATATATTCTCCTTTCTGTATGACGATAAACTATTCATGTTAAATACCTAGATAGTTTTTATCTACAAGTTTTGTGGATCTTTTTCCCTGTGATGCAAGAGGTAATTGTTTTACTTGTTTCAAATTGAAACTTGAAATTGAAACTAGATAATGTTCCTTTTCAAAGTGCATAGGATTCTTAGCTGGAATATGAAGATTTTGTCTGAATTTTCTCAAGAAACCGTTATAGAAAATATTTGGGCTAAAACTTCTCCAGCTACATGTCGATTAAACCAATATTAAAAGTCAGCGCATGGATTATGCTTGATGGATCCTTTCAAAATCAGAAGAAATGCTTTTCTCAAACTTTCAAAATAATTCAACAAATTGTATTACAGAGCACGACATTTATTTGAGCATGTATCCCAGACTTTGTGTAAGCACAGACAGGAAATAAAACATTGTTGAGCTTGCTCTCTATTGTACACGGTATATTGGAGTTCCATATAATGAGATCAGAATTCTATAAACTGGAAGTAGATATGATTATGATACTCGCTGAGACGTGAATTATGTTAGTTGGGGCTCAATCTTACAGGCTTCATATACAGAGCGGGATAATCAAATAAGATCACTCTACAAACACATATATAGCGTGTTCCAGACCAACTGTCTCTGGCTCTGTAATAACCGTACCGGAAATAACCCTCATTCTTTTGTCAATTCACCCTAAACAATAAAGTGATTACATTAATCAAGTAACTTATGTTCGAATTACTATATAATAAGAGGGGAACAGATGATTGAATCAGGTTTCACTCAGATTTACTCTCATCTTTGATGCCGGTTCACCCAATCATACAGTTATTTTCTCTAAAACATTTGCTAGTAATTTCTTCTTTGACATGTTTAATCATTGTTTTGTTTCCCTTAATAACTTCAGTCATGTATGAACTGTTTGAAAGTATTACAGGATGCAATAAAGTAAAGTGATATCCATCCATCATGGTAGGATTCATAAAAAGGAATCGTTCTCTAACAACAGTCTGCCAAATATTGCATTAAAGGGTATTGGAACTCATATAGGTCGAGGGTTTCTTCTCCAAACGAACTGACGATGACTCTATAATCTCATGTTATGTTCAACATTACCAACAATGAACAAGTTGGAATGTGATTGTGGCTTAAAGTTATCTTCCAAAAAGCATTATTGCGTCTTTGTAGGATCTGCTCACTGATCGGAGGCGATCTCAGAGATAGTTAGTTAAGGATCTAATCTTTTAATATCCTAGCTCGCTTCTCTTTGTCACGGGGCTCTAGAACCCGACCGAGGTGAAACTAAGATTCACCCTGACAGTAAATAAATAACTAAATAACTGGTTAGACAGAAAGCAGAATGCGACGTTTCGGTGAAGATTCTAACAAGCACATGATACTGGACATGATTATAAGATGAATCATGGCGAGTATCATTTGCTTGATAACGGTGAATCTACAACGAAACGTCGCACTCCTGCAATAAAGAGGTTGTATATCCATAAAACTCGTTCTCCTTCATCTAACATCTAAATGCCATTGAAAGAAGTAATCTTAAGCTTATGACGATTATGACAGTCTGTGTGATTTGTTGAAATATTAATGGACATGTTAATACATGGTATTGTGCCTGTAACACATATAGATGGTTGTTTTGGAATCAATCACGTGTTTTGAGGGTATGTTTCTGCTGAATTATGGGAAATTCCCAATGACATCCCTCTTGTGATACATCATCGCAAACCTCCTAATCGAGAGGTCTCACATAAGCATTGACTATTCGTCATGACCGGCGATATAATACTGTTGTAATGATTTGTTATTTCTCATTTTGGATTTCTAAACCTAAAGGGTTTATCGTCTCCTTTGTAACACATGCTAATAAGTTTACCATTATGGTATGTACATATAGTTTTATTTTACTATGATGTTACATGATCTAAAGGTATACTATGTTATGTATCTACAGTGTTCCTTTTCATCATAAAGTACCCAGCATCATGAATGCACCACGACAATCATCATTCACACTACCATATTTATATAGACGTTCTTGTAATCTACACACCGAACAAGCTGGGTATACTTTATGTTCCACCAATGTTTATGTGTTGTCATCATATCGAAATTCAAAATCTGTTTTAAGTATCGAGTGAGAAAAAAGCTCATACGACCTCATTTAAGATTGTATTGAGTTCCAATATTTCGTTGCATCAATTGTCACCCAAAGCAAATATTGTAGCACAAATCAATGACCACGATGATGCAATATTTCTAACACCAGGTCGGTGACAAAATAGACCTGCATATAATTAATAGATCATACAATTCATTGCTTTTTAAATTTCACTTAATTTATCCATTTCGTTTTCAATAAAAGCATTGGCATCCATATATTAATTACAGGATGTTCTACTTCATTTTAATCATTTCTTTCTTTATTTTCTCCGTATTGGTGTCACTTTATTTAAACTAAACAGTTTAAATTTAAAAAAATGTATACACATTGCAAAATGTTCAATAAAAATCGGTTCATGAACAAATCGTGAATTTTCCAATTATCTGTCAGGTATAAAGGGTAAATTACTTAGCTTAAAGCAAGAAATGAACATTTCCTACAAATAGCAAGACACATGTTGTCGTTGGTTAAAAAATGTTGGGCAATTGGTATCAGGAGATCAGAAGCCTCTCTACGAGAAATCAATGTAACACTGAGTGAAAGTATATCAGTGGAGAGAACACGGGGCATACTGGCAGACTTACTGACTTTCTTCATTGAAACTGAGAAGAATGGCACACGTCCTTTAATGGACTGCTAACTAAAACCTGTCACAAACTGACATTTTATGCGATCCCATGTGTTTTTAAAGTTCGTGTTTATACATTGTTAATGTGACTCTTTTTTTAAATTCATTGAAATAGCTCTGTGAAATTATACGGCGCTGTTGTCAGCATCCAGTACGCCAAGTACATTGAATACAGATGTTGTATAGACCAGTGATTACTGTCTGTAGAAGATGATAGCAAACACCTACACTCAAACTCCTAACTTGCATGTTAGTCTGGTAGCGTCCCCAGCACGGACGTCAGACCGACGTCAAGAAATAATGTATAACAAGGAATCATGCGTACCTCATTGCTTCACCCGTGAACTCTAAGTGTTAATAAAAAGCAACCCACATTGAGTAATGACCTTAATACACGAGAGCCACGTCTTACGTGCAATTGTCAAGATGTGCGTTTATGTTATCATTCTTGAGGTTTTCAATGTGTGGCTCTACGCATGCTTTCTTCGTTGACAACTATTGGTAATTAAAGCCAAGGATTATGGACGAAGCTTAAGATAGTCTCTTGTTTGGATTTCCTAATTGCGTGTTTGATTGCTCCTGTGTATCATTATTTACTATTCTATAGTTTAGCTGAGTAAAGGTATTACCATGTAAAGTAGTTTTTTAAAAATATTTTTTCTTGAACTACGGAATAAGCTTAAATGATTATCAGTTTCTTTACTGTTTCTTACATTCAAGTCTATCCATCTCTGTCAACTATGTATGTATGTTATTTGACATGGAATCTCATTTTTACATTGCTTTTTCATTTAGTCATGCGACATTTGGCATTATTGAGTCTCTTTATTTAAGACCAGTGCTTGCTTCAGTAACGGTTTATCTAATCAGAGTATTATACGCGCTTTAGAATGTAATTGTTTTAAACAGGCAGACTTCTTTAAAGGGACAGTAACATTCGGTGGAATAAGTCGATGAAATGTGTTTTAAAAATAATGTCACCAATATTAAAGAGCCATCACGGATGTTAATGAAAATATCAAAAATTTTCCAAAAATCTATCTCCGTGAAATAAATACACTTAATTTTCCCCTAATTTTTCCAACTTAAAATAAGCCGATAAATTGCATAATTAGTAAAGGTGTTTTCCAGTCTAAATATAGATCCAGTCTATTATTTTCAAGCGCAAAGCATTATGGTCTAGCTCACACACAGTAAACAAAGACACGAAAGAATAAAAACAAATATGAGCAATGAAAGCAATCGAAATATATAATTTTTTGACGGTTATTTATTTACCATTTCATTTAATAATGTATTTGCTACAGATATTGAAATAATTGTTTTACCCAACTAGGTATTTTCTTGAATTTTATAATTAATAAGATTAAATATTTGTCATAATTTGCTTGTCTTATCTCAATAAAAAAAAACATTAAACAGGAAATAATTTGTATATTGTCAGGACATTTAGAAACATAGTTTGTAAAGCAATCGTCACATTCAGTAATGTGTGACAAGGGTACTTTGCAAGAGAGACACGTGCAGCACGTGCAGCACGTGCAGCACATGGGTTGTTATGGCGACTTGCGCTAGAGACGAGCCTTCACGCTTCGGAAGCGCTTGCTGTTTGTGTAGTAAGTATTACGCAAAAAAGGGGACTCTGTTTATATACGTCAGATACCCGTAGCGCGCGCTGGTCGAAGTGATACTTCTCTTTGAAACCAAATTGCAATACATTGTCTTGATATGAAAATTATTTAACATATGCCATGTTGTAGATAAAAGTTTTCTCTGGCGAATGACGTTAAAAGTATATGTTCCACAAATTTGAAACACTAACATCCGTGATGGCTCTTTAAAACATCCTTCCCTCTTCGGAAAATCAAGTAAAAAATTAGTGTACATGATTCCGTAAAGCCATGGGAATCGTTTTTGTCATTCGAAATATTAAAATCTGTTCACAATATAATATATACAGAGCAGGATAATCAAACAAGATCACTTTACAAACAAATATATAGCGTGTTCCAGACCAACTGTCTATGGCTCTGTAATAACGGTACCGAAAATAACATTCATTATTTTGTCAATCCATCCTACACAATAAATTGATCAAACAACTTATGTTCGAATTACTCTATAACAAGAGGGCAACAGATGATTGATTCAGGGTTTCACTCAGATTTACTCTCATCTTTGATGCCGGTTCACCCAATCAGAAAGCTATTTTCTCAAAATCGTTTGGTACATGTAATTATTTCTTCTTTGACATGTTTAATCATTGTTTTACTTCCTCTAAAAGCTCCAGTCATTTATTTAGTTCTGATGTATTCGGGTTTGCGAGATCTGGAATAAACCACTTGTATGTGAATGTAACCTACCGGGCAAAAGAAAGTATAACACTCACTTGTTTTCGATTAATTCAATATTTTAAAGAAATTAGATGCATTTGATGATGGCACGATACAATAACACCTTATGGCAGTAGTTCGAATGACTTAATTGGTGACTGTTTTATTTTTTAAGTAAAATATCATTATTTAAAGTAGACAGGGGTAAGAAATGAAATTTACACCAACACGACCCCTACCATGTTCAACATGTTGTAAATGTGTGCAGGACGAAGCACATTTATTTATTTTCACACAGAGTATGTGGTATGTGTTGATGAACACTTGTGTTTTATCCAAATTAATTTGGGGGAATTTAAAAATTTAAATTTTAAGTTTTAATTTTAAAAAATTCAAACCGCGTAGAGGTATTCTTTGACTGATTTAATGTTTTGGACTAATTTCACAAACTAGTCCGTTTTTTAATACGACGTCGAAAACTCGAGATATTTGACTTTGAAAATTATACATATGATAAAAACAACTGAGTGATATACTTTCTTTTGCCCGGTAGTTCTAGGTTGGATGCAATTGTACTGGTTGCAATAAGGTATTCTTATTTAAGATAGGATCCTTACTAGAGTCTGATTAAAATCGACGGTATTCCTAGAAAAGTAAGTTGCCAGATATTGCATCTAGGGGTACACGAACTCATGTATCTCGGAGAGGAGAGGAGGGGGGGGGAGTCCTCTCAAAGAATCTGATGTTATAATAATCTCATATTATGACAAGTCTTCAACCCCAGGGGCTGCATGTACAAGTTGGAATTTGATTGTCGCAGCTGAATTTCTAAAAGTTGTCTTCTTTGTAGGATATGTACATTGCTCACTGGTCGTCGGAAATTTAGAGACAGATGGTTGGGGATATGACTTTTTATATCCACTAACGTTCTTCTCTTGCATCTCGCAATCCCATGTTTATTGTATATAACATGCTTACATTAACTCTGGCTTCATGCCAAGTATTCTTGTATCTTGTGAATCTGACTGTCAGCATTCACCTGATGAAGGGGCAACACATAGCTAAAATGTCGTGAATACGATGAAGAAGATGTTGTCATAATAACATTTTCTTTGAGATTTCAATTTCCAAATGCCTCCCATGACGCACAGTTGACTTGGCAATAGTCAGTAATTTTTAGTTTGATTTTCCGAAGAGAGATAGTAGATTTCCTGCTGGTGACATTATTTTTCATATACATTTTAATCGACTTACTTCAGCGAAAAAAACGTTATTGCCCCTTTAACATCAAATTATACAAACAATTTTCCTCATAACCTTATTAGTAAGGGATCATTTTGCGTTTATTATAAAAGATATTGCCACTTTATTTTCTTTAGATAGATATTAGATTTCTGAGTATTCAATGTTTTAAGTACTTTTCTCTCCACATTCTAGCACTCTGAATCTGCACGAAAATCGTGTTAATGATGATTAACACGGGCAACACATATCATAGAGCCTTAATCAATAATGATTAATAATAATGATATGAGTACTCTGTGTATAGGTGAAATAGTATATTCCGTAAGTGATCTATGTTGGGTTTCTGTGATCAAAGTAATCTACACCGTTGTACTGAAATTGTTCCTTCACGATAACATAAAATGTCAGTGGAACCTATCATCATCATATAAGAATCCTGTAACCTGCCATCAATGCCATTATATTTGACATTAAAAGTAAAGTATGTGCTCCAATTTGAGCTATCAGAATGGAATCTTCATCCCTCGAGAAAAATTATTTTGTGTGTTTTGTGATTGCTCTCAGTGTCCAGTATCAGAGTAATTTGTGGAGATGAGACTCTTAACGATCATTAATAATACAGAAAATATAATTATGAGGATTTCTGATAGATTATGTTCTCATTACCTGTTCATTAATATAGACATATTCACAGATAAATATAGAAAAAAATTAATTCTATAAAGATAATTTCATTCCGAATGTTATGAATATTATAGTACTATTTGTAGTGTTCGTTATATTTTGCCATTGCTGGAGCATTGATCTTAAGATAAAAAAATCAGAGGGTGGCAGTTAATACAGCTGTATAATTGTTAACATATGATGATTAATATCATGCATTTTAGACCAATGCATGAACTATATAATGTTGCATATGATAAAGTCTTATAATCTTGATTGGATGCTGGTTAGCATATTGATTATTTGTGATTGCTCAACTTTACCCCTGAATGGGGTGAGTTGATCACGTGTAAGGGGTACATTGATATAAAAATACAACAGTTTCTACCATTGTTAATTCAAGTTAATGTGTAAATACATAATAAAATAATGTTCTTTCAACGAAATGCTCATTGAGATCCCACTTATTTCAACATTGGTTTGAACATTATGATCCAATGCGAAAACAAAATTACATTATTACAACTTAACCGTTTCTGACAGGCACAAAACAGAAAACATTTGAAAGTGTAATCTAATGTAGTCATATCTGATATCTGCAAAGTGATCAACAAGCAAATATAAGTTGATCACGTGATACACCAGTGAAGTAAGTTGATCACGTGATACACCAGTGAAGTAAGTTGATCACGTGATACACCAGTCGGAAGTAAGTTGACCACGTGATACACTAGTCAAGTAAGTTGATCACGTGATACACCAGTGAAGTAAGATGATCACGTGATACATCAGTGAAGTGAGTTGATCACGTGATACAAAAGTGAAGTGAGTTGACCACGTGATACACCAGTTAAGTGAGTTTATCCATGACTATCACAAGTAACCCCCTCATTCACATTCCTAATATAAATAGAAATATTGAACATTTTAGTAAGAATTTATGTAGGAATACTTTGATATGTACTAATTAAGATTTGTGTATGATGAGCAACATGAATGATTTAGCGAAATCATAACATAGGAAGGAAGTGACATGACATGAACTTCAAAATGGGTTGCATTTGGTCAAATGACCAGAAAGCAAACTAACCGAATGACTCATTAACCACGCCCTCAACTACTCGCATCAATTATATTCTTTTTTTCGGCACATCGGGGAGCCGAGAGAACACTTTTTAAACACAGAGAAATATGAGTGCTAATCTATTTTACAGGCTTTTCCTGCTGTAGGTTTTACTTTTGAAAATCATAAATATGATAACATAGATCATTAAGGGATATAAGATAATATGGGAGCGTGATATAACAAGCAGCTTGAAATGCGACGAAATGACATTTCATTGGTTACAACCCTCAGTGTTGTTTATAACCTGCAATATGTAGGTCCTTTCAAGGGCATTTAGTGGGCATTAATGTGTGTTCACAATGAAGAAGTGGTTATTCAGAAAATCTTGTTTTTCTTTCAACATGCACCTGAAGTAAAATAATCAATTAACCAAATACCATTATACACATACTGAAATATTACTGCTGATAGGACATTATGTTCATGTTTATAATAGCTTTGTGTCTTTTTTACTTTTAAATATATATGTACAGTAAAAAGAAAATAAAGTGTATTTTCTGAAGTACACAAACTGAAAATGAACGTTAACCTTTCATTAACCTGGAAACTGGAAACAAGCAATTAAAACTCTCAAACTACTATTTTTCAACTCTTTTTCAACGCTAGCTTTCTTGATGAGGAGAGTGAAGACACCAGAGCTTAAGATGCAACATAGCAGCAGCCTGGGGAGGTTGCGGATCCAGCCAGTCACATACTTCACACACCAACTGGTTGTTGATCAATGCTTAATCAAAAGTTAGTTATGCTTTAAACTTAAAGTGCCGTTCTGGAAGTTAGAGACCTATTTATATAATTGAAAAGAAATTGGAGAACACAGACCGAAATGGAAACTTCCTTGAAGATATTAAACTTTATAACAAACCGCTGTGCAGCAAATTGCTTTCTCGGATTTCTCATTCAGAAAATGGAATTTCTAACAAATTTTCTGTCGTCTATCAAGTTATGATAAAAAAAAAACTTAATGCAAAGATAATAAATAGATAAGTATATATTCTTTATGTCCTCCAGTGATACATTGTGATGTGATATATTTAGATGAGATACATGTTAATACAGAGAGTTCCATACATGGCGCAAAGACGTGTGGTTACACTTGTACATATATTAAGCATACACTTAGGCTGCGCATTATTGTCAAGAGATGTACAATATTCTTGCGGCAGTCCTCCAAGTAAACAACATAAGGTCAATTCGTCACCACTGCTCCATAGCCTGGAAAACGTCTTCTATTTACATCTAATATAATCAAGACTTGTTCAATAAGAACATCCCTCTTGGGTACTGTCATCTCACAGTACATAAACACATGTCTGACAATATCGTATGCAAATGTGTCATAAACACTCGTTGGTTTACACGTAAAGAGTAGTGATTGAACTAAGTCAGCAATACAGTGAAATAAATCAGATAACATACAACTACGGTTCAAATGCGCGCTATATATGATATTTTACGACCATTCAGATATAACTTATAAATGAACAGTCAGTGTGTTGTTGGAGTTAGATTTGCCACACGTTGTAAACTGGCGTATACATGTAGTGCAATACATAAGTGAGAGTAAGGTTTTCTGATCGAAAACCGACAACGCACAGCGGGTGGCATGGCTCGCGTCTATAAGCCAAACGTAAATTTGGCAACTTATATATAACAATGCTTAGTAGGTCATATAACATATATGTCATGTAAATCACATGTAGTTTCGGTTTCTGCACATATACATATGGATGTTGCTTGAGTTTCACTGGAAGTAATATCAAGACTCATATATTTGTAGATTGTCGATGAATTTGCAAAACGACTGGAATTTCACATATGGTATATTGGCAAGTATCAAAACACAATCAAGTATTATGAACAATACCTTTATTTAGTTTGGAGACAAGTGATAATGATACCTACGAGTAAAGGAAGTATATTGGGGAGGACAGAAGATGATAGGTATGTACTCAGTCATCAGGATTATCACTGTACCTTTATGATTAGTTAACATTTTATGTTATAGCATAATATCCCTGAAACCTGGTGGCATACTTGTGGTTTAGTCAATACTGAAATACAGTCATACTTCCAATCCAAATACTAACGTATCAAATCCTATTTAAGTTCCACATTTACACTGTCAACGTTTAAAAGAAATATTTGATTGATTCTGGTAGTTCTCGTAGCATAATTATCCCTAATGTATTTCATCTCCTTAGAGCTCCAGCACTCCAGTGTGTTTAGGAATATGATTTTGATAAGCATCGACCACGTGGTACTGTGACTCTAATTAGACATTGTTGTATATAAGGCGAACAAGCAGACCATTTTCATTCCTGTAGATACTGCTCAGATAACATCTCACACATCATTAAGGTTTACAATGCCTCGTTAAATGGACGTGGAACATATCTCTTGACTTGACTTGACGTATCTCTTCAGGGTCAACACGTGAAAATACTGCTTACAGTAATTTACAATTTTACTCGTGTCATAAATGCAAATGTCTCTACATGGAGGAAGTATTAAACCTCCTCCCGGTATTAAGACATATTTATATTCCTGAACATTGTACCTCTATTCAGTCGTGGTAGGATTCTACCTGATGACCAAATGTTCGTAGAAACAATGATAACAAAGTTACAGTACACTACTTTTGGTTTCACTAGTATCAAATGAAAGTGTACTCGTCTAGAGGTATCAAGCAACAAGAGTTAAAGGGAAGATGGCCGCCGGTTCATTAATAAACCAACACATTTGATAAACATAGGAAAACCAAAGGAATGTGTCGTCGTTACTGAAATTTATTTCAATTTATATGACAATGAAATCAATCAAATTCTCAAACAAGTATGCAAAGAATCCAGACTATATGAGTAAAGTAGACTATTCTTGGCAGTAGTATAATGTTAGTGTCTTGTCGGTGATGTATGGTCGATCCTGCCTTGTATATCATACATGAGTCCAATTCTAAAGGGACATTCATCATTTAATGCCTATGACAAGGCTTTACATGTTTCATTAGTTATCTAAATCGATACAAATGGAGTTGAATGCCAGGTATTCTACTGGTCGGTGTGTAGATATATGTAGCACTCCTCTATCTCATCTCTGCGGTCAATCTTACCAATATTTCAACATGGGGCCTCCATGTACGCCTGATGTTAGGGCGAATATTGTAATGCTTGAATCATGATACAATATATACACCTTGAAGACCCATTATTAACCAGATAAACAGAAACACACCGTTGTTATGGTTTATTATGCAATGATATTTGCCCACCTCTCTCATTGTCGAGATCGAGTCACATGACTGTCCAAAGAAACTACATTGGTTTACCCCGAGTTCAACTTAAATCTTACCTTTAGTTTAACAAATGTAGCGTAATGACGTCAAACTGTTATTTCATTATGTCATGCTACTGTGCCCATTACGCCATGTGTTTGTTATCCAAATAAGTCAAATCAAATCCCTGAAACTGAAATTATTGTCCTGACCCTTCATGTCTCTTTTTCTAATAGCTGAAGTTACGTGACTGTTGTTCCTTCCTTGTTGCTCTTCAGGTTTACCCATTGTGGGTCATGCAATTCATCATTATAAATGTACATCGCATATTAAAGTGATGAAAGCCATTAACGTGTAATTTGTAAGTATATTTATAATGTTGCTTCACTTTTTGCAATTGTTTTACCAAACTAGTTTGACAATCATGTTGGACAAACTGATTATCCATACACACATTTTCAGATTTCCATAGGTAACCACAACAGTTAAAAACAGTCTGATGAAAAAAAACAGGTTTTCGAGGAAAAGTTACAAAATAGTACATTTACGGGATACGAACTCATATCGTTCGGGGGCTTTGTCCGCGCTAAACAGGTGTGGAACACGCGCCTATACGAGGTGTCCTCAGACATTGTGGCGAGGAATCTATAGACATGACCAGATCGTACCACCGATATGAACTATTTTGCAGATTTAATTCCTCGGAACAGGGTCGATTTTAATCAGACTGCAGTTGATACAAGATAATAGTTCTATGTTATGTGTAACCCATTAAAAATACAAAGCGGGTTTCAATATACATAACGTTGGTAAAAAAATAAACATTATTCGTCCATATGCGACATTTCTCGGTCTATATTTCAACTTCTTCAGTGTCTTTCAAAGAAGTCCTTGTTTGTATTTGTGTTTATATTGATTCGATATTTTGTGTGTCATATATTCGTCTCAAATAAATAACCAATAAGAGTGGGATTTTTTTCTGGATATTTATTAATACATAAAGTCCCCCTTGATAACATAAAACAGCATCAGCCGATGACATTGTTGCCACAGCTGTAGTGGGGGTTGTAGTTGTCCACAGTGCAGGTACAGCCGTGAATGATGTCGCTGTTGAAGCGCATGTTGAACGTCTCCCCCGCCCCGTGACACTTGCCGTCAGCATCCTCGCACACTGTACAGGTTAGAGAGGCACGATGTATTGAGCAATTTAGTTTTTAAAAATTGCAATCATTTCATATATTTCGGTTTTGTAGGTCGTTGGCCCATGTACATGTACAGTAAATATATATTCCTTCCTAATAGCAAAAGCATCCTTAAGTTTCTATTCCTGGAACAGTCAGAAAGCGATCGAATAACTACGATTGCTGCCAATTCTTTAATTAACCCATAAGCGGTGCATGCAAACATACAGTCACACATTTCATATGTCTTATTGGCATCATCATTTCGTTTATAAACATTCCAATGGATTTTCAAGTGCATGTAATCTTAGTAAACAAATATGTCTTCTGACTGCTACATGCATATGATTAATGGAAGTGCCATAATATTCAGCATTCAAAAATGATGCAAAGTCCTTGAAATAACTAAGAGATTCACTTATTTTACCAGGAATGCGGTGTTTATTTCAATCAACAATCCGATTCTTAAAATGTGAAATATAATACGAACATAAACATATTCAAATGAAGATGCGCAAGTCAAGTCATGCATATGCAAATCAGCATACCATTGGGTGAGAATTACATCAGGGCATTAACCCTCTATGCGCTAAGATCATGATTTGATTAATTAAGCTAGATCTTCCTACAAACTTCCCGCTCTATCGTGTTATGTCCCTATTGTAACACTGTTACTGTCTGGTCTCTACTTTTTCATACATGTACTATTTTGTGTGTTCACACTGCAAGGAAAACATTGCCATAATTGTATCAGGATGGGGGTGATTTGTTGATTTTACGAGCGCTTCATGTAGTGAAGTAATAACGAAAAGGCTACATTGAGAGATGAACAAATAGTTCAACAAGAACTTTCAAGTAACAGGTTCTATTTTGGCGTTTGAATCATCAGTTTTACCTTGACCTACATTCTTATATGTGTGCCGTTTATGAACAATAGTCAGTTCTTCCGCAGTAGGATTACTCACAAGCACTGTCGATGTCGAGCGAGAAGACCTTGATACCGGCGAACTGCTGCTGTTTACACGTGAATGTGCGACACTTCTCCTGTATACTCTCCCCCAGATTCACACAGCTGCCGTCTGCGTTCCTACATGCTGCGACATAGAGAAAATATTGGAAAAATATGGTGTCACGCAACGGTCCAAGTAGTTTCGTGCTTGCATTATTTTCAAAACATCATTGGAGAGTCGCAGGGACAGGACCAGAGTTACTCGACGAATGCATAAAAATAAAACGGTATATCAAGTAAAACTAACAGAAACGGGTTTTATTTTCCCCCATTAATATAATATAGAACCATTTACTCATGGGGGACAAAAGTTAATATCAGTACAGTATATATGGGATTCATAGGAAACAAACAGTATATATGGGATGCATAGGAAACGTACAGTATATATGGGATGCAGAGGAAACGTACAGTACATATGGGATGCATAGGAAACATACAGTACATATGGGATGCATAGGAAACATACAGTATATATGGGATGCAGAGGAAACATACAGTATATATGGGATGCAGAGGAAACATACAGTATATATTGGATGCAGAAAAACATACAGTACATATGGGATGCATAGGAAACATACAATATAAATGGGATGCAGAGGAAACATACAGTATATATGGGATGCAGAGGAAACATACAGTATATATGGGATGCACAGGAAACATACAGTATATATGGATGCAGAGGAAACATACAGTATATATGGGAAGCAGAGGAAACATACAATATAAATGGGATGCAGAGGAAACATACAGTATATATGGGATGCAGAGGAAACATACAGTATATATGGATGCAGAGGAAACATACAGTATATATGGATGCAGAGGAAACATACAGTATATATGGGAAGCAGAGGAAACATACAATATAAATGGGATGCAGAGGAAACATACAGTATATATGGGATGCAGAGGAAACATACAGTATATATGGATGCAGAGGAAACATACAGTATATATGGATGCAGAGGAAACATACAGTATATATGGGAAGCAGAGGAAACATGCAATATAAATGGGATGCAGAGGAAACATACAGTATATATGGGATGCACAGGAAACATACAGTATATATGGATGTAGAGGAACCATACAGTATATATGGGAAGCAGAGGAAACATACAGTATACATGGGATGCAGAGGAAACATACAATATAAATGGGATGCAGAGGAAACATACAGTATATATGGATGCAGAGGAAACATACAGTATATATGGATGTAGAGGAACCATACAGTATATATGGGAAGCAGAGGAAACATACAATATAAATGGGATGCAGAGGAAACATACAGTATATATGGGATGCAGAGGAAACATACAGTATATGTTGATGCAGAGGAAACATACAGTATATATGGGAAGCAGAGGAAACATACAATATAAATTGGATGCAGAGGAAACATACAGTATATATGGGATGCAGAGGAAACATACAGTATATATTGATGCAGAGGAAACATACAGTATATATGGGAAGCAGAGGAAACATACAATATAAATTGGATGCAGAGGAAACATACAGTATATATGGGATGCAGAGGAAACATACAGTATATATTGATGCAGAGGAAACATACAGTATATATGGGAAGCAGAGGAAACATACAATATAAATGGGATGCAGAGGAAACATACAGTTGATCTCCTCCACCAGGTAGATCTGTCCCTGGTTCCCTTACTCTCCGTCAGGTGGTACAAGTGTCGCCATAGAACCCATATGGTAGGTCATTCCTTCTCTACACTGCTTACTTACTTAAGTAATATCCACCAATCAGGATTCTCGAGTTCTAGCCCGTAAAACGCTCCACTAACATAGGTTATTTGGGAAGAAATGACTCGAGCAACGCCTGTAAGGGAAGTCTGGTACCAGGTAGGACGGCCCCTGTATCACTTACCCTCGGTTAGGGCGTACATGCCGACACTCTGGTTGCGCATCTCACAGCGCTGCAAGTTGCAGTTCTCCGTGACGTTGAAGTTACTGGGCACACATTTACCCCGGAAGTTGCAACCTGGGGACATGAAACATTAGTTCAATCGTTCTGGAAGTTAATCTTTATATTTAAAAGGTGGGTGTTAACTTGCACTCTTTAATACCGTTACTAACAGCTGTTCAAATCGTTGTTGTCAGATGGATGTATAAAGGGGAGCAGATCAATTCAGAAATATCGGTTCACAATTAGTTATTTTAGTTAAATTTACAAATCCCTATACGATGTCAAACATGAAACTGAGTTCTACGGAATTGATGTCATCGTGTTATGTTTGGTTACCCCACTCCTTGAGCAGCAGTCTGAACGTGGGTCCCAGGCGATGGTCCTGCTGCTCGCACGTGTAGTTGAAGCAGCCCATAGTGTAGGTCTCATCCACCCCCACACACGTGCTGCCGGCCATACAACCTGCAGGAGTATTTGGTCCATCAGCTTACATGCTCTTCTTCATTCATTAGGTGGTATACAATAAATGAACAAACACACACAGATATAGTGCATTATCATACAAGACTGTCTCACAAGGTAGATATTGCTTATCTGAGATCAAACTATATCTACATTGCATATATAGCTACAATCAAATCGTAACAATTATATTAAATCATTAGTTACTGACTTCACAATATGTCGACATCATCGAGAAAACAATTGTCAATGGTATGACGTAAAACATTTAAGCTCCAGATGATATGAATTCATAATACTGATATACTGATGATGTCACAATACTTTGATCTCACTGAAATGCTCATTCTTCTACTTAGAAAGAGAGTCAAAAATTGCTTTTTTCTACTTTTTATACATTTTTTACATAAATGCCAACCACTCTGGCCAAAAACCATTTTGAAAAGAACGATTGTATATTTGGACTGACATAAAAATAAAAGAATCATACTCTGATGCATGATATTTTGAGTACTTCATATTAAACACGTGTCTATCGCATACATTAAAAATCTATTTTCTCCGACAGCAGTATTTTGTTTTGTTTACAATGTTGAAAAAGTAGTGACGTTTCTTTTGCGGTTGAGTGAAGGGTGATTAATTAACTGCAAAATGTGTGCTCATAAAAACAAAACAGCAAAAGACGGATTGGATACTTTCAACCATTAAGATATAGGGTGAAGGTATATAAATGTTGTGCAACTTTCCACAGTGAGATTCTATCTCTCTGAGCTCACCTCCCTTCAGTATCTTGACCCCGATGGCTCCATTACGCGAGGTACACTGGTAGGTCAGACACATGTGATTCCAGATGTGACCCACGTCCATACACTGACCGTCCCGGTGACATCCTGCAGAGGTACACAACAGTGTATCAACACTACATGTATTTAGTTTAGCATTGTTTATCATCATTCCTCAAACATAACATTTAAACCACAATAACAGCTCAATTTTGAAAAATCAACTACTACAAAAGAGTGGATACACTCAACTAGCAACTGTACCCGTTCTCACTCCTTTAATTACATAAACACTTAACTTAGTTGTACAACTGGATATCGTGAAGTGTTAACTTATTAGATCAAACAAACAGTGTATTTTGCTTTTAAAACAGGAAATGATAGAAAGGTAATGAATTTAACCATGGAGTGCTAATCAATACCAAATTAAAACTGACAAAATGTAGTTTTTACGTATAATTACGTTGTATTAAACAATAACTTACATAACTAACATAAATTGTCCAGATGCCTAGTAATATCTAAAAAGAAAAGATGCACACATAGCGCTACTGAAGATGAATGGTTTGAGTGGACGCACCCTCCTTGACGACCCGAGCAGACCCCCCGGTACACTGGAAGACGACACAGGGCCCGGCTAGAGACGTGGTGAACTTCTCCCCGTCCTTGTAGCGGGTACCTGACACGTCGCACGTCCAGCCTGCACAGGTAAACACATATATACCCTAGGTCATTGGTCTAGGTACACAGGTAAACACATATACATACATTAGGTCATTGTCCCAGGTACCAGGTTTACTCTACTTCCATATCCTTTAGTAAAGTCGTTGTTTATAACTGTGCAATCGTGTAATTGATGATCATGTCCTCTTACTTATAAAACACGCTCTCAATAAAGTAGATACTTTTTAAAGAAAACCTCGTAATTGCAGCCAAAATAAATGATTTAAATATGATTTATGCAAAAAATGTCTATATTGTGCACTTCAAACAAAGTATATGTCAAGCTTGATTGACAAGCTATATGCATAGATAAGTACAGGACATGAGCACCCTCACCTGTGTCTTCATCAGCCCAGGTGAACACAAGCAGGTGGCACACCATCAGACACTGAACACACCTGCAAGGTACAACATGATGCAACAATATCACTGAACACACATGTAAGGTACAATATGATGCAACAGAATCACTGAACACATATGCAAGGTACAACATGGTACAACAATATCATTAAACTCATTTCCAAGTTACAACATGGGATAATGGTATCATTGAAAACACCTGCAAATTATATCTAATATACACAAAGAAAAAAGCTAAGCACCCCCTGATATTTTCATATAGCTGAAGGTCAGAAACAAGTAAGCTCTGCTTAGACCCTAAATTAGTCTGAGATTATATTTTGCAGATAGAACAAGACAGAAACGCAACACTATGTAGCTATTATCATTATTTAGAGCGATGACGTCATGTCTACACAGGGACTGTTTTTACCAAGAAACAATGTCCACAAAAATATGGAGCTGCAAATGAAACAAAACACATTCGCATGGGTATTGTCACTTCTAAATGTTCTTTGTAGACCCTAGGGTACATGTTCAATAAGAATGATCAGTATCTGGTAGGACCGCCACGTACCCAGATGACACACTGCACCCTACGCCTCATGCCTCCAGTCAGTCGTCGGATCTGTTCTTGTGTCAATAACATCCACTCAGCGTGCAGAGCTGCCCCCAACTCATGTACATTCTGGCCTGGAGGGTTCCAAGCCTGGAGTCGCTGCCCTAGAATATCCCGCACATGCTCCAGGGGGTTCAGATTTCGGCTTACTGCTGGCCGGGGTAAAGTTGTCACTGCTTTGACTCGAATGTAATCGACAACGGCACGTGATCGGTGAGGCCGGGCGTTGTCGTCCATGTAATGTGGTCGTGTAGCAAGTGCATGGTTATCGAAATGAGGAACAACGACCGGCTGTAGCACGTCCCGGAAGTATTGAGCTCCTGATGGTGACCAGATCCAGCTTGCAGTCATGAGATAGGCATCCCCATACCATAACAGAGCCACCTCAACGCAACAGTTGGCTGGATGTTCCTTGGGGTATAAGCTGTTTTTTTTCTGTCTCCAAACACGTGCACGCCCATCAGTAACATGGAGCAAGAATCGACTCTCTTCAGACCAATGGATTTTCCGCCAGGTCCTCAGATTCAGGTATTGTCTGACCAAACACCACGCCAAACGTGCATGTTTATGATGGTCTCTCAACAAGGGGCCTTTAATTACCCTTCTTGCCTTTAGTCCTGCCGATTAGAGGCAATTTATGACTGTTCTGGTGCTGATGTTTCGATTTGGTAACCAGATACGTTTCAGCTGAGGACTTTTCAGGAAGGGTTCTCGGCGTACATGTCGAGGAAGGTACCGGTCCTCTCGAGGTGTGGTGACAGTAGGTCTTCCAGAACTTGGACGGTCCATTGCACCTCCTGTCTTCCATGTCCATGCTTCCGGACTAAACGACTAACAACAGTGTAGTGGTAGCCCAGATGTCGTCCTATCGCCTTAAAGAACATTCCTGCAGAGTGCATACCAATAATTTGACAATCGTCTTCGTGCCATGTTCAATAGATATGCTTGAATGGCTATGGAAAGCAACGTTAGGCCCACACAAAAAAAAAATTCTGGTTTCCGTCCGCATCAGTTTCAAACCGACGCCTCAGGTCTTTTTTTCTAGGTTTTCAAAAGTAAGGGGCAGATAACTGTAATTGTTTAACCTCAGAAAACATTGGACATAGAATGTGTCACTCCTTTCTGTTGAGTTGTAGTGTAGAGGTGATATTATTGACTATTTGGAATATTAACACATATTTAAGAGGGTCTGTGCTTTATTTATATACATAATATACATCGCGTCATCGCATCATTTTTGTCAGCTTGTAAAGACCAGAAAATGTTGTTTTTTTTTTATTTTTTAGGCCTTACATACCACCAAATGTAGTTGGGCCATACGGCTTTTTTGTGATCCTCGAGCTTAGCATGTTGCACGTGCATACTGTCACGCATCACTGGTTGGAACGTATCTCACAAACACTACCCTTCTCATAAATGAACCTTGTTTAACTATTTAAAATATTCTCGAAAAGATATCATCACAAATATAAGGGGTGCTTAACTTTTGTCTTTGTATATATTATTACAATGATGTCTTCAAGAGGTCGTAGACAAATTATTAATTAAAGAAAAGCTAAATGTTTGAATATCACATTCATGACGACGTTTCGGCATATGTGTACTCATCACCAATCATCTGATAAAGGAGTAACTTCGAAACGTCGAACATGGCCCAATAAAAAACAACTATGATCCTGAAATTTTGCTGTTCTAATGATATTCACTTTTAAATGCCCCTAAAAACGTATGTATTTATTTAGAATATTAGTATTGTTGCAATACATTTTTACAACATAAACTGTCATGGTAATATGGAAAGTTAAGTCTCAAGCCGCAGGATCGAACAACATGGTGAATACTGGAAAACTGGGTCGTAATGGACCCTGGACACACGTGGAGACACATGACTCTCTTGTGAACCTTCGACAGCTCTACATAATTTATGATTATTGTGAACATCATATAATTAATATTGTACAAAACAACTATTACTTGATAGAATATTAATTAAGGATGTTTCCAGATTGACCAAGTTTCAGGTCACTGTTCGGTTCTGGTTGTCCCAGTTTTGTTCCGGCTGGCAATCTCGGAGCTCTGATTAATAATAATTTCTCTATTTACAAATGGACGCTTTGAAATGGAGTGTTGGGTGCATGTGCAACTCTGTGGTTTCCATGTTATGCAATCAGCTGACAATCAGTACTGAGAAAATGTAAAGTATTAAATACACTGTCAGCCATTTCATTGCTTCTCTTCTTGCAAAGTACTATCAGTGATACTCCATGGATTGTAGTGATCATTTACTCGATCAATATGTAAACCTTACCTGATTAATAGTGTCCTCATTGTTCCAATGTTTCGTATTATGAGCCTATTTCCTTATCTACAAGACATATGGTCCAACCCGCGCTATACCGCTCTAGGTCGTAACGGTTACACTGCCCTTGACCATTTCTTCTGGGACTAAATCGTTGTAGAACAGATGCCGAATATAAGTAAATATATGAGATAAATGCATTGAGAAATGACATTCATATCTAAAATAGAAAAGAGATACTGTCACAGCTCCATATATGTTCACCATTTATCCAATTTTCCCCGTTATCTTGTGGCATATCTTCTGTTTCGTTGTGGTTGATTTAAGCGTCTAAAAGCTGTAAATGTTTAAGAACAGTTTCCTATTAAAATATAGCTCTATATACATATGGAAAAACGTTAAGCACCCACGAGTTTGTTCACCAGCAAAAAATAAAAAAAATAAGACAATGTGTCAGTAAATGTAACCATGTGGAAAATGAGAATCATGATCAGGCAACATAAGAACAAAAATTCTTTCAGATAACGTTTCGCTACTTTTAGATATTGGCAATAATAAATTTTTGGTCTCCAAAATCAAGTAAACGTATACTGAAAAATTTAGATATTGGTTGCCTACTAACGACATCTGGTCACTGTTAACTGAAATGACCCCTCTAAAACAAAGAGAAGAGTTTTAATTAATAGAATGGGGGGGGGGGGGGGGGGGGGGGGGGGGGGGGGGGATTTTTAAAATACATTAAAAATCGTTGTAAATAATTCACCTACCAGTTATTTCCTTATTTTGCAACATAAAAGATGCTTTTATCTGTGATGGTCAACTTGGTAACAAAAAAAGATGTCTTTGATATCTAAATCTCAATTGTATTACGTAGTCACATGCACCATTACAATTTCAATCCTAATTTCTTAAAATGTCAGCTTGAGTCACTTTTCTTTGAAGATATCTGTTGCAAAGTCTACTTTTCTCATGTCGAGAGTGATTAATTCACACAAATTATCTTAACGCTCATACATCACATTTCAGTTTTGAATATTGGGGGAAACAGTATTTGTTTACATACAATGTATTTGTCAGTATGTGGGATAGGGTTTGAACTGGAAATTAATGAGTGACGCTAGCTTTGACCTAACTCGCCCAAACTCAAATATTTTACTACAACTTCAAAATAACGATAAAATAATAACGAGTGATGTGTAAGTGAACACAATTCTCTTCTCGGTAATCTGAACCTTTGAGGAGAAAGGAAATGGCGACTCGAATTTTTTAATTTCAATGCAACCTTACTGTTTTAGAAACATAACAAGAAACAAATTCCACCTGAAGGTTGATTGCTCTGAAGATGTGTCTTACGCTAAGATAATTGCTTGATTGCATTCAGAATATTGATTAATAACGAAAAGACGTGAGATATCTTGCCGATATACTAATTTAAAGGAAAGGACTAAACGTTTTACTCAGGAACAAGGTTAATGTTCCCTTTAACAGTGTGGAGAAGAATATAGAGTGCCATTCTACCAGTCCGAATCTATTAAACACGGTTTTGCATGGCTGGGTTTTAGAAGCGTGCATAAAATCAAGTCAATAGGTGCAGGATAAGTTGAGTTAACACGACTCGATATTTACAGATCGAGTACTTGCACTTCACTGATTCTTAACAATCGATGAAGGGGTAAGAGGAGAATGGTTTGATTATAACTTCCGTTGTTTAAACCATAAGAAAAACGCCTATCATTGCACTTAGTCTAGTAGATGAGACGACAGTAACAGCATGTGAAAACAGTGTCATAATTGCGTAATGGTACGGTGATAAACTAATCAAGAAGATTTTGTGTGAACTTCAAAGTATGAAGATTATCCTTTTCAACTGTCAGTTTTGTGTTTATGAGAATATATGCCGGTCACATGAGCTTGTTAAACCCAATCAGCATGAGCCTGTCGCGAGTTTCTGTGACCTGTGTGATTAATCACAACAACAACACGATGATGGGACGCCGCCAAAAAGCTTGTTGCCCAAAACCTATGTTCTCCTCTTAATTTTGATACGAAAAATATGGTTAATTAGGCAATTGATTTCAAAGATACGAGCTCATGAAATCAGTTAGCAATCACACATGGACGTTTGGGAGCGCTAAGTCAGTACCTCTTGTGAGCACCATTGGTGCCAAGAGCTACACGACATTGTCTCGGCGTGGAACGACACGTCTCTGAATTTGATGTTTGGGTATCGTAGTACAATCTGCCCGTAGTGAATCTGCAAGTTGCGGAAGTGTCTGTGGATGTTGCTTACGCCGTCCAAGGCATTCCAAAGACGTTGGAATGGGTTCAAGTCTGGTGATCGTGAGGGCCATGGCAGCTCATATATATATTACGCGTGCTGGGTGAGACCAGGCGTCATTTTGCAGAGGAGAAGAGAGGACCAGCTCGTACCACCCCGAGATGTACGGGGCATGTTATTATGAAGCATTAACAATACTTCATAAGGGGACTAACTTTTTCATCACTTTTTTCTTGTTCATGGGTACATCTTTTTATGAGTATATATTAAGTATGACATTTTGTAATTGGCTAAGTATAAAACCGTTTGGTTCGTTTGGGTACATGCATACAAATTACGAACATGGATGGAAGAAACAGTTTAATTCAACAAATAGTCATTATGTGAAGAGGTTGGGGTACGCTGACCACAGTGTGAAGAATGTGCCGTGTAGAAAAGTCAGTGAATCTCTCAACTTCTCTCAACTATGGTGCATTAGTATTTTTTAAATCAAACAAAGGTTGGAGTCTGTTATTATCTATCTATTAGTTATTAATATAGTATTATGTTGAAATGAGAATCAGATTTAGAACTTCATTTCTTTCTTTTTTTTATTCCAAAAAGTGTATGTTTCCATTTAGAATTATTCTAATCGTGTTCAATACAGTCGACTTATTGCTGACACAAAACGAACAAGAAGCAGATGGTATCAAGTTATAGTCAATAAAATCCTTGCTTCGTGGCATAACACTGTGCGCAATTTTATATCGCAACCACCTTAGTTGAGTATTTCCTGTTGTTCTGAGAGGGTATAAAATCATCATAAAGTTGTCAAGAGCGATTCTGATAAATCCCTTCCTGGGTAGTTGATCATTAAGCTTTCCTAATTGTAAACGATGTTTCTTTAGCATGGCAGAGTAGAATATCTCCCATGAAGTTCTTAATACGTATACGTAACGTATTTGGCATACTTGGCTGTTCTAGTTTATAAGAAGTTTGATGTTTCGAAAGAAGGTAAGTTTTTGTTTACACTCATATATTCTAAAAACAATTGTGTTGATATTGTACACTGTCGGCCAAAAGAAACGCCTACCAGATATCTTATCAGATTTCGTAAAAACTATAATGAACTGTTAAGCAATATTATGGCTTTATTAAGTTGCCCAATTTCTGCATAATATATTTAAATTTCAGATGTTGTCATGACACAAAATTAAAGCATAACGTGGAGACAACCATTAAATATATTTCAGATATTATTTCATTTTTCATTTTAAGGAAAATCAAGTAGGCGTTTCGTCTGGCCGGCAGTGTATAATATAGACATGATAGAAGTTACATTCATCATTAACCATAAACATCATTAAAAAATCATTGAAAAAAATTTCATTTTATTTCAAATAATGTTTCCAGATAATAACATCTAGCAAAAAAACATGTTTGATATAATAAAGCGCCTAAGATAGTTTGCTCCAATCTCTGTGGAATTAAGGTTTTTGTTGGGTTGTTTTACGAGAGAATTATGTGCAGCATGACGGATTTTGAGCTTGTATTGTTTCATTGACAATTCGTCTTACCCGGGTCTGCGGTCACTGTTGATGTCAGACAGTTCCATTCCGTAGAAACTGTCCATGTTGTCAACTCATTTTGATAAATATCTGTTTCTTCTTGTATCTGTATATACTTTGAGATCTTCTCGAACTTCCCATGTCATTTTAACATTCACGTTAAAACAAATATTTTGCCAATGTTTGTCTTAAATCCTGCAAAGTTTGTTTAAAATAGCACCGACTACCTAATACTTTTCAAAAGAAATCACTAATAGACCCTATTGAAAAGGGAGCTTTTGAAACCCACAAATTGCATTAAGTGCGGTTATTAGTTCGTCCGCTCCAAGTTAAAAGTGTCCGAAGTCTTCTAATGACGTAAGAGCCTCAGTCAGTTTGCCCTATATTCCATCCAAACCAATCAAGTACGATATCACGAACAGGTAGGCTATAGGGGTGCTAGAACGTCACGATAAACTGGGTCGAAAAAACTTAAACCTTGCAAAATTATCAAAATGCCACTGCCCGATAAAGTCCATTTTGAATTTCTTTGATGAGCAGATGTATGGTAAGCCAGGAGGAGTACATGTTTTCATTCATCAAGGCAAGAGACAAGACAAGACAAGACAAGACAAGACAAGACAATTGTTATTGTATTTTAGGCCACCGGCCCATATACAGTTACATTCAAGGTTACAGCAAGTATATATAAATATGAAAAGACATAAACATTACAAACTGAGCAATTGTAAATGCTCGTTGCGACGAGTAAATGCATGTTTAACATAGAGAACTAGATTACGTAGTGTGGTAGCGTGGCATGATCCGTTAAATGTCTGTCTGTTCAAACACATGTTGGGTTGCTGAGCTCGTTATGTCAAAATATTTGTTATTTACTTTAATATGTACTTTTGATATACATGGACATTAAGTTGTAAAATAATTGAAATAAGGTACATTCTTGGACTTTATTCATTGGCGCGTGATCACTGTGTGTTATTTACCTCACCATTCCCGCCTAGTTCAGGATATTCTAAGACGACGATATCTTCGTCTGAACATAAACCGAGACTGTTTACAAACCTAGGTTGACTCTGAAAACTGTTACTATGTGGTTTGAGAAAGTCCTGCAAATGATCAGGCAGAAACCAAACTCAATTCGTTCAACCCATACTTCAACCCTTCTCTCATTAATCCCTTACTATGGGTCGTGTCCCAATACTCAAATAAAACATATCATTGAACTCTCAAGGTAAAGCAATTATTTCGAAATAAATCCCCCTTTTCGTCAATAATAACTAGACGTACTGAGCAAGGAGCATAAATAAGGACTGTTCAATCTGCGGTCTTCCCAGCTACCCAGCCCTTTGTTTCTGGTAGATGAACCAGTCAAGCGATATAATCTCTTAAAGGCAATGTAGCACGCCATTCTTACTGAAATCAAATGCTCTCTTGAAAAGGAAAGTAAGTGTTACGAATGGCTAAATAATACTCCTGAATTAATAAAGAAAAAGAGTTACATAAGCAATGTACATGGTTCGGTTACGCTTTGCGAGTCCATTTCCCATCTAGCGTCCATTTTAAGGTGTTCACACTTGAAATGTCCGCTCGTACATAGTTAAAGACCTACACATCGGGAATAACCCTTCCATTTCAGCCATGGATGTTGTGTTTATTAATCCCCTTCTCGATTGTCTGAAATATTGACTGTCTGCAATCTAAGTAAACTGCCAGGCAAAATAAAGTACTAACCTCTGTTGATTTTATCATATGTATGATTTTCAATTGCAAATATCTCAAGTTTTCGATGTCAAAATCTAAAACTGAAAAATACAGGTATTTAGTCAGCAGTCAAAGAATATTTCTACATGTTTTTTTATTGGATTTGTTTTTTAAATGAAATTTTAAATTTTAAATTTCTTAAATAAATTGTTTGATGATTCACAACTGTTAATCGATATATAACACGTTTTATATATGAAAATTAATAAATGTGTCTTATTCTGCACACATTTACAACATTAATGTTAAACATATTAAAGGACACAACCGATTGTTTTTCTTGATTTTATCCATTATCACTCCAAGGTATCAGCTTGTGTATTAGCTGCGCACTCAACCAGAAATGTTATTAGTAAACTGTAAGGTATCTGCTATGGTTGTCTGGGTATTTGGAGGTCACGACACTATGAGGAATTGAAAATGGTATAAGAATTTATAAGGAAAAAATCGTCATTGTGAAAATAAACAAGTTGATCAACCATAAAACCCTAATTATAATTTATACAAGGTAAACGGAACGGAAACGAAAACGAAAACAAAATATGCTTAATGTAAACAATATCAGAAAGAGTCTTCACCTCCTTAACAACTGCCATGTTTCTTCACCAAACTTAAATTTCCTGAAGAAAGCAACTGTCCCTGCAGTGTAAGTAGATAGGGGAGAAAGTACCGAGCGTTCCTCAAGCCAATCATCAAAAGCGTATACAAGTAGTCTTGACGACGAAGGGGGAGGGGGAGGGGGTGTACCTGATTTAAACCAGTAGTCCCTGACACTGATGAAATGGTGCATGTCTGGCGGAAGTGGCTGATGCAAAAAGCGGTGATGAGGCAGTGGAATGAGTGCGGCTGTTCACATTATTCCTACACGGGGTAATCAAGCAGATCTCCAGGTTAATCGCCCAGCGTCTCACAAACTTTGATCACGCTTTAAACAGGCCTCCTCAAACGGGGGATACCTTGCCTGCCGCCTGGGTTGTGTTTTGTGGCCAGGTGTTGGACCAGACACTGCTAACATGGTATTGTTTGTCTTCTTAAAGAGGATAGGTTCGAACAGGAGCAATAGTTGAGCCGACTGGATACGATTGAAAGAAAATTTACTTCATTTTTTTAGCAAAGGTGAGTGTGTATATATACTTTTATCTCTGCTAATGATATTTTGTTATATTAGCGTAATTAAAGATTACTACACGTTTATTCGCTTTCATATCGTATTGCTAACTTTTCTTACTTTTAGAACAAAATTCTAGTTTCAGCAGAAGTAAAAACATGTATTTATCATATGTTCTGCACCATCTTTGATGATTTAGGTATATTATAGAACTATGTTTAGTAATTTATTTCTCTTTCAGACAATTTATGTGGGAATTTAGCATTAAAATTCAATGCTCACCAATTACGTCAAATTATCATTTGGAAGTT
The DNA here is from genome assembly GCA_936450465.1 of Gibbula magus. Taxonomy (NCBI): domain Eukaryota; kingdom Metazoa; phylum Mollusca; class Gastropoda; order Trochida; family Trochidae; genus Gibbula; species Gibbula magus. The sequence goes on along the minus strand of OW388290.1, from coordinate 7,830,305 downwards.
TGCCAGGTTTACTTTGGTCGCTTATCAAAACTGATATCTTTGTTTGACATGTGCGTCATCGTACAACAGCCGTCATATCCTCTCGAGTGACGTAAGAATGTCTCAAATCTCAATCTTAATTACTCTGCGTGATTATTTCGTTAGTTTTCCCCATACACTATATCAGCAACAAACTAAAATTAAACAAAATGTATTTTCAACATCATATCGAGTCGAATATTCAAAATTGATTTTGAATGATATGATAAACAAGTTAACCGAAAGACTGTGTCTAATTGTATGTAAATAGAAACCCGTGTAATTTAGACAGTGTTCAATCTTGTAACATTGTAACATTTGGGATCACACTCTCTGTAATAGAACAAATTGTTTAACTTTTTCGGGATGGAACCATTGCTCAACTGTCAGTTGGACAATTCGACCTCGTTTTTGTCGAGGTCTCGATGACCGAGAGGATTCCTGTTGGTACATTCAGTGCTTGTGATTGGTGCCTAACTCTGAGGGTGTGGGTTCGTACCCCACAAGAAACTCGTGCCGAAAAAGTACAAGAATTTGTAATATTGCAGATGGTGTGGTCCCCGATATAATAATGTTATATTTATTAATTCTATGATAAACCCGTTAACTGAATTATGGTGTATAGAACAAGATTGAGTCGAACCGAATGACGGTGTATGATTGTGTGATTAATGTTTTAGAATGATGAAAGGGATTTTAGCGTTTCCGAAACTGCTTAAACACATCGTATGAAAGAGAATTCTTGAAAAACAATAGGCGTATGTCATACCATTGAACTGTAAAATATAAATGGCTGCAAAAAATATTATTTTGAAAAGAAACCACCAAAATTGTTGAGTAGAGAAGCAACGAATTCTTTGAAGTTGTGGTTTCATATCTAAGTGATTAAACACGAAGGAACGGGTAAACGTTTGTGAAGAAACGTGACATATGATGAGTTCAACTTTGTATCATGTAAATATTAACAGATAAAAACACAATGTAAAAGAATATCATGAAGTAAAACTAGAATTAAAACACACAGGATCTCTTAACATACGGTTAGAGATGCTACAAGGAGATGAAAAAATAAATGTAAGTTGCATGAGAATATAAATAGAAACGTTACATAAGAGACTTCGTTGAACTCGTGATAAAGTAAATAGTAATGTGGATTTTAAAAGATTGGATCTTAAACGCGCGCTAACGCGGTTCTTTTCAATGTGGACGTAACAATATTAAATAGAAAACGTCTGTGAATATTTCTTAAATCTCATTCTGGAAAGACAGAACTGGAACTTCATTTCCCTAGGGTAAAAATACTATATCCGGTACCGATCCGCCCACGCCATCTCCCGGGGCAAGTTTCCGTGTTACATAAATAGACTGTTTCTTGTATCTGATTGCCACACTAAAATAAAATATTCTGCCGTGCTAGTTTAGAGTCCCTGAAAAGATGAACGAGTTACTGCAGATGACTGCCGCACGCTATACTTGGAGAAATCAAGTCTCATATTGTCGGCGTTCCGTTAACTCTATTACCTGACTGCATCCTCCTGACTCTATTCACTGATAACTTCTAGAACAGTTCTGCTTTCTGACTTCTGTGCAGCACTCCACTGTTGTAGACGATATCGATCTGGGTCAGAATAGGACATCTTACTTTAGAGAAGTCCCTTCTCCCTGTGGCCTCACTGACTACCAACGTTGTTCAACGCTTTCATTCTCTGAAAAAATGTATCTTCGAAACGAAAGTAGTTTAATTACATGGAACTGTAATTATAAATTTTATAAATTTAAATGAAAATACTGTGGTTGTATTTGGGGCCTCATACACGGTGTCACATATTGATGACCTGTTTAAACATTAACATGACATGTCTTTGCAGATACAGAAACTTACCTAGGTATCAATAGAGTCAAACGAGATCATTGTTTTACAACGTTTTCAAAAGTACATTTATAGCCATTGTTATAGTTTAGCTATGAGATTATTTATTTACCATAGTTGCAGATGGGTATATTTGTCTTTTGATTTTATATTTACTAATACATGTATGCTTTAAAGAAAGAACGCATAAAAATCACAACTTTTAGTTGTCACTTGTTAGTTGGTTAGTTACCGGTAACTTTAATAGGCTTCACGGAGCCTAAATACTCCTCAAAACGGTGACAGGTGAAACACAAAATATTCAGAAACCCCCACACATTGAGTATTTAAATATTTAATTCATTGTTTGACCGATCAGCGTGACAAAGTAGTCGACTCATAGTTTTAAATCAAAATATGATTTTTGTGTGATGGTCGGACTTATCATAAACACATAATAAACATATAATAATTAATGTTAGATGCCGGTAAACATCGTTTAGTGTCACGAAGTACAGAATCCTCCAAGTTACATTGGTTAAAAACCATGTACTCTGACAAACCCTGGTTGAAACATTCAATTGGAACTTCTCCTCAAAGAGATGTCTGGTGGTGGTGATTGCGACCACTCGGTTCCATCTACAAACAAGGGCAGCACTCCCACATCACACCGATGACTCCCATCCTGATAAACATTCACAGTGACTGTTTACTGGTCGGGTAAACAAAGACACCTATTGGGTGAACGAGTACGTTTATAATTCACAGATGGCTGCAGACAGAACTCTTTTCGTAAACCATCCCTCTTTGTAGCTTTGTGCAATATGATTATGGTTACATTGTTTTGTTGCTGTATAATTATGGGTGTACCGCACAGAGCTGTCGGAAGTTGACAATGCATAGATATATAGATTGCTCCCCTCTAACTCTTTATACTGACCCATCAGGGTGTTTTATCCGCAATTCTACCACAAATACAGTGTTCGGCTTCGGATCAAGAGGTCCGGGGTTCGACTCCCGTCGTGGGTTCGGTACCTTTAATTGCGGTAGAGAACTGTTCTACATGTAGTAAGTTATGGTGGCAATGCTGCACTGAAGGTAAGCGCAGTACCACCTATGGTTAGCTAGTCAATGAAATGACGTGATTTGAAAGTTGACTATCTCACATTAGCATTCTCAACCAGGGATCAATTTGACTGGTTATATTTCAGCGTTACAAGTCAAAATCGTACCAGACAAGCAGGGTATATCAAGTAGAATCGGGGCTATGAATACCTTCACACCATGATGGAGCAAGATGCTATGTTTTACATTATTTTCTATGATGTCTCTCACACGCGGACGCATGGTGGCTCTGTCTGTACGCTTCGTTTTGCTTCGCTTTTGTCACTCACCCGGTGAAGACATCGCATGGAATATAAACTCACGGGCAAAAGAAAGTATAGGTACAACGACGCAAGATATGTTAATCAACGAGTGATGAACAAGATTGAAACAAAGTTACACTATGTCTCTAAAAGCAAACTAACTTTGTCTGTAAATTATGAAACATTATTTCTTCATAATTCTGAAAAAACACGGCTTTTTAAAATTCGTCGTTATAGAATCTCCTTAACCAGGCGAGATAGGGATAGTGAAACAGGGCTTTCATGCTTGTTTTTTGACGTTCTACAGCAACGTTGCGTCTATTGATTTAAAGTCAAAGGAAGTACATTATGTCGATACCATCTTGTACTAACATAATTTCCATATTTCATAAAATTTTACCTTAAATATACCCAGAATTATTTCTCAAAATACCTTTTGGAATAGCTATTTCAGCACTCCATGTGTGCTTGAACAGATATAAAACATTAAGTATCATACTCTCGTGAATGAAATTGTATATATCTCTTAACGAGATATATCCTCATCACAAACATTCAAAACCGAGTTTATCCGGCAAAAATATTTTGTGTTTGGCTCTGTTAAAAAGAAGATATACTTTCTTTTGCCCGTGAGTTTATATGCCAGTGTGTAACACTTTGTCATGCTACTGAATGACGTGACGTCATAATAGTTCATATGTGATCAAGATGTCACAATGTTAGCGTCATGTCAGCGATTATCAGTGAGTTAGTGCCATATATCATAGATAAGGTCATAGATACAATCTCATTCATTCGTCTCATGAATTTGTATTACCTGCTGCGTCGTTTATTAATATATCAATGACATTTTTTAAATGTCCTTTATGATATTGTGTAAATGAAAATGAACAGTTCACCAAGTATTGGTATATTTCTTATTTATCATATTATATAGTACATACATATGGTTTCAAATTTATTTTTATATCGTCTGTCAGCATCTGCGTCGTTCTTGGAAGCATAACGATTTAGTTAATATTTGTCTCCTGCAATAACTTCATTTCATCCTGGGATCGAACCTGTGTCTTGATGCTTTCTGGCAGAAAGAACTAACCATTATACAACGAGGCCAGTTGAAACTTTGTAGACTTGTTCATGACCAAATGAATAAACTTCTATGCGTGATATAATATTACAAAATTCTTTTTATATAAGAATGTTATTTAATTTTGGGTGCAAAATGTCTTAACATACTGAAAGTTGCTTCTGTTTTCTCTAAACTTTGGCCATGTTGACATTAGCCATACAGTTTATGGCGTTAGCTGTATATTTCAGTGAGATGCACGTGCGTCTGCGTTGACAATACCGTCATTGGGCCATATTAATTAGATTTCGAGCTCCAAACATGGGTAACCATACAGACAGACAAACAGACAGAAAGATGTTTTATTTCAGTCTCATCTCACATAAAATACAGTAAAAAGTATATACATATAAAATTGAACATTAAAATGAGCCACCCTATAAGAGTTATGAGAGACTATAAAATATAATACATAAAAAGAATTAAAATAAATATTGACGTAAACAAAACTGCATATATACAATAATATATTAACATTTATCCATATAAAATATGTTATCTTCGTTTTTTTTGTTTTGGCGGTAAAATATGCATGGTGTAGAACTAATTTATCGATATCACTAAGATCTAAGATAGCTAAAACAGATATTTCATACAAACTCTCGCACAAATCATTATATAAAGGGCAATATAAAAGTACATGTCTTTCATCCTCAACACTCTCACTACACTGAAAGCACACTCTCTCATTCACATTCTTATTTGTATATCTGCCGGTTTCCAAATGCAGAGGATCAGTACCTGATCTGAATTTGGAAAGGGCAGAGCGGTATGAACGGGCATACAACAGAGCACTGGCTGAACGTACCCGGGTTGTCACAGGCGAGGACGTATTTGGGTTGTAGCGTTTCATACATAAACTTGTTTACAGCTGTATTTGTTTAGAAATATTATTAAATAGTATCCGTTTACACTCGACCGTAAGTGGGGTATAAGACAGATATACCCATACTTTGCCTCGCAAAGGCCCCACGGGGAAAAGTGTATGGTATCATTCGATACACTCGGAAAAGTATTGGTATATCTCTCACTTACCAACAAGGACTATTGTGACATCGATAGTCAATTGTGACTAACTATTGCGATAGCGATACTTTATTGTGACATGCAATTGCGATAGCTTTTGCGATAGTTATCCAATAAATGAAATAGAACAAATTCGAGAATAAACAGTGTTTTATTGTATTTACTTTGTAATTTACATCTTCCAAAGTGACAGAACTGTAGGCCTATAGCTATCCAGCATCTTCATGTTGTTATTTTACCTCTCGATGATCTGTACGAAGTGTTCCAGCAATTTTCGAATTTTACCTTTTAGATTCAAATAAGCAACTGGATTGAATAACCTATTAACATTATGGACAGCTAGCCGTCGATACTGCGGACACATCAACTTTTGCGATAAGTCGATAGTTTGATCTATAGTTACACCTCTAGAAAGCATGTGTGGTCAAGCATGTCAATGCAGGTTCACCACGGTACAGGAACAGTACAAATATAATAAGTATATTAATAACATAAATGAAACATGAATGAAGATAACGTTCGATGTTATTAGTACCTCTAAAAGTCACACCATCACATTGGTAATTTCCAAACCAAATTACAGTTTAAAGTCGGGAGTCCAAGTTTGGATGTTTTTGTTATTCAAATTTCAAATTATTTGGACAACTTGGCACAATACCAACACATAGATAACATCCATCCCAAATTGAAGTTTCTAGGTCATATTGTTTCCACTATATTACATCAATTTATGCACCAGAACGGACACGTCGTAGAAGGCTTATAAATGATATCTGTCATGTGATGTGGAAATTGGTGGGTTGTATGAATATTTACTTTGCTCTTTCGTGGTGTACATCAAACACTTTGTTTTTCAGTAATTGAATGTCATGCTAAATATGGGATATGATTATCACAGTCGAGTGGCTATTTGTTTGATTCAGATCACAGGACTGATAAACCTTATAACAATAGTGTTATGTACGTAATACTATATCAGAGGTTTTTTGCATCATTTCATTGTTCAAAATAAATATAAATGAGAGTAATTCTTGTCATGGTTCAAAGTCTACACCAACGAAACATTTTAGTTTATTTCAGTAGAACACATTGCACATATATACAAAACAGACAAACGTCAGAGATAAGAGTAAATTTTACAGTGTAAGTTAATTTAATGGTGAAACCTTTGAGCACAGGACGAGTGCATCTCTTACCAAATATGAAGAGGATAGAAAAATTTCTATTTGTTGACGTTATAAAACATTTTGCAAGTACTATATATATATATAGCATCGACATATAAGACATGTTCTATATGAACATCTATAAATCTGTCTCATTCTGCACATATTTACAATGTATGTATGTATATATATCTACATTCATTCCTTAAAAAGGGGGGGGGGGGCATTTAAATAAAAAGTTCAGTTCATCTTCAATAACATAATTTTTTCAAAGCTTACAAACAACATCTAGGTATTTCTTCTCTTCTTCCAGTGTTTTTACATTGAAAGTAATGTTATTCTGAGTGGAAATTCTTTCGATTTAACATGTGTATGGTATGATTCTTTTAATGGCAGTATTCTAAAAAGATGCTATTAATGCAGGCCAATAAGTTTGTACATAACCATCCTTCATTCGTGATACAAAATTCTGTAGAAATTCAATTTTGTTGCCGACACCCTGGGCTTCCCATACAAAACCAAATCCGTGCACGAACAATATCGTTTTGAGGACATTCATGGATATATACGTAGTCGGACCTGTAGTTCCATCAGTTTGGAGCAAGGAACCCTTCCAGGTTGTGCGTTTGGTTTATGGAGGCTTTGAGGATGTATATAGTCTTAACTAAAAAGAAAGTCACTTTTATTAAGTTTTAATTTACTTTCATTGAATTAATGGTTACATAACTTTGTCTCAATGAAGGTTAATTGGAACATACATCAGAAAATCCAACCAATATGTTTACACTTCCTTATCGGTGCTTTACTGAACTATTTCTTTGTGGATATCTGAGGTATGCTCTTATAAACCAGAAGTCTTACTGTTGTTCTAGAGGGATCGATGTTATTTCTCACATATAACAACATCTTATTCCGTTAAGGATACTATTTTAAATATGGCACAGGGTATACTGCACTTAATGTCCAATAATTTGTGTTCTAATTAGAAGAACTGGCTAACAATATTGTTAGATAAATCTGCGTTGAATCATTATAGTAAATGTTCCAAACCTGTATCTACCTGTCTCCCCTTCCTGTTATTCAGTAGCGCCTGCAGAGAGTACCAGAGAGATGGGAGCTGCATAACCTCACTAGAAATAGCTTCATGTTCAGGAGAGGACATATATTTGTAGGTTTTTGTCAGCGCATTTGGTTAGATAACGTAGCTGTTATTGGTAATCGGTTTATAAGTTAGAAAAAGACTGACCCGTGGACATTGTCTAGAGGGTAGCATGCTTTACCTCGGTTGATTTCTGCTTTCCCTTTGGGGCACATGCTTACTTATTGATGCCTACAGGTGTATCCTTTATCCCATACGTAATGTCTACATAATGATAACAGTTGTTCTAAGAAATGTTAAACTAATAAAATAAAAATCCCGCAAATGTAAAACCAAGAAGGCATGAACTTAAATAAATAAAAAGTGTACGAATGCATATTAGACAAATGTTCGTAAAGCATGTGTATTGAATCTGAACACCGATTGTCGACAATGTCATATCCCATTCAAAATTCTAAAATCTTAGAAATAGATATCATGGCATGGTAGCTGTGGATAAACTTCTGACTAAAATTGAAGACACCAGGTGTTGAGCCGACAGCATGTGTTTGGTACAGGTAACATCAGTCAGTCATACACGTGCAAACAGTACGTAACATGTTTTAAGAGAAAGAAACTATAGTAAACCCTGTCAATGAATGATCAGTCAAGTGAACATTGTAACTATGGCCTTATCGTATTTTTGTTTTGTAAATTGCAGGCTAAAATAAGTTTATGTGAATATTTGTAAAATCTAATCTCCATTATCATTATCATTGTCATGCCAATACCCCTGGTTTAATTCAGTAAAAAAAAATTCAATGACATGTAATGTTCATATTGTGGTATCGGTGCAATAGTGTATATGTGACCATCTACAGGAGGTCTTATTAAGGTTGCGTAAAACCTTCCTCCTACGATGCAGCAGGCATGTGCTCACAGTGACGACTATTATAGTGTTTCCCCTGTTAAAGGTCCATGGTAAGCGATACATATTTCCACGAGCATTTCCTGCAATCTTCATATTGTCCTTCATAAAGCAAATGTCAGTGATTACAGTTTCCGCCTGTCTCATTATGTATGGCATGTTAACGCTGACTGCAGAAGCTCACTTGGCTTGTGTGGGGTTAGGGGTTGCGCTATCTACTTCATCACGTGCAAACAGTGTCATTATCTTGAATGGTAGCACGTGCAAATGCAAATTTATTCCTCTTTATATCAAATTATTGGCACATGCTGTTTGCTCATGACGCAGGTTTGTTTAAAGTTCGGTCAACTGCAATCGTGAAATGGCGCGTAACACGCAATAACGTGTAGATGTAACACACACAAGCATTAAGTAGAGTTTAACAACCTGTTAGCGTATACATGGGTTTATTCAACTATTTCAATGACTGGTAGAGAATTTCCTACCACGTGTTTCACGATGATTTGTATATCCATCATTGTCGTCGACATTTTGCTTGTTTTTATTACAACTGCATATATCTATGTATGTATGAATAAAAACTTCGTCAACACATTAATGTAGCTATATATAGCTTACTTAATATAAATATTGAGTATTTACATAAATGCCGGTTGAGCCATATTACACAAATAGTTGTCAAATGACAGCTACTTAAACATGAACTATAGTTGTCTATTTATGTAGCTAATCTGATTTCCGTCTCCATTGTGTATTTGATATCTTTAACATGGAGGCGTAATGACTCTAAATAGATGGCATCCTTGCTCGTAATTAAATAAACTCGACACATCAAAGGTGTACACAACCTTTACTCGGCAGAGCAGAGCCATGAATCTATTACACAAGCCGAACGTGATATGCCGTGCTCGCTTTATGCAAATAGCGTCATGACATCAGCAATGCATCGTCAGCCGGTCGTGTTGCCAAATTCAGCATACAGTTTTTTTACCGGCGGTTAACGGTTTTAACATCGAAATAAGTTGTGGTTATCTCAATGTCTTGGTGAATCACATTTAAGATATATATTTTGAACATGTTTTGATTTATTCATTTTTAGCTCATCACGCCTGAAAGGCCCGATGAGCTTATGGCATGAGATGGCGTCCGTCCATCCGTCCGTCCGTAAACTTTTCACTTTTTCGACTTCTTCTCCAGAACCAATGACTCTAGAGAGCTGAAATTCTATGTATATACTCCTTGGCCAATGGGGATTCTAAATTGTAGATTTGGTGACCCTGTGACCCCAAATACGGGCAACATGGGTCATTACCTAGAAAGCTATTTTCATCTTCTTCTCCAGTCCCAATGAACATAGAGAGCTGAAATTTTATGTACAGACTCCTTAGCTGTAAGGGATTCTAAATTGTAGATTTGGTAACCCTGTGACCCCAAATAAGGGCCACAGGGGTCATTACCTAAAAAGCATTTTTCATCTTTTTTCTCCAGTCCCAAAAGCTCTAGAAAGCTGAAATGTTATGTACAGACTCTTTGGACAATGGGGATTCTAAATTGTAGATTTGGTGATCTTGTGACCCCAAATATGGATCACAGGGGTAACCACTTAAAACAGCTGTTTTAATGAGCTGTGAAGATAATGAGATTTTATGTGCACTTCATATGTCAGCTTAAGAGTAATACTACATTATGGACATGTTTGATGTAATCAATGTGAAATAAGAACTATTGAATAGCGTGTGATCTGGATATTGTGACAGGATGCATAGGAAAAACTTTAAAAAGGGTTAAGAAATGTTTTATTTTACATTAGATATGTGAACTAAATGACTGGTGATGAAGTAAGATAAGACTATTAAAACTAGCTACATGAGTTTGTGATACCACATCTTCTTTTCCAATAAAGAAAAATGAATAAAGATGGGGAAAACAAAATTTAAAATATATAATTTACTGGCTGTGAGTCCAGTGTCTGCATGTTGTGTAATTGCAGGTGTTGACCTGGGGAGTGACCACTCCCTGGCAGAGATGCAAACAGCAGCTAATACACGGAGATTTCAGGTTACTTCTCTGCTGTGTTACTGATTTAGTCTTACATTCAGATGCTCAATAGAATTGATTAATTAAATATTGAAAAGGAGCCTTTGAAACTATGAGCCTATGAGAAACAGGATTTGTAGAAACAAATAGGGGCTCTTTTTCATTATGTAATAAATGTTGATAATTCCAGAATAAATATAAGAAGTAAAACAATAAACTGCAAAGGTCTACATTATTTATAATGAATATGGATTAATGTGTAACCAATTTTGATAATAAATTTGATGATTGGGCAATGACTTATTATGTGATATATTAACCTTTTCTTTAGAGATAATTAATAACATGATTCCTGATGAGCTTCAGAGCCAGTGGCTCTATTTTTGTAAATAGGTATTTGTTTACAGAATGGTATACACTGTCGGCCAAAAGAAAAGCCTACCTGATAATATTATTATATAAATCCGATTTCGTAAAAACTATAATGAACAGTTTAGCAATAGTATAGCATTATGCAGTTGCATAAGTTCTGCATAATAAATTTAAATTTCAGAAGTTGTCAACTCACAAAAGAATGGCGATTGTTGAAATGTGACAACAGAATTGTTCATTTTCGATCAGTGCTTGATCAGATAAAGATTTGAAACAGATTTTCACAAAACCACGAGCAACAATACAGACACGCATTCGCATTAAAGTGGTAATGACGCTACAGATGTACGTGGATACGATGCGCAAGTGAATCCACCGGAAATAGTGGTCTTCATTAGGCGTGGTTTTCATGAATGTTATTGACTCGAGTCAATACATAGTTTTTCCACGATATCAAATGACTTTCATATTAATTATTGTTCAGCATAACGTGGAGACCACCATTAATCATATTTCAGAAATTATTTCATCTTTAATTTTAAGGATAATAATGAAGGCGTTTCTTTTGGCCGACAGTGTATATATATTGGGAATATATCTTTGAAGGGCATTTCGAAGCGTCATATATAAGAACAGGAAGATTTTCTGGATAACAACTTCATCAGGTGGTTGAAGGAGTGAGCACATATTCGGAAACGTCGTGTATTTTCACATTAAAGAAGTTGTTATCCAGAAAATCTTATTGGGAATATAAAGAACTAGTATACATAAATTATGTACATCGCCGATCTATTTGTTAACATCCACTTTGAAATGCTCATGTTAATATAAAACTAGAATAAACAACTCGATTTTTTTGTATCTTGAGGAAACTTTCAATGTGTATAACCCACCAACTGAAGTGGTGCCTTTTGATATGTTCATAGGTTCGTTTCCACAGCTCAAAACTCTTCACCATATCTTCGTGAAACTTTGCATGTGTATTACCCACTAACTGAAGTGATACCTAATGATATTTTCAGATTTCTGAAAATAATAATGGTTTCATCGAAACGCGTTGGATTTGGACTTTGTTCAAGGATAGGTCTGCTTCTGGAGCAGAACTTCAAAGCCCTTCTTCATACCTGCAACTCAGCATGTGTATTACCCACTAACTGCAGTAGTAGACATACAATTATCTGTCAAAGTTGTGTTTTACAAATTATGTTGGACCGGTGGGATATGTCATCTTCGATGACACTCGTTAAAATATTTAAATTATTTCTTATCTTGTTAATTACCATATCGAAATCATGTGCATATAATTAGAACTCAATGACACTGTCCTCGTGTGTTTAATTATATATATAAAACCAAACGAATACAGAACGCATCAATTCATTTTGTAACTTTGGTAAAGCACATCCTTCGTCCCATTCATGAATCGTTTTATTTTTAATCAACTATTTTGATAGTTGTACGCATTGATTCCTTTCGTTGTACTGAAACTTGTGTACAATACACGTTGTATTATAACATTCCGACAAGGTTAACATCGAGATGTATTAGCCCTTTATAGGTATCAACTGGGTAGCACCTAACAAGAGACTAATAAATCCCAATGTTAACCTTGACAGAATGTTGTAACGCTTTTATCCCACCGAAGGTTTCGAACTCTTTCACAGAAACAAACTAACATGTACCAAAATACTTTTATCAACAAAGTAAAAACGTATATTTTAATTCGTGTATAGTGTTTCTATTGAACTACAATATTTAAAGTGATTGCATGGTTAAGACACTTTGACCATGTCAACAATTACAATATGACTGAAGTACCGTGTAGGGGTCCATCTCTTAACCTAATCTACACATAGTCATACAGCGCTAATAACGGGACTGCAGTGTGGGCGCGAGAACCTTTGCCTTATAGAGACCCGCTACAATTGACCTGGCACAGTTCACTCCAAATTGCCACATAACACTGGTAATCGTTGTCTTAATGGGATTTGTGTTACTGGGTTGATAACAGGGTGTAGGCTCCCTTCCCCCATTTTCCTCTTTTGACAGTCGCAGAACCGCCCTATTCGCCAGAGTGATGCTATCATCGGAATAATAACAAGACTTGTCCCCGTCATTGTCACACTGCTTTGAATCACTGGGGCCATGGCGTCCTCCGAGCATCCACGGTGGGTCCTACCTGTGAGAAATACAACGTGTAGACGGCTTTGACAGTTGTTACTTACTGTGCTTGTTCGGATACCTTCCAGGAGGGTCGGGTCCACATGAAAGGTGATATAACTTGTTTGTGGACATTTTTTAAAGCTGACTTTGAGGTTTTCGCTATGTTAAACTCAGATACCTAACCAAGACCAACACAGCGTGAACATTCTCGTTATGAAACCACGATGATGCAGCTGATACGTCAATGTAGATTGTAATAATTATGATATAATTCTATTTGATGATATGCTTGCCAGGTAATACAATAGCTCAATTTATATTTTCTCCGGCACATCAATCGATGGTCCGTGGAATGCATTATGGACTGGTTTAGGGATTCTATTCTATATTTCAGTACAATGTATCATTTACTGACGTCTGAATGGATAATGTATTAACCGATGTATTATGATATTTTTAATCCGTAATATTAGATATCTTCTTGAAGAGGCATTTCAGAAGGAACCCCCAGCTGCACGGTCTATCTACACTTAAACGTCCAGTTATTGTAAGACTATCCATACATATGTGTTACCCTCAATATAATATTATAGTTTCTACGTTTGTTTACAACCGTAACACATACAGTATGTACATGAAGAGTTATGCTTATCTACCACCACCTTACCTTACTTGGGATAGTTGTTTTCCTTGTTTAATACCTTCGGTGTGTAATCGTTGGGCAATTAATAACCTACTTTCTGGTTTGGCCATTTTTACTGATTGACTAGCATTACGATTGTACTGATTATAGCAAGAGGGACAGTTAAGTACTTCTCGCTCTTACCTACACTACGGTATTATGTAGCTTACATTGTACAGTTACGGCAATATATATGATATAGACATGCATCACCGGCTTATTTAAACAATAATATGTTATGTATTAATAATTGTTGAGTTTACACACAATTGTCTCTAGTTGTTTGTCTGTGACCGACGCTGAATGTAAAGGGAGGTATATATTTTTTTACACATTCTACATTCAAGAGTAGTGCAGTTTTTTGGCTATTTTTACGCGACACAAAGTGAATGACATGAGTAACAAAGCAATCACTACACTCGTAGGTGTGTCATGTGACGGAAATCTGTGTATTAAAAGTCACACTCCTTTCGTAAAAATCATATGACACACCTCCTCGGGTATTAATCTCTCTGTATGAAATACTTGCACCGATCCATATGTTACATTGCATTTGCTCCTATTTTTCCAATATCTAAAAGTATTTCTCTATATGAGGTATAGCATATAATTAATACAGTCTTTGTTATAAGTCATTACCTGGTACAGGTGAACGGTAACCTGTCTCTGTCTATGTGTATCACATGGCGTCACGTCTACAACTAACCTGCCCCGTATCAACTGTATCAGATAGGGATGTTCAGATAATGTAGAGTAAGTTCTGACATCTCTTATCTTCCTAACTTTAAATAGTCTACATGTGGCAGGTAAATAAACCAAACATAACTTTTAGTTTCAAATATTTCACCTTCAATTATCTCTTTTTAAATGAGTATAAACTTTAAAGAACGGTATGATGCTCCAGTAGTTTCTTCGGTGGTTGTTCATTTTGAGGAATTCCACTAACTGATGTTCACATAGTCCACAGGAGGCAGAACTCCGCTTTCTCGATATGGTATGAAGTTATTTCACTGATTATGAAGTACACCCCACTCTGTGAATGCTTCTCCAATCTGGTGCTAACTATATGAATGCTATTATCGGTTTATTTAACTGGTATTTCCAGCAAACATTCGATTCAGTACAACAGTTTATAGTCTCGATATCGACTGAATTCATCAATTGTTCAAGTACAAGGAAGTAAGTGAGAGATATACCCATACTTTTCCGAGTGTATCGAATGATACCCTACACTTTTCCCCGTGGGGCCCTTACGAGGCGGATCCGAGTAAGGCTCCAACGGGGAAAAGTGTAGGGTATCATTTGATACACAAGGAAAAGTATGGGTATATCTGTCTTATACCCAACTTACGGTCGAGTGTAAGCGGATACTATTTCATAATATTTCTAAACAAATACAGCTGTAAACAAGCTTGTGCATGAAACGCACAACCCAAATACGGCCTCGTCTGTGACATCGCAGCCCCTGCTGCGTTGGATGGTTACCCATGTTTGGGGCTCGAAATCTAATTGATATGGCCCAATGACGGCATTGTCAACGCAGATGCACGTGCATCTTGCTGAAATGTACAGCTAACGCTATAAACAGCATGGCTAATGTCAACGTGGCCAAAGTTTACAGAAAACAGAAACAACTTTCAATATGTTAAGACATTTTGCACCCAAAATTAAATTACATTCTTATATAAAAAAGAAAAACATAAATTTGTGATATTATTTCACGCATTATAAGAACCTTATTCATTTGGTCATGAAAAAATGCTCTGAGTTTCAACTGGCTTCGTGGTGTAATGGTTAGGTCGTTCGGCCAGAAAGCAACAGGACACGGGTTCGATCCCAGGTTCCTTATATGTTCATTTATAATATTTATAATCTGACATTTTATAAAGTATCATCACTTAGAATTTGGAAATTTAGAAATTTGACTACATTGTTTCTCAGTTGTTAAAAAGTGTAGGTATATTAGAAAAGTGTAGGTATATCAGAAAAAGTGTAGGTATATCAGAAAAAAGTGTAGGTGTATCGGCTAATACACCTACACTTGTAACAAAAGAAACCATAGCAACGAGACCGGAGGTGGGGTATAATGACATGTAACTCTATTAAAGGCGCTGTAGCACGTTTTTTGCAAAATTTATTTTTTCAAATTTCCCATTTATAATGATAGTTTATGTCATTTAAATTAACTTAGAGGGTAAAACATCTTATTACACAAACCAACTATCTGTAGTGGTAAAAACTATGTTGCGTATAAAGCAAACATTGCATGGCGGCCATTTTATTGTGAACACAATTTATTATTTTGTATTACAAAAACGATTCCCATGACTTAACCAAAACATGTACACTCATTTTAAACTTTATTTTCCGAGGAGAAAAGGATGTTTTACTATTGGTGAAATTATTTTTCAAATACATTTCATCAACTTATTTGAGCGAAAAAACGTGCTACAAGCGCCTTTAAATCAATCTCGTCGTCACAAATTCAGCTTATTGTAATAGTGCAATAAATGTTTGTGAATTAAACGGCATTCGCAAATGGGTGACTGTGTATAAATATATCACGCGAGTTATTGTTTTCATTTGTAAGTTCAGTTAACTTTATTCATTTCTATATGGGGACATTTACTCATTTCCATTTCATCACCATTATTATAGTGTCAATTTGGTACTCAATACACATATACTTTTTTCTGCTTCACAAGTACATTTATGTTGAAGGAATCATTCTAGACCGTTGAGACAGTCAGCTCCCCTCCTCCCCACGGCTGAGTAGACATTGACGATACCATACCGAGATAGGTGTCTGCAGGTATTCACCTGGTAACCTGTCATCCTATTGTAGGTGTTTATGTCGCTAAACACACCCTGTAGTTCTCCTTCTGAATGGAACGATATAATATTTCAGCAGGCACTGCAATATGCATTTTGTAAACACTCAAAATATCAGTCTTCACCCGGAAAAGGAACTTGGTTTCTACGAAGTATGTATATTGCTTGATGAAACGCTTTAATAGGATTTCACTTTAGTGTATTAAAGTAAGTGTTCGTTTGAAAATGAATGAATGTGATGTTTGATTATCGCAGATTACCTATTGGCTTTTCAGTCACCAATTACTTCAAATGGTGCATGTACGTGTTATGTTTCACTGATGTCAGTTTGAGCTAATGCTGTTGCTGTCAGTGAAAGGACTGATGTACAGTTTACTACCTATTCTGAAACGAAATGCGAATCAAGAAGTTGTAGGAAAAACGATACATTTTGTTTAAGCTGGTATAAACGTGATAATAATTATGTATATAACACAATTCGTCAGCATAAACAACTTTGATAGAATCATAGCAGCCAGACGTTTTCACGATCATTTGAACTTGAAGATTTCGCGTTTCTTTAGGTGGTCCAAAACCTCTAATCGACGTTTAAACAATGCATAATTGTGTAAGCTATCGGGATCTGTGAATGTCTGTCAGAGCAGTTATTTCAATATTACATGTCTAATTGGACTAGTTAGGTTGTTGATGAATACTGTTCTTTTTCATGCCTAATTAGACTAGTTGTATTAGTGATGGATTGTGTTCAATGCCACAAACTTCACAAACCTTGCTGGACTAGTTGGAGTGGTGATGAATAGTGTTCAATGCTGTTCTACGTTACAGTCCTAGCGAAAGTAGTGGTATTGGCATGATTTGGTGATGCCACGGGCTAGTTTGACTAGTTGCAGTGGTGATGAATGATGTGCTCTGGTTCATACCTAATTGGAATTGTTGTAATAATAAGTTATAAGCGCCTAAATCTAGACAACTGCTTAAGCGTCTGTTTCAGTTCAATTTTCAGTTCAGATCGGAAACTTGTGGCACTGGTATTGTCACGTAAGCAGGCTGAAAGTGTGTTCCATAAAACAGCCCCTGCTTTATAGTACGCCCTGTCACCATGTGTGACAGTACGTGTGACTGGGACAGTGAGTAGAAACTGATTGTAATGCCCTCCTTGGCTAAATAGGGGGTGATGAGCTCCTGGATGTATTCTGGAGCAAGGCCGTTTAGAGCCTTGACGACAAACATCAGCAGTTTGAATTTGATCCTCTCCAAGAGGTCATGTTTGAGGACTGGTGTTATGTGGTCATACTTCTTTGTGTGACTTACGACTCGTGCTGCAGAGTTTTGTGCCCGCAGGTTATTTCTGCATCCATAAAAGGGGCTCTTGCAGTAATCAAGCCTAAATGTAATAAAGGCATGTACTAGGGATTTGACACCTTCCTCGGACATGTATCTGGATATTTGGCCAATGTTCCTAATGTGGTAGTAGGCTGTTTTACACACCATGTTGACATGCTTCTCAAGGGTCAGATCCTTGTCAAAGAGGACTCCCAGGTTTCGTGCAGAGTCACAGGTCACAATCAAGATGTCACCTTTCCAGAGGTCAGGCAAGGTGATGAGTTGTTTTCTGGATTTTGGACTGATGATGAGTAGCTCCGTTTAATCACCATTGAGCTTAAGATAAATCCAGTCGCTGATATCAACAATGCAGCTGCCTATGTCCTGGAATGCACTCTCCACAGATGATACGGAGAGTGGTTTGAACCCCAAGTATATCTGAGTGTCAGCAGCCATTCTGTACACGCAGCAAGGCATTTTCAGTTCTGTGGCCTAACGTGTTAGCTGATTGAATTGGTTTTCCAAGGTTGTTCCGTTCATGTGTGTCTGAATACGAGATGCCACAACACGTTCAAATACTTTTGATAAGAAGGTGAGATTAGAGACAGGCCTAGAGTTTTTTTAAATTGTCAGGTTCCAAATAAGGTTTCTTTAGTAGTGGTGCTATAAAAGCTTCATTGAGTGAAACTGGAACTTCATGGTTCATCAGTGAGCGATTGATGATGGTGGTGATTATTGACAAAAACACATCTGGACAGGACTTAAGTAACCATGTTGGTATTGGATCAAGAACACAATATGTTGTTTTAGACTTCATGACAAGTTTCTTGATCTCAGCACAACTTGATGTGAAGTACAAGTAGCTACTTGTACAGAGCTCACATGTATGTGTGATAATTCGCCCTAATATGATTCTAGAGACTTGTGGATCGTTGCATTCTTGTCACTGAAGTAGTTGCTGAACTTGATCGAGTGGGAAGAGAGAGAACTCTTCGAGTTTCTTCTTGAAGAGCAAGGTATTTCCAATCTGAAATACTTCTAGACTGGTTGCCTGTTCTAAAGATGATGTGAAGTGAGCATGTTTGCACCTCCAATAAGCATGTTGACCATGTTGGGTTGTCCTGCATGCATCTCTCTGTGAACAGTCAGTTTTGTCCTTCTCCTCTGTCGCTCTAGTTTTCTTTCTTTCTTTCCTTCTTTCAGACTCCTCGTTGTACCAGACAGTTTGGTGGTGAGTGGTTACTGTGCACGTCTTCAGTGAAGCGTGTGTGTATAGTACTGTCTCTGGCGTGTTGGTGTAGACATGAAGGTACACTGCTGGATTCAGCGTCGGACTCATACTGATTGTATTGATGGTGGATGATGTTCAACGTTACAGACCTAGTTGCAGTGGTGATGAATGTTGTTCAAACTTATTCTTTGTTACAGGCCTAGCGAGAGTAGTGGTAACGGTGATGCTGCTCCAGATGGTGCTGCTGCTGCCGTGTGTTGTGGGGATGGTCAACTCCGTGGAGCTCAGGTGGTGGAGGCATCAGCGTCTTCTCAAGAGGAACAGAACGTGTGAGGCAGAAACATAGATCACTGGAGATACTATTATAACTCGATTTGTATAGCTATTCAATCCTTGAGTCAAAGCTTATCAAGTCTTATCATGTGAACATCTGTTGATTCAGTTTGAAATTGCTCAAACAACAACATGATGCTCATAGGCTCTCAGATTGGTTAGAAGGAAGCTAAAGTTCGTGCCATTTCTATAGAAGTCCAATGTGAGGTGATTTGCCCTTGCCAGTTATCCAAGATTGGCTGTATCGTTAATGGAAAGGGGGAGAGGTCATGTCTCAACACATCACTGAACACAAGGCTTAAAAATATGAAATTTGTTAATAGAAGCATCTGAAAATTTATATAATCAATTGAGACACTGCATAAATGTCACATTACAAGTTTCATTTTAAATGATGCGTAATTAGTACATTGGTATTCATTATCATTGTATTGTATCAATGTATAATAATAACTAGTATCGTAAAAGAACTCGTTATGACATCTCACGTTTGTTTTATGCTATTTGTTATTACTATATACGCACGAAGGGTTTTCTTACAATTTTGACAGCAAATTTACAGTTTGATGTATAGAATATTTTACATATTACCCTATTTCATCAATACTATATCCAGGATATCCATGATGATAGTAGTATCCATTTTTTGACAACAAGTATTCTTCAAGAGGATGTGATGCAGACCCTCACCCTGTCTATACTTGTAGACGACGACGGGTGTAACGTGGAGGCGAAGGCGTTCCGGCACGGGCAGGTGTTCGTGTTGAGCCGGACGGGGCCATGCGTCAAGTACAGGTGTCTGTATGGAGGCTACAAGGTCATCAACCACGGTACGGGTAGGGATACAACTACAGCACTGACCATGACTTAGTACGTTCACAAGAGTGGCACAATATCGTGTATAGTTTTGCCGGTAATTTTTTATTCAAGATAAAGGCAGGCAACACGTCCTCGCACCAATGGCATGACGTCATGTCATTGTTTATGATCTCAGGTTACCAAGACATGATGCGTTTACCATATGATTAGTGCGTACCTCGAAACAACTCATACTTTTCTCAAACCGATATAACTAGATTCCTAGAAAAATCATTTGACTGTCAAAATTGTTTAAGGACACAATTTCCAGTCCGCCTAATTGTTCGAAACGTCGCACCGACAATATGCTACATATGACTATGAACGATCTCTGGGACTATGTAGGTGCAGGTTCTATTGGTTCTCTTCCCTGGCCCATATGTCGGGAGACTTTGATAAATTGTAGACAGTTATATACAATCATGTTCTTACATCAGGGCTACGACAGCAAGTGGGAATATGAGAAATACCACGTGCACTTTCATGGACAAGCTATTATTTACCAAAGTTCCTTAAGATTTCTTTGTACGCGACACCATTTGTCTCACTAAAGTATTGGTGCACTAAAACCATGCAACTTAGACGTGAAAGTTCTTGTGTACTCTCGCTCGGGCAAGTTTGGGTATGGGAATACTGAAGCTTCACAATCTAGACCTAGACAGGACATTTACACTGTATATCACGTCATTGGCTGCTGGTGACTTGGTTGTATCTTTCTTCGAAAAGGGAAAGTATTTTGGTAATAATGCAGTTGATTCTGTGTTGCCAATCTAAGTCTCAGAAAGTTCAATGGATGACAATTTGTCTCCAGAAGATACCCTACCAGTGACATATGTAACACTAGTACTGACATTGTTCACGGCCGAGAGTGTGAAATAAGAATTGTTCTTTCTTAAGAAAATACCATTTGTAGTTAATGTCAAAAAAATAACATACTGAATATTTAATTAATCTATTTTCATAAATAGTTGACATAAACACGAACAAGTCGTCAGCCATCTCATGAGGAAGTTTATCAATCTGCAGGTTCTCAGTGTCGGGAGGGGAAGCGTTGTTGGGACCTGAACGCCTACAGGACGACGGTGTGCACCCTGGAGCAGTGTCTGGAGATAGACGGCAGGGTCAGGTTCGTCCTGGTCGGGGAGGGTGAGTAGCATGGGGCAGTGTCTGGAGATAGACGGCAGGGTCAGGTTCGTCCTGGTCGGGGAGGGTGAGTAGCATGGGGCAGTGTCTGGAGATAGACGGCAGGGTCAGGTTCGTCCTGGTCGGGGAAGATGACTAGCACGGGGCAGTGTCTGGAGATAGACGGCAGGGTCAGGTTCGTCCTGGTCGGGGAGGGTGACTAGCACGGGGCAGTGTCTGGAGATAGACGGCAGGGTCAGGTTCGTCCTGGTCGGGGAAGATGACTAGCACGGGGCAGTGTCTAGAGATAGACGGCAGGGTCAGGTTCGTCCTGGTCGGGGAAGATGACTAGCACGGGGCAGTGTCTAGAGATAGACGACAGGGTCAGGTTCGTCCTGGTCGGGGAGGGTGAGTAGCACGGAGCAGTGTCTGAAGATAGACGGCAGGGTCAGGTTCGTCGTGGTCGGATTTAAGTTACAATGTACAAACTAACTGTTGGCATTATGTAAATAATGTATAGTCTATCGCGGATACGAGCCCTTCAAAACTTCTTTCTTTTACATTAAGCATCCTTGTTCCTTATACCTGACACCTGTTGTACATGTATGTTTGTAGGTTGCCAGTTCGAGAGAAAGTGCCACAAGGTGGGCTCCACGTGGATACACAACTGTCACCTGTACGTGTGTCGGAAGGAAGAGCTACACATGGGCATGTACATCTACACAGCCAAACTACTCGGGGGCAGTGAGTATTGTGCATCTATACAGCCAACCTACTCGGGGGCAGTGAGTATTGTGCATCTATACAGCCAAACTACTCGGGGGCAGTGAGTATTGTGCATCTATACAGCCAAACTACTAGGGGGCAGTGAGTATTGTGCATCTATACAGCCAAACTACTCGGGGCAGTGAGTATTGTGCATCTATACAGCCAAACTACTCGGGGCAGTGAGTATTGTGCATCTATACAGCCAAACTACTCGAAAGGCAGTGAGTATTGTGCATCTATACAGCCAAACTACTCGGGGGCAGTGAGTATTGTGCATCTATACAGCCAAACTACTCGGGGGCAGTGAGTATTGTGCATCTATACAGCCAAACTACTCGGGGGCAGTGAGTATTGTGCATCTATACAGCCAAACTACTCGGGGCAGTGAGTATTGTGCATCTATACAGCCAAACTACTCGGGGCAGTGAGTATTGTGCATCTATACAGCCAAACTACTCGAAAGGCAGTGAGTATTGTGCATCTATACAGCCAAACTACTCGGGGCAGTGAGTATTGTGCATCTATACAGCCAAACTACTCGGGGGCAGTGAGTATTGTGCATCTATACAGCCAAACTACTCGGGGGCAGTGAGTATTGTGCATCTATACAGCCAAACTACTCGGGGCAGTGAGTATTGTGCATCTATACAGCCAAACTACTCGAAAGGCAGTGAGTATTGTGCATCTATACAGCCAAACTACTCGGGGGCAGTGAGTATTGTGCATCTATACAGCCAAACTACTCGGGGCAGTGAGTATTGTGCATCTATACAGCCAAACTACTCGGGGGCAGTGAGTATTGTGCATCTATACAGCCAAACTACTCGGGGGCAGTGAGTATTGTGCATCTATACAGCCAAACTACTCGGGGGCAGTGAGTATTGTGCATCTATACAGCCAAACTACTCGGGGGCAGTGAGTATTGTGCATCTATACAGCCAAACTACTCGGGGGCAGTGAGTATTGTGCATCTATACAGCCAAACTACTCGGGGCAGTGAGTATTGTGCATCTACACAGCGGAACTAACTTACCACTTTCTTTGTCCTTTGAGTAACTATTGATCTCGGAAGTAAGGAACCGGTTGATGCCATATTTTGGTATCTAATATTTGAAAGGTGAGGGATACGTCCTAAAAATCATACAGAAATTATCTGCATTCATTACTTTTATTATCCCCCCGGCATATAATGCGGGGAATATAGTCGTTGGCTCCGTCTGTCTGTCCGTCCGTCCGTCTGTCCTGTATCCGTGATCACATCGTTTCTGGAGCAGTACTCGAAAACTACTTGACCAATCTTCAACAAAGTTACAGTAAACAGCCTCCCCATATCATGTAGATGTGCCTTTTGGGGGTTTAAGCATTTGTTTAAAAAAGATGTTGTTTCCATGGTAACAATTGTCTATTTGAAGGGTAGGGTTTGTTTGTTTTCTCTATAATATTTTTAGCGTACCTCACCAAATTTGGTACACTGCCTCCCCATATCATGTAGATGTGCCTTTTGGGGGTTTGAACTTTTGAACTTTATATTTTCTGTTTCAATGGCAACATTTTGGACATTTGTCTCTTAGAAAGGTTATAACTTGTATTGAATTGCGGGCAGGAGGAGACATCAGTTTTTACGAGCAAAATTACCATATAGTTTTTTTTATAATAGGCCCTATAATGCTAAACGGATTATTCACCTTAAGTGGGACCGGGGAGATAAGCCATTTCTCCTGATGGCTCTTGTTCAATTATTGAGGGTATCACATAAGTTTCTCTCGACATGTTGATGAAGCTAGTTTGTGCCCTAAGAGCCTAAATAGCAGGAACGATCATGCATCTTCATCTGTAGAGACGGAATGACAAGTAACCCCCCAATTCCATACGTGGATATACATAGTGATTGTATGTTTTCGTCATACGCCTTATGTAACTAACTACAGAACAACATTCTTACTAGTATGCTTCAATGTATCTAACTGATGGTCTCCCTCCCTCACCCCCAGGGTGCCGAGACGTGTATGGAAACTGCCACGACCCAGGGACGTTCTTCGCCTACAGGATGGGGAGCTCCGTGTACCGCTACTGCTCGTGTACCGTGGACGGGGCCACCATGCAGTACGACTGTCTGCCTTAACCTTACTCCACCCCAACCACCTACCTATCTACCTTGTTTTCTACTGTTATTGTTATTAAATATTTATTCGTTACATCTTTGTTTTTTATTGGTCTTTGATCAATGCTTTCTGTATGTCACCGTAACCAACGTTACATAGCCTTTTCTTTTGCAAAAGAACGATGATGTAACTTGTTGATGGGTTATATGTTAGCCGCCATTTAGAGACGATTGTAGATACAATATCGATATATGTGCCTCATTTAAGCATGACACCGACGTGTCCCGTAGTTGAGTATGCATGTATTCCACATTCAAACGACATTTCACCTTATGGAGTATGAATATATTGCTCAAGAAGTTGATATTAATAACTCTTCTTTGGTCTGTGAAACTTCAGAAAATTAAACGACACATTTCGTTAAATAAATGAATGACTTGATGGATGATGCCGTAAAAATGTTAGTATACGTAATAGTATTTATACGAGCGGAGGCCGATTCTTTTACGACTGCTTCAGTTCCATTTTATGCATCCTTTTTCAAACATAACAACAGAGTGTAAATTAGATTAACATTTTATTGTAGCATTTTGAACAATAGGTAATGTGATTCCCAAGAGCAATAAGCATTGCAACAATATTTAAATAACGACATGGGTTATTAAATTCTTTAACAATAAAGAAAATAGACTTCCGTATTTACTTAAATTTAAAAGATGTTATGCATATTTATCTTGAATGAATTCGAGATAAAAGTCATTACGGTAAACCAGTATTCGCTATCAGTATCTAATAAGAAAAATATGTAATAAAAATGAATCGAACTTTGCATTATAAAATCTCAAACAATAAAAACAATTCTATAATATTGTTCATGTTCAAATAAAACTTAAATCCCGCAATAAAAAAAGTGACCGACAAACAATCTTAGCTCTTGCAGCTCTTTACTCTATGATGATCATAACGCGATGTTATCACTAGGGGATAACCCTTAGTCTAAGGTGATCATTACGCGTTGTTATCATTGTGGGTAGTCTTACACGCACTCTGAAAAACATTATTCTAAAAATATCACCATTTTAATAAATATTGAAATGGAGACTTTGATAAATGAGATGAGAAACTATTTTATATATTTGTTCAGAGTCTAAGTGTAAGACTACACTATAGGCTTAGGGCAGCCTTAGTCTAAGGTGATCGTAACACGATGTTCTCATTATGCTAAGGGCACCCTCAGTCTAAGGGAACTGTGTGAATGCTAATCCAGGCGTACTAAAACTTACAATATCTGTCACCCATATCAAACGCTCAGTGAATACTATAGGAATCAGGCACACGTTAAACCAACGTTCAAGTTGTGTAACAACGTATAAATTCAACATTTTTAAGAAACAAGTTTTCATGACATACAACATAAAAACAAGAAAACAGTTTAGCCCTTTTGATTGCCAAAAGGCAAAAAAGAAGTTAAGACTTGAACAAAATGCAATGTGTTTAAACATTACTAAGAAAAACATAAATGTATACCGCCCTCCTTATTGGAAATAAGACATATGGGAAAGATAAGGTTGGACATTAGTGACATCCTTATTACGATCCCGGAAAAGCAAATTTGCAGGTGTTAAAACAATCAAACTATGGAGACACATTGCCAGATGCAACACGTTTACTCTCCTCTCTTCACCAATCAACTGCTAATCTGCTCTCATATGGGTGCTCGAATTAAATGCTTTTTCACAAATCTGATAAAAAAGGGGCGGATTTTCTCCCCCCCCCCCCCCCCCCCCCCCCCCATTTCATTTGACAATTTCCAAAAAGACCATTGAAACCAACCTCAAAACGGTGGTGCACTCCCCCCCCCCCCCCCCCCCCTTTCTGCCACAGATTTAGTACATTTACATTTTCAAGATGAATTTATCACTAAGCATGAAGAACACCCCCCCCCCCCCCCCCCCCCCCCCCCCACTGAGAGCATTTTAGAGGGAAAAGAGCACCCCCTGTTTCCCAAAAAGCTGTATCCACCCCTGTAAAAGCCGGTCAGTGAAAATAATAACTCTTTCGCACAGGATTCGATCTCAGCAACTTTCTCATTATCCTGTTTTTGGATAATCTTAATAGATTAGAGGAAATACCATGTGTATAAATATATACATATGTACTACAGAAACGTACCGTGAACCTGAAAGATCAGAAAGGTTGGAAACCTAAACATTAAGCAGTCAGTAACTAAAATCCTGCATACGGCCTCAACGCTCGCACTCGTTTAGAAACAGATGACGACCTTTGCCGCCAATCTGACAGAATTTTTTGTCAGCTAGTATAGAAGGGCGAGATCTATGGATTTTATGTTGCAGTCATTTTTCCCACAGAGGATACTCCCTTCAGATTTCCGATCCTAACCTGTTCTACATCGCCTGAATGTCAATGCTCCAGCAAAACCCCCTAGCGTGGAAAAGTGGAACCTCATACTGTATCTCTGATTCTTAAACAATAAAACTCATCTTTCGGGGGCCATCTCAACCGAGTGAATTCAAAGATCTAACCATTGAACTATTAAGGGTCTTGCGAATTAGCATATGTCCTTCGAATATGTCTGCTGTAAGTAACACAATTGAACTGTTTTTAGTATTTGTCTCTGATTTGGTCTTCTTTATTTCTCAGCACGTTAATGATCAATTGTTTTCACAAACTCAAAAGGCATATTTCTAGGAAAACACAGTAAACTAGAAACCGTTTATTTTACGTTTATTTCATCAATATGACGTGTCATTGGCAAATGTGACTTTTACACAACTATAGATGCAATCGCAACTAATCAGGACACTCCATTTCTGCACTCGGATTCAGGCGATGTAGAACAGAGGTTAGGATCGGAAAGCTGAGGCCCTACGTCTACATCAAACAGCCAGAGCAATATAAGCTGTACCTACTACATACACACATGATCTCACATCTAAAGAAGTTAAGTGTGCTTCTATCATATTTTATATACAGAGAGCCAATGAAGAGTGTATACTTAACTATCGAACAACAATTTCATAAGAATAACAAAATGATACCTATGGACAACAAACGTTGCAACACATAACACAAACCATAATATTTCCCCTACCTGATTACAATGACAACATAACATAAACTTGTATAATTTTGACAGCATGAAAACAAACATTACGTATATGTAATCCGCGTCACACCAGAAGGCCCTTATTTCAAAATTCTTTAAATGTCGCCGCCATGTTTATAAATCCAAAATCCCCCGATTAGGCGTCAATGTTGAAGACAACCTTTAAGAATGATATTCTCATTCGCGTCCAGCAAAACATTGATGATGCTAAAACCTGGATAATATTGTCAAATCAGAATCTACTTTGATAGACTTCAATTGGTATGATCACCGGTTGAAAGATTACCGTTATCTTCAACGTGTACAATGTGAATTTATTTCTGATAAAAACATACTTTCTATATTACTCTCTATTACTTACATTTGCTTAATAAATCACCATTTTAACCATACAATGTACGTGTCTGTATATTGCCTCGCCATATATACATAGTATCAATGTAGTTGCTGAAGTTACTTAAACCATAGGAAATATTAACTGGCGTAAACTGTAAAATGTTGACAAACAATAACATTCTGGTTTTTGTTAACGTGATACCTGTAAATAAAACCTTTCACATCATTCACCTGATTACACCTTAACTGATTTTTTAAAATAGACTATGAAACTCATAAAGTCGCAGTTGTAGGTCCACTCGCTGGTATGATGAGAGCTTCCTGATCCAATAGTTCACACTTACAGACAGACCTCAGTCTGATTTCTAGTACGTGGAGAGAAGCAGAGCAGAGCTAGTTTGATTTGACATGTGGGATCTCCTCTTGTCTTTGAAACCATTTTTTCTTTGATCCCATCATCCTGAGTACGCACGTACGCAGTCTAATATCATCATATTTTGCAAAAGTAACACAATTGTGTCGTTTGTATGACAACTCTTCTGTGTACGCGCACCTCGTACCTTTCTAAAGAGAGACGTATTCGTGCTGAGTGTAGAGTCCTCATGTATAATGATGTACTTCCGTCTGTGAGGTATCTTCTCAGGACATCTGTGTTTGGATACTAACAGATATTGTTTCAACTCAACTTGGGTGAGGAAACCGCGGCATGGATTGTACATCCATTGTGCAGGTAAATAATTATGTGGCAATCCCTCGCTGAGAAGACTTAGCGTTTAAACTAAATAACGTTTCTAAGTCTCTATCAGAGACAAATGTTATGTACGATATAACATCGACGTTAATTGCTACCCCGAACAAGAGAAGGTGAGTTATGCATGGAAAGGGATCAGAATACATCAAAATTTATATATATCATACGTATGAAAATAATGTATGGAGGCTATGCATAATGGAAATGATATGAAATTATTTAAATAAGTTTGAAACCAAACTTCGTATCTTACATATAATAGTTGTACGTTATATCAGGATTATACATTATAAAGATATCAAATATATGAATTGGTAAATTAAATTGCCCTGTCGTCATCTTCTAAGTTCCACCTGGGTTTGATTCATTCATTTGTGATCACCTTGTCACGTCATGTACTTCAAGTTATCCGATCAATGCTTTTTAGTCAAATATTCATTGATCACTTTAGCATCTTCACCTTTTCTTGGTAGTGAACATTCCAAAGCGATGTGTGTGTTGAGACTTGCCAAGTAGTTGTCTTTTTTCTCCTGTAATTCTTGTTTTTCTCTCTGTAGATTTTTACTCTTGCTTTCTTCTTCTTTGAATTTCTGTTTGAAATCAATTAGATATAAACATAAAGACCGTTTTGTTACAATGCAATCAAATGAAATCACAAGTTCTGGTAAATTGAATGTACTCTTCATCATCGATGTCATGGTATGTTTCTTGACTGTCTGTGTCTTGATATCTTGAATTATACATTACATTACATTACATTACGACCAATAGCAAATAATTAAAGGTGCATCCATTGTGTTTCATAAAATTTTATTTTGCTTTAATACGTTCCAACACATCATGTGTGCTGTTTACAATATAAACAAATTCACTCAGCTAGCATTGTCATCCCCAATCGGCAAACATATAATAATTACTAGTTTCCAATTAAAATCGAGTAACATCATTATGTATGTGCAGAAACCGAAAGTGCACGTCCTATTTACATGCACAGTAGTTATATGACCTATTGAACATTATCAACCCAAATTTGTTATTTTGTCTGATTTAATTAAGATTCCAAAATTACGTTTGACTCATTGGCGCGCGCCACACGCTGTGCATTGTCCGGTTTTCGATCAGAAATCGAATCTTTTACCTTCATATCGTCAATATACTAAGTCGAGTAACATTAAAATGGTAGTTTTCGGTAACAGTTGGTACTTCTCGATGAAATAAGACCAGTTATAACGTTTGGCATATTTGACCCCCAACAATACAATGGATGTACATTTAACAAATGAACTCACGTCTTTAATATTCAAAACATTTGATAACATTCTGAATAAATTCATCATCCCGTGCTATCTCATAGTGCTATTAATGGGGTATGGAAGCTGTATTTCACAAAATAGGCACAATTGCGATACCAGTAACTGAGTTAAATTTCACATGGATTTAATACTATTCATGTATACCTGCAAAGAAAAAGATAAAGGCCAAATTGAAATTGCCATATTCATCAGTGTTGTCAAACTATATCTCAGCTTCCGTTTAAAAATAAAATATGTGACATTTTGCTATTTCAAAGTAAAATAGTTATCTCAATTATAAAATGTGTAATATTCAGAAGCCAATTTTCCATAAATAAGGTTAGAGAATAATTTCACCTTACTCTCAAAGTATTTCAATTCCAATGAAATATTTAAGGGCCTAAATTTTCGAAGCTCTCTTAGCGCTTAAATATTTAGGTCTTCTGGAAGACCTATTGTTATTACCGTATTTCCTCTGATAAGCGCCCGGGCGCTTATTTTTTCAGCACCCCTTGACCCCCCGGCGCTTATAAGAGGCCCGGCGCTTATTGGAGACCCGGCGCTTATATCTTTAATAGAACATTGGAGTTAACTAATGGTGCATTAATCTAATGGTTTATACCCGGCGCTTTTTAGAGACCCGGCGCTTTTTGGAGGCCCGGCGCTTATTTTCTCAACTACCCTTGACCCCCGGCGCTTATTAGAGGCCCGGCGCTTATTGGAGACCCGGCGCTTATTTGAGGAAATACGGTACTTTGGGGTTTTTTTTAACACACTTTCTGAAGTAACGGCTTGACAGATTTGCATAAAAGTTTCAGGGATGATAGTCTGTGACCCCCTTCCAACAACGTTATTCGGCCGTAATAATGAATGGTTTGTAATTGTAGGAGAAAAATGAAAAGTCTGTGCAATTTCGCAGTTTTGACGGTACGCGTCTTTATAATCTTCTCATTAACGAAAATAGCTACAGCACATGTGTAATATCTCATTTCTAATGCTGAATAACCTCTGAACAAAATACCAAGCCAAAATTTTGACTTTCGTCCAAGAGGTTTAGATATCTGCCCCAGAAAGTCTTCATGTTCAAGGGGCATAACTCACAAATGAAGATATTTCAAAGATAATAATTGCAAATCGACCCGGATACGTTACTTAATATTTTATAACAAAGATCTATAACATGTAAAAGTTTAAAGTTATGCAACGATTTACACATTGGCAAAAATAAAAATAAAAATCGATTTTGAGACTTTGCGAGGTGTTTTGTATTTGGAGGAATATCCATCGCACTAAAGGTGAGACATGCTTAATACCTCATTTTAAAGCTGATATATCATTTTGTTAAGGACAACTTTTCATAGAACATTGAATTTTTCGAAAATCGTCAGTTTCATCAAAGTTTAAAGGCTCACTTAACTATTTAACTAACGATGAACACTTAATCTTTATTTACACCTACGTATGCACAATTTGAAGAAATACAACATTTATGTTGAATCCGTTCATCAAAAAGTTGATGGTTAAGTATCAAACATCGCAGACGCCATCTAGGGGTCCAAAGATTAGCAATTCTAGTATTTGCTTGAATATTCAGAAGACGATAACGCATTAACTATGTAAGCCATCTAAACAAGTGTACATGTAGAAGCGAGCACAGCTCACATACTCCCGCTTCCAAATATAGTTTAACATAAATGAAAATAGGAAAGGCATATCTATGGGAGTGACTAACCTGTGTGTACAGTTGAATGAATATGGAATGTACAGTTCCAGAGATAACTGTTTCCATGGCAACCGCCAAAAATATAATTCAGAAATAGGTCTTAGCCTCAAGAGGCACACCTAGGCACCATGATTGACATGTTTATGAAGTTTGGTGTAGCTAGAATGTATAGTTTAGAAGATAAAATGACTTCCCTACAGTCACTGGTTTGGTCATGTTTTCATGGAAACCGCCAAAAATAAAATTCATAAATCTGTCTAAACATGAAAAGGCACAACTAGAGATCATGGTTAACATGTGTAGCAAGTTTGGTGAATCTAGCATGTAAAGTTTTAGAAATATGCTCCGCACTAAATCACTTCCTTACAGAATCAATGTTTTGGTCACGTTTCCATGGAAATCGCCAAAATAAAATTCAGAAATCGGTCTACCCCTCAAAAGACACAACTACAGATCATGGCTAACATGTGTAGCAAGTTTGGTGAAGCTAGCATGTATAGTTTGAGAAATTTGCTCTGCACAAAGTTATGTGACGGACCGACAGACGTACAGAATGAACGCTATATATACCCTGACGCTGTAAGGCGGGGGTATAATAACGATTACATCTACTGAAGTGGAAGTTAAAGCATGTTACACCTTAGTATGGAAATGTTAACCGGTCTGTCTTTATTATGAAGAATATAATATAGGGGTCAACTTTCATAGAGGTATTGTCTTTGGAGAATTTTTATTTGAAAACTACAGAAGATAGAGGTATGATTGATAGGTCATTTTAAAGGGACAGTAGCACGTTTTTTCGCTCAGATAGGTCGATGAAATGTATTTGAAAAATAATATCACCAATAGTAAAACTCCTTTCTCTCTTCGGAAAATCAAGTTTTAAAAAAGTGTACATGGTCCGGTAAAGCCATGGGAATCGTTTGGGGAATTAAAAATAATAAACTGTGTTCACATTCAAATGGCCGCCATGCAATTTTTGCTTTATACGCAACATCGTTTTTACTAGAACGAAAAATTGGTTTGGGTAATAAGATGTTTACACTCTAAAGTAAATATAAATGACATAAACTATCATTTAAATGGGGAATTTGAAAAAAAACGTGCTACTGCCCCTTTAAAGAAGAAAACTGATTAATTAAGGGGCATTTAAGTCAAACCTGGGGTTCAAGGTCAAGCGGGAGTCTTGAAGACCTATTGATGCCCTGAGGCAATCCTAGTTATACATGAAATAACATTCATTGACGACTGCCTTAGCACATAGAAAAACAAAGCTTATCAGCATCACTGGACGTATCTTTGAGATCTTGGTAAACTAGACTTATCACTGGTCGTATCTTTGAGATCTTGGTAAACTAGGCTTATCACTGGTCGTATCTAGGAGATCTGGGTAAACTAGGCTTACCACTGGTCGTATCTAGGAGATCTTGGTAAACTAGGCTTACCACTGGTCGTATCTAGGAGATCTGGGTAAACTAGGCTTACCACTGGTCGTATCTAGGAGATCTTGGTAAGCTAGGCTTATCATTGGTCGTATCTAGGAGATCTTGGTAAACTAGGCTTATCACTGGTCGTATCTAGGAGATCTGGGTAAACTAGGCTTACCACTGGTCGTATCTAGGAGATCTGGGTAAACTAGGCTTATCACTGATCGTTTTAAGGAGATCTTGGTAAACTGGGCTTATCATTGGTCGTATCTAGGAGATCTAAAAAAAACCTAGGTTTATTACTGATGGCATCTAGGAGATCTACGAAAACTAGGATTATCACTAGCGGCATCTAGGAAATTTTTAAAAAGCCTAGGCTTATCACTGGTCGCATCTAGGAGATCTAGGTGTGATCAAGGAGGTGATAATTAAGACGTCAATATGTTCAATGTGTAAAGAAAGGACGGGTCACCTGTATAATGTTCTGCTCCCTCCGAGCCTGCTTAACCCTGGACTTGTTGGCAGAGCGTCGGTTCTGATCTTTCTTCCTCTCCCGCTTCCTCACCTCCTCCAGGGTTAACTGTGTGAGTCACCAGGCGTACAACATACATGTGTAATGAACGTTATGAGTCACCTGCTTACGTAGTGCAGTGATTTTATACTTATTTTTCTTCATATATAATGATGAATGCGTTATTTTTACTTAATAACTTTATATAATATACATGTATCTTATTGTTATGGCAGCATTGTGATTTTACTGAAGAAACCAAGACAGTGTCTATCGAAATCCGTATATATACAGTTGTACAAAGAGAAAAAGGTTAAGCACCCCCGAATGCATCCTGTCGAAGTTGACAAACATACTAAGACTATGGCGAACTAGACTTGCGCAACTGAAACTTGCAATTGGCCGACCAGGCACACCTGCCAACAGCAGGTAGATAAAATTGTTCACTGCGATGGAACAGTACGGTCTGGTGTTAACATTCTTCAACAGTTGCCTACAAGGAAGAGTGTGGTTGTCATAATAAGGAACGACTACAGGTTACAGCAACTGCGGGTGTACCATTCACCTAGAATGATTGTCCTGTTCACGTTTGTAATCGTCCAAGCATCCCGAACCATCACTGAAAATTCACCGTAAGAAACAATGAGAAAGACTTTCATTTAACTAGTGGAGTTCCAGTTCCTTGACAACCACACTACTCGCCGTTACTTATGAATAGTGGAAGAATGATGACCCTTCCTGAATCAAGACAAGCTCTAAGCCGATTCTTTAGAGCGTTTGTACTCAAAAGGCGAGTTAACAGTCATGAATGATTCTGGACTGTGCTGGATGAACATGGCAATCGTCTCACTAGCCCCTGTCTTTATATTCATGATGTGACGTCAAAAGAGAACGTTTCGAATAATTATGTATGGTCCTTCACTTCCCAGTTTCTGCTGATTTCTGCACAATGGTAGCCTATTTACCTGATGGAAGGTCCTCCTGCAGCACGAAGACCGATGGTTGCAATGGTTGAGAGCGATGGTAAACTATCGGAGAACAACATATACTTAATAGTGACCACGAAACACTAAGGTTACCTTAAGTCACTAAGGTAGCCTTAGATCTTAGTGTTAAAAGATGGCATTAAGGTTAACCTTAGCGTTAAGGTTGTTTCGTGCAACGGCCCCTTGTCCTGCATGATCATGCTGCTTTGTCGAGGGATGAAGCTATTTGTTTGAAAAGAGGGGTGCTTACCTTTTACTCATTTGTACATGTTCTTAATCATTATCAAATATCACTAACCGATTGAGTGTCGACTTAATTTTACATAGGAACATCACGTATCAATAATCCAATATATCCAAGTTGTAAAGTACAACACCGCTGACTCAGAGGTTCCAATTGGGCATTTAAGTGGACTTGTCCAAATTTAACCTTCTAAGATACGTTTCAATTTGATTGTCTAGAACCACCATTTAATGAGATATTCTTAAACAGCCTTGAAGTCTTAATAAATAGTGGAAGGTGATTGTGAATAACTCTATATGTGACATGACAACATTATAGTGTGCAAAATCACCATCAGTAGTAGACATTTAACATGTCTGCTACTACCATCAACATTGCAAAGGAAGCGGTCACTTGTGATCTCATGTGCAAGGCATTATCAGTAATTGAAAACACTTCTCTAGCAACATCCATTCTCGGTTAACATATCACGTGATTTTCATCTGGAAAAATCGTACTCAAATAATTCGCAGCGACACTCGAGTTTTGTTATGAAATCATCAACGAATAAAAAGGCTCATATGACAAGAATGAATTCCGTGAATGCAAAGTGTAAATAAATCTTGTTCAGCGCACAGTTCTGGACTGGTCTGTGGAAGTGGAAAGGCAACATTGCTAACTGATAAACTGAGGGAAAACAGTTAGCTAAGAGTTGAAATTACAAGCAAAGTTCTCCAATTCAAGAGCGAAGCGTGTTGTGAACAGCCTTTTAAAAGGCTCACGTGACAAATTGGCTTGATAAATTCAAGAGCGTACATTTGAGCAAGAGTTTTCCTGATGAAAATGTTCAGGGTGAAGGAGGATGAATTTTTGAATGAATGTGATAAACACAAGGACTTTTTAAAAATGAAATCAAGGCATCTGTATCTCACCAGCCTTTGCATAATTTCGCTATAAATATTTATATTTCACCAGTTCGTTGTCCAGATATCGATATCCTGAAATCCCTAGCTGTTATCTTGAAAATGGTCATCAAAACTAGCAGTTATTGGCGGATTTCTCCAATAAGCAGTTGGACCAAAGTGGGTTCTCCAGATATCTTTACATTTTTAACCTTGAAAATACCTTGCAGGAAACCATTCAGTGTATCCATAAATGGGCACTTCTGACGAAAACAATCGATCGAATGGGCGCATCCTCTAAATTCAACTTGGTATGTGTCTAACAATTAATGTATTCTTTTATGTTTTCACACTTTATTTCTTTCTCAACGAAATTCAGAAGCAAACATGACATCCTCCAGAAAAGCAATTCTTTAAACATAATTATTGCACATCCCATTTACATGTATGGCCTTTTAACACCGTCAACCCAAATCTTTTTTTAATCTGCTTGAGATGAATTTACAAAATTATGTTTCAGTAATTTGCCGAGTTCCCGCCGCTTTAGATTGTCCGATTTTCGATAGTTATGACAATAATCTAACCATGATAATTTACGTTCGAGGTGAGGCTATTTTCAAAAGTTTGACAAAAGTAGCTCCTATCTTAAAAGCTTGCAAGGGAATTTTTCTGTTCAAAGGTCATTGAAGTGGTCAAACATGTTTTCAATTGCAAAATCCTTAAGTGCAATGGGTTTCTTTGAAAGAAAATCCCAGGAACATTTTATGCTATATAACACAGAAAGGGAATATGCTTTCCGCCATAATTTTGGTAAATCCTACAAATATTTAAAAAATTTCGTAGCCATTCAAAAAAGATTAAACTGATCTGAACCTTCTGCCTTCCTTCTGTTACCATGTAACAAAAAGTGTATTCTAAAATGTTGACCTACATATGTCTTCATATTGGCTTGGGAGAAGACTAACATATCAAGTTAACTAATGCCCATGTGGCCTCTATTAAGGTTAAGACAATCACCAAATTTACCATTTGTTATCCACATTGATCAAGGTATATAAAGACAAATATAATTATTCTCGACATTTACACTCCAATTGAGAAGTTACTAATGTGACCTCTATTACTTTGGTAACTCAGTTTACCAAAATAGCATTATATCAGCTTGAAATATGACAGACAACCAACAACGACCCATGTCAGGAGTCCAGCAGGCCATATAGGTTTGATGAGCTGAAAATGTGAAAACTTATATGAAAGATGGAAATCGGACAAAACTAAATGGCGACAGACGGACAACGGACGACGGGTCATGCCATAAGTCGCTTGAGCTTATGCCTGGAGAGTTAAACATAGAGAGCTTTGCTGGACAAATAATAACCCCTGTCAATGCTGAATTCATAAGTAGATCACCTTGAAGTCCTCCTTCTTCGGTTCGATCTGGAGTTCATCGCTCCCCGACCACAAGCGCCTCAACTGTATTTTAGTCCTGAGTTCTTCCTTGATTAGCGGCATGACAGACTGGGACTGTTCTGAAGCAGCTGCAGCTTGTTTCACCTCCTCGTCCTCTTCATACACGAAGGATTTGACCACCTCGTCTGTAGTTGCCGCTAGGGAGGGGGAGCCTTGGGATGAGGACGTGGACGACTGCACTGTCAGTGGGAGGGTAGTGGGGCGGGCTGAAACACCTGAAGGTCCTGGGCGGGGTTCAACAGTCTCAACATCAGTCTGCTCTAAAATATAAAGCTTTCCTGTAGATTGCAGCTCTGGCGGAACAGGTGAAGTTGAGGTGGAGCGTTGACGGCCGCCATCTACCACATCCTGTTTGTCGAGGATATCGAGAAGAATGTTAGCGAGACTAGTAGGGGAAACTGCTTTCGAGGTAGACTGTGTTGTCTCTGGGCCTCCCTTTGGGAGAATACGTCGTTGTTTTGAAACAGTATGTGATTTAGACATAGATCCAATTGGTATCGACATCGATCTTTTAACTGTCTGTCTCTTAGGTTTTGATTTTCGACTAGGTTTCGGTGAATCCTGTGAAAGGAGCTCCTCAAACTGCGGCAAACTCGATGGAAATGCAACTTCTTGTTGCTGATCACTGCTACGCTGGACATCTTGGGTGTCTGTCTCTGCAGACACGCTGCCAGGTACGCTCCCACCCCGATGTTCTTGAACACCAGACAGGTCACCTGGAGGTCGACTAACATTCTGCTTCTCATCTGGAGGTGAGGAACTTAGAGACACGGTGGTGTTGTCTTCCTTTGTGTGATCAGTCTCTCCCTTTGACCTACCGTCTCCTTCCATGAACAGACGAGTGTGTGAGGTGACGAGAAACGCATGTCCTCTCTTGCCCTGCGAGTAAAGTAAAACCTCTCCAGATTATCGAGTGTCAAAGAGGGATCCAAGCGTATTAAGCTTACTCGTTCGAAATTCACTTTGGCACAGATAGCATATCTAGAATAACTGTGTTATCAATTATTGTATTATATTCATTTATTCATGTATAAATGTATCATGCATCATGCCTTGGACTGAGCATTTATATTTCACACCAACGACCACTAAATTAGTTTGAGATGGGGTTTGGTTGACATTCTTAAAATGATATCGACTTCTTGATTATTCGACTGACAATAATGACGAACATTTTCTCGATATGAAACTTCTTTATTCTAGCTTCAATTTCGTTTTAGCCCATTAAGAAGAAAGACGTTGCTATCCATAATTTCTCAAAGACGACGACTGACGTGTTCAAATAACGCAAATGTAATCTGTATAACGAGGTCGCCTTAAAAATGCAATACATTGTTAGAGCACGCATAGAAAAGGTCGTTTTAAAACCTAGAGCCACTGACTCCGTAGGCCATCAGTCTTGTACATGATTTATTATCTAAGGTGATTTATCTTTTAAACCTATGGTCACAAAAATTGATAACAGAGTTTACGATTTTAAAAAATATGAAAGGGGTAACCTCTGTGGGAAGAGAATGAGCATTACTAGTTTCTGGAGATAAATATAAAGTTGTATCCCCTAGGTACTATAGGTACCTCCCCACATAATTATATTATTATAAGTCGAAAAAGTGAAATGTTTACGGACGCCGGTCGTGGGTCCATCAGGCCTTTCAGGCCCGATGAGCTGAAAATGGATTTGATAACAAACAACAATCAATATATGAGTACAGTCGATTCTAAAGTTCTACTTACGGGTAAGAGCATCCATGAAATAGTCAATGTCATTCCATCCATGTACGAGCATACCTGTGGGAAAATTATTATAGTGATACAACGACGTCAAATAAACGGAAAAAGAAAGGGATACAAACATTCAAAAATCATATACATTCCAAAGTTGAATGACGATGTATGTAATGTAGTACTACACAGCATACATTGTAACGAGCATGTGCGACGTGTACTGGAACGTCACTCAAGCAAATGAAGGCATACGGTAGCACGGTCTCCTGAATGAAGGCATACGGTACCACGGTCTCCTGAATGAAGGCATACGGTAGCACGGTCTCCTGAATGAAGGCATACGGTAGCACGGTCTCCTGAATGAAGGCATACGGTAACACGGTCTCCTAAATGAAGGCATACGGTAGCACGGTCTCCTGAATGAAGGCATACGTTAGCACGGTCTCCTGAATGAAGGCATACGGTACCACGGTCTCCTGAATGAAGGCATACGTTAGCACGGTCTCCTGAATGAAGGCATACGGTAGCACGGTCTCCTGAATGAAGGCATACGGTAGCACGGTCTCCTGAATGAAGGCATACGTTAGCACGGTCTCCTGAATGAAGGCATACGGTACCACGGTCTCCTGAATGAAGGCATACGGTACCACGGTCTCCTGAATGAAGGCATACGGTAGTACGGTCTCCTGAATGAAGGCATACGGTAGCATGGTCTCCTGAATGAAGGCATACGGTAGCACGGTCTCCTGAATGAAGGCATACGGTAACACGGTCTCCTGAATGAAGGCATACGGTACCACGGTCTCCTGAATGAAGGCATACGGTACCACGGTCTCCTGAATGAAGGCATACGTTAGCACGGTCTCCTGAATGAAGGCATACGGTACCACGGTCTCCTGAATGAAGGCATGCGGTACCACGGTCTCCTGAATGAAGGCATACGGTAACACGGTCTCCTGAATGAAGGCATACGGTACCACGGTCTCCTGAATGAAGGCATGCGGTACCACGGTCTCCTGAATGAAGGCATACGGTACCACGGTCTCCTGAATGAATGCATACGTTAGCACGGTCTCCTGAATGAAGGCATACGTTATCACGGTCTCCTGAATGAAGGCATACGGTACCACGGTCTCCTGAATGAAGGCATACGGTAGCACGGTCTCCTGAATGAAGGCATACGTTATCACGGTCTCCTGAATGAAGGCATACGGTACCACGGTCTCCTGAATGAAGGCATACGGTAGCACGGTCTCCTGAATGAAGGCATACGGTACCACGGTCTCCTGAATGAAGGCATACGGTACCACGGTCTCCTGAATGAAGGCATACGTTAGCACGGTCTCCTGAATGAAGGCATACGGTAGCGCGGTCTCCTGAATGAAGGCATACGGTACCACGGTCTCCTGAATGAAGGCATACGGTACCACGGTCTCCTGAATGAAGGCATACGTTAGCACGGTCTCCTGAATGAAGGCATACGTTAGCACGGTCTCCTGAATGAAGGCATACGGTATCTTGGTCTCCTGAATGAATGCATACGTTAGCACGGTCTCCTGAATGAAGGCATACGGTAGCACGGTCTCCTGAATGAAGGCATACGGTATCTTGGTCTCCTGAATGAAGGCATACGGTACCACGGTCTCCTGAATGAAGGCATACGGTAGCACGGTCTCCTGAATGAAGGCATACGGTACCACGGTCTCCTGAATGAAGGCATACGGTACCACGGTCTCCTGAATGAAGGCATACGTTAGCACGGTCTCCTGGATGAAGGCATACGTTAGCACGGTCTCCTGAATGAAGGCATACGGTACCACGGTCTCCTGAATGAAGGCATACGGTACCACGGTCTCCTGGATGAAGGCATACGTTAGCACGGTCTCCTGAATGAAGGCATACGGTAGCACGGTCTCCTGAATGAAGGCATACGGTACCACGGTCTCCTGAATGAAGGCATACGTTAGCACGGTCTCCTGAATGAAGGCATACGGTACCACGGTCTCCTGAATGAAGGCATACGTTAGCACGGTCTCCTGAATGAAGGCATACGTTAGCACGGTCTCCTGAATGAAGGCATACGGTACCACGGTCTCCTGAATGAAGGCATACGTTAGCACGGTCTCCTGAATGAAGGCATACGGTAGCACGGTCTCCTGAATGAAGGCATACGGTACCACGGTCTCCTGAATGACGGCATACGGTACCACGGTCTCCTGAATGAAGGCATACGGTAGCACGGTCTCCTGAATGAAGGCATACGGTACCACGGTCTCCTGAATGAAGGCATACGTTAGCACGGTCTCCTGAATGAAGGCATACGGTAGCACGGTCTCCTGAATGAAGGCATACGGTAGCACGGTCTCCTGAATGAAGGCATACGTTAGCACGGTCTCCTGAATGAAGGCATACGTTAGCACGGTCTCCTGAATGAAGGCATACGGTACCACGGTCTCCTGAATGAAGGCATACGGTACCACGGTCTCCTGAATGAAGGCATACGTTAGCACGGTCTCCTGAATGAAGGCATACGTTAGCACGGTCTCCTGAATGAAGGCATACGGTAGCACGGTCTCCTGAATGAAGGCATACGGTATCTTGGTCTCCTGAATGAAGGCATACGGTATCTTGGTCTCCTGAATGAATGCATACGTTAGCACGGTCTCCTGAATGAATGCATACGTTAGCACGGTCTCCTGAATGAAGGCATACGGTACCACGGTCTCCTGAATGAAGGCATACGGTACCACGGTCTCCTGAATGAAGGCATACGGTAGCACGGTCTCCTGAATGAAGGCATACGGTACCACGGTCTCCTGAATGAAGGCATACGGTAGCACGGTCTCCTGAATGAAGGCATACGTTAGCACGGTCTCCTGGATGAAGGCATACGTTAGCACGGTCTCCTGAATGAAGGCATACGGTACCACGGTCTCCTGAATGAAGGCATACGTTAGCACGGTCTACTGAATGAAGGCATACGTTAGCACGGTCTCCTGAATGAAGGCACACGGTACCACGGTCTCCTGAATGAAGGCATACGTTAGCACGGTCTCCTGGATGAAGGCATACGGTACCACGGTCTCCTGAATGAAGGCATACGTTAGCACGGTCTCCTGAATGAAGGCATACGTTAGCACGGTCTCCTGAATGAAGGCATACGGTAGCACGGTCTCCTGAATGAAGGCATACGGTAGCACGGTCTCCTGAATGAAGGCATACGTTAGCACGGTCTCCTGAATGAAGGCATACGGTACCACGGTCTCCTGAATGAAGGCATACGTTAGCACGGTCTCCTTAATGAAGGCATACGTTAGCACGGTCTCCTGAATAAAGGCATACGGTAGCACAGTCTCCTGAATGAAGTCATACGGTACCACGGTCTCCTGAATGAAGGCATACGGTACCACGGTCTCCTTAATGAAGGCATACGGTACCACGGTCTCCTGAATGAAGGCATACGGTAGCACGGTCTCCTGAATGAAGGCATACGGTACCACGGTCTCCTGAATGAAGGCATACGTTAGCACGGTCTCCTGAATGAAGGCATACGGTAGCACGGTCTCCTGAATGAAGGCATACGGTAGCACGGTCTCCTGAATGAAGGCATACGTTAGCACGGTCTCCTGAATGAAGGCATACGTTAGCACGGTCTCCTGAATGAAGGCATACGTTAGCACGGTCTCCTGAATGAAGGCATACGGTAGCACGGTCTCCTGAATGAAAGCATACGGTAGCACGGTCTCCTGAATGAAGGCATACGGTACCACGGTCTCCTGAATGAAGGCATACGGTAACACGGTCTCCTGAATGAAGGCATACGGTAGCACGGTCTCCTGAATGAAGGCATACGGTAGCACGGTCTCCTGAATGAAGGCATACGGTAGCACGGTCTCCTGGATGAAGGCATACGGTAGCACGGTCTCCTGAATGAAGGCCTACGTAAGCACGGTCTCCTGAATGAAGGCATACGGTACCACGGTCTCCTGAATGAAGGCATACGGTACCACGGTCTCCTGAATGAAGGCATACGGTACCACGGTCTCCTGAATGAAGGCATACGGTACCACGGTCTCCTGAATGAAGGCATACGGTAGCACGGTCTCCTGAATGAAGGCATACGGTACCACGGTCTCCTGAATGAAGGCAGACGTTAGCACGGTCTCCTGAATGAAGGCATACGTTAGCACGGTCTCCTGAATGAAGGCATACGGTAGCACGGTCTCCTGA
The DNA here is from genome assembly GCA_936450465.1 of Gibbula magus. Taxonomy (NCBI): domain Eukaryota; kingdom Metazoa; phylum Mollusca; class Gastropoda; order Trochida; family Trochidae; genus Gibbula; species Gibbula magus. The sequence continues at coordinate 7,787,221 of OW388290.1, read as the reverse complement.
ATGAAGGCATACGTTATCACGGTCTCCCGAATGAAGGCATACGGTACCACGGTCTCCTGAATGAAGGCATACGGTAGCACGGTCTCCTGAATGAAGGCATACGGTAGCACGGTCTCCTGAATGAAGGCATACGGTACCACGGTCTCCTGAATGAAGGCATACGGTAGCACGGTCTCCTGAATGAAGGCATACGGTAGCACGGTCTCCTGAATGAAGGCATACGGTAGCACGGTCTCCTGAATGAAGGCATACGGTACCACGGTCTCCTGAATGAAGGCATACGGTACCACGGTCTCCTGAATGAAGGCATACGGTACCACGGTCTCCTGAATGAAGGCATACGGTACCACGGTCTCCTGAATGAAGGCATACGGTACCACGGTCTCCTGAATGAAGGCATACGTTAGCACGGTCTCCTGAATGAAGGCATACGGTAACACGGTCTCCTGAATGAAGGCATACGTTAGCACGGTCTCCTGAATGAAGGCATACGGTAACACGGTCTCCTGAATGAAGGCATACGGTAGCACGGTCTCCTGAATGAAGGCATACGGTAGCACGGTCTCCTGAATGAAGGCATACGGTACCAGGGTCTCCTGAATGAAGGCATACGGTAACACGTGAATGAAGTACCCCACGAAACACAACATTGCCATAAGGATGTTTGGTTCTTTGGAATTCCAAGCGATGAGACTAGGCATGTTAGCTACACGAACTCTAACTAACTGCTGAATCAACTCAGAACTTTACGAGTACGGTATTGCCTGTCCGCAGTCATGTACACATTCGCCATGTTTTCTCATGCACATGTGAGAACTTTTCAGTTGAGCAATTCAGAAATCTTTCCAACTTGTGTTGAACATTTACAGAACTTTATAGCATTATAGCATTATAGCATTATAGCATTATGAATTTACTGCTGCTCATCATAACTATCACGTTAACTTTGCTTGACGTTGTGAAGAATCAGGTCTTAGACCAACACCTACTTTGAACATGAACGCTAGTGACTTGAGCAACGATTTCAGGTTGTGGATGGAATCATTTAAAATATTTGAAATTGGAAAGAAGATAACATAAGAAGAGCAAGCTACTGCATTGTGTGGGATTTCATGTCGACGTATATTCCACACGCTACCTGGTGACAAGAGAACTTGTGATTTAGCTGTAGCTGCTTTGGAGAGTTATTTAATTCCAAAGAGAAACGTACCGTAGTTGCTGAACGTTACAGATGTATTTCTAGAGCACTTAACTCAGATAAGAATTGTGACGTACGTGATCTTGCTAAAACATGTGAATTTGGAACTTTGTGTGATAAAATGCTTCGAGACCAGAAAGTTGAAAAATGTTATTCTAAACTTTTGAGAGACAAGCTTTTACTTCAAGATACATTTACTCTAGATTCAATTTTGAAGATAGCTAGAATGTATGAGATTGCTATGGAGAGTTCAAAAACATGTTCTGGAACTTCAACTGCTGTGAATAATGTCAGGGCATTTACTAGTCTTCAGTGATATAGATGTGGATATTCTGAATTTTTTTCCATCTGAATGTGGATCCATTAGTGCAACTTGTTTATCTTGCAAGAAGAAAGGTCATTTAGCTCAAGTTCTTCAAAGGTAGAAATAGTCAGGTCAAAATAACTACCAAAACATTGCTACAAAAGGTTTCTCAACTGATTCTGGTAGGGTTTAATGTACTTCATAACATACAACTTCTTTTTTTTTAAACTTCTTAGAACAAATGATGTACCTCGTCTAGTGTCATTTCAACGAGAATACTATTGTCTTACCACACCAAAGCAGGTTCAAGAGCATGCACTACTTTTCAAGAGACAACACAGTAAGGTGAAGACCAAGGAAAAGTAAAAATTAATTAATCGCAAAGATGATGACAACCTATTCGCTCAAATATTCATTGCATGCCAATTCCGCCAAGCTGATTGGACACAATTTTCAATTTCGAAAATCACCCATGGCCACCAGTTTTGTAACTTCCAACTTGCAAATCTGAACTTTTGGATTGCGTGAAAACATCGAGGATACTCTTAAAGTAGATGCTAAAGTGTTTGATGTAGCATCAAGTGTCCATGCACTGCCAAGAGGTAATGTGTCATTCTTTGGATAGTACAGTGATCTCACATTTCTAACCTGGGGAACAAGGCAACTTATTGACTGTTCAAGCATATACATTATATGGGACCACTACAAGAAAGAAGTCTCAAGTCTGCAACCACAAACAAAAGAGACAAAGGATCAAGACGCAATGTGTCCAAACAAAACAAACTACCACATAATTTCAAAGACTCAATCAACAAACACGTACTAACAGATAGTGTCAAAACAAGCACATTTGACGTAGATAAAGAAGTGCACATAACATTAGGGAGAACAGTGTTTACCAATGGTCGTGAATCAACAAGTGTGTCATATTAAAAGGACACCAGACTAGTTATCCATGTACAAGATGCTTTATAATCAAGGCGCATTCTTATCAACAAAGTGGATACAGATGTGTTCGTGGTTCTTCTTGGGGTATTACCTGAGCTGGAACAAATCAACCAAAGATATAACGTTGGTTATCTATTGGAAACGACAAGAACTATACATTATATACTGTGAATGCTATCCATCAAGAGTTTGGAGACAATTGTGCATTAGCTCTTGCTTTTATCAATGCATGTACAGGACGTGACACAACTTCCAGTTTGCTGGTAGAGGTAAGAAGACGCCATGGCAGACTTGGTATCTTATCAAGAGGTTACAGAAGCTTTTATTTTCCAAAGCAGGATCCCCTACCAGCCGATTGACAGAGATGGGAAACAGTTTGCTCTCATAGAAAGATTTGTGGGTGTCATGTATGACCACACCACCTCATTTACCAGAGTGAACGTTGTTAAACAAGACTTATTTTGCCAAAGAGAGCACACTAAACTGAAGCATTTTTTTCACCAACACAGGATGCTCTTATTCGGCACACAAATAGAGCCATATACATAGTTTTTGGACAAAGATTGTATATTTGCAGAGAAAAATCCTAGCCCACGGGATTTTGGATGGTACCAAAAGGAAGAACATTTGTATACACTTAGGTGAATATTCCGGATGTGTCCAGGTCGTGCGGAAAACTGGTGAAACGTGGGTTCAAGGTACACCCAGGGGAGATATCTAGACCCATATTTATTAAAATTTGAAACGTAGGTCAAATGGTAGTGCCACGTTGGACAAAGTTAGATTTACTTGTAATATACTTGCATAATTTTATTTCTGATGGTCCTAATGTGTTCCTTGCCCTCCGAAACGTTTAAATAGACATCTAAAACATCAAATTTGAGTGAATAGTAATGGACTTGCGGACATTTGGAGATGTCGGCGGCCATTTTTGACACCATATTGGATTTCAGTATTGTATTATAGCCAAACACCATTTTTATAATCTTAATGTGTTCGTTGTCCCCAAAAACCAAGATCATCACATTCGAGTTGATGGTTACAGAGTTATGATCATTAAGAGGTTTTGGCGGCCATCTTGGACGCCATCTTGAAAAAAACACTTTTCCAGGGGTCCAACTTTGGTTAACTTTAAGTATGTTCTAAAATACACTAAACTGTACCAGAATCAGTTGTGAAACCTTTTGTAGCAATTTTTGGGGGTTGAGGTGTTTTTTCCATGTATTGACCCGACTAAAAGTTTAAGAAGCATGAGGCGAGTGGTTCTGGTTCGCACAAGAGTAAAGGTAAAGAAAGAGTAAAACAGCATGGTTGTAAGCCAAACTTAAATTCAGTCTGTGTAGAGGATGGGGACTCTGATTCATTTTCTGAAGATCCCGAATTTGTACACTATCTCGACTCAGATTTTTTAATTTTTGTTGTTGTGAATCGATGTAAGTTAACCACGTACATGTATGTGGGTTCTGGATCATTGAACAACATAATTTCTTCAACAACCTGTTTAGGTTATGTTGTCTCTACTCTCACGTATAGTGGTAGAGAGGTTTTTGACAGAATCTATGTGATGTCTGATAATGAAGTCTCGTTATTGGGAAGAAAATCATGTTTGGATCTCCCGTTGACATTGGTTATCTGTTTGTTCAACATGAAGACGTGTTGATGGTCTCTGTATGATCAAGGGGTTCACTCACTATCACTATCAAGGTAGATGAATCTGTTCCTCCAGTTACTCAACCTTTGCGTAGATTGTCGTATTCTATGGTTGAAGCTGCAAGCTCAGAGTTGGAGAGAATGTTGGATGATGACATTATAGAACAGGTCCATGGTGCTACATCTTGATTATCTAACATCTATTGTGTACCGAAGCCAAATTCATCAGAGATAAGGGTTTGCTGTGATCTACGTGAGATGAACAAAGCAGTTGTACGGGAGAGATTTCCTATTCCTACCATTGAAGATACCCTTCATGGTTTGAAATCAGGTAAGTATACACAAAGAAAAGTTAAGCACCCCCTGATATTTTCATATAGCTGAATGTCAGAAACAAGTTCTGCTATGAACTTAAATTAGTCTGAGATTATTTTTTTGCAACAACATGTAGCTGTTATCATTATTTAATAGCGATGACGTCATGTTTACACAGGTACTGTTTTTACCATGAAACAATGTCCACAAAAGTATGTAGCTGCAAGTGAAACAAAACACATTCGCATTGGTATTGTCACGTCTAAATGTTCTTTGTAGACCCTAGTGTAAATGTTCAATAAGAATGATCAGTATCTTGTAGGACACTGCACCCTACGTCTCATGCCTCCAGTCAGACGTCGGAGTTATTGTGTCTTGTGCCTCCAACTCATGTAAATTCTGTACTGGAGTCGCCGCCCTAGAATATCCCACACATGCTCCAGAGGGTTCAGATCTGGGCTTACTGCTCAGGCCTACCATACAAACGGCACACAAATCTTCAAAAATGTACTAATATACCCTTAATCAGATCACATATCCACACAATAGTACGACAAACCTTCCTAACCTGAATTCATATCCTCTAAAACTGAAGTCATATCCTCTAAAACTCATTTCATATCCTCGAAAACTCATTTCATATCCTCTAAAACTGGCGACAAATCGCTTGAAAGGGACATTTTGGCCGCAAAACGGACCACAAATCAACGGAACGGTCAACAAATCGCCTAGCAAAATGGCGTCTCGGCAACAAGACAAAGTAAAAGGAAGTTTTGTTATCTTATACTACGACTCTTATCTTCTACATATATACATCGATATGTAGCGCACAAACTCCTAAATGTAATAAACTTCAGATCTATGTCCTTACATTTCATTCTCAGGCTTGCGATTCTACATATTTTGGTACCCAGATCGACCAAATGGGGTTTGCTGTTCGACTTTTTTTGCCTTTAGTCCTGCCGATTTGAGGCGATTTCTGACTGTTCTGGTGCTGATGTTTCGATTTGGTAACCACAGACGTTTCAGCTGAGGACTTGTCAGGAAGGGTTCTCGGCGTACATGTCGAAGAAGGTGCCGGTCCTCTCGAGATGTATTGACAGTAGGTCTTCCAGACCTTGGTCGGTCCATTGCACTTCCTGTCTGCGCATGCTTCCGGACTAAACGACTAACAACAATGTAATGGCAGTCCAGATTTCGTCCTATCGCTTTAGAGTGTATACCAATAATTTGATTTCTGAAATCCATTGACAATCCTCTTCGTGCTATGTTCAATAGAAATTCTTGAATGGCTATGGAAAGCAACGTTACATACCACCAAATGCAGTTGGGCCATACTGCTTTTTGTGATTCTCGAGCCGCGCGTAGCATGTTGCACGTGCATGCCCCGAACGTGTAGGCACGCATCACTGGTTGGAACGTATCGCACAAACAGTACTCTTCTCATAAATGAACCTTGTTTAACTATTTAGAATAGTCTCGAAAAGATATCATCACAAATATCAGGGTGTGCTTAACCTTTTTTCTTTGTGTATATTATGCGAAGTTGGATTGAAATCGTTGGTTTTGGCAGGAAGGACTATTACAGGTTCAGGAGATTACACTTTGGGTTGAATTCAGCAATCAGAAGGTTATTAAAAATCAATTCTTTCAATTGGTATTGGGCTGACGTTGTTTGACATTATACATTTCATAAATATCGAGTCATTGTAGAAGTACACCACCAAACACAACATTGACAAATATAAACTCATTTACTGGTAACAGGTTGGCGAAAATAGATATAAACCATATTTCAATGTCTTATCACAAGAAGAGATGGGAGATTTTATTATTATCTCACAGTATGAGGTTTTGTTCCACCTGTAAAATGCTCTAAAAGGCACTGCCTTCGTAGCAAGTGAAAATTGTTGTACAATCACGTCTCCCTGTTATGTTTGCCTCACAGTGATTATCTCACTTTGACAAGGCAATTATTTGTACAAGCCAGGCAAATATTTCAGCACTTTCAACAATTTTGCAACATCTTTCATAATGATTATAATGCATAAACCCGCATATTAAATTTCAAACAACAGTACCTCTATCCACATTCGTTCGACCTGCCTCTCCGCGTCATGTCCCAAGTTTTTGTCGTAAAGCTGATACGGAATTTCTCCTGCAAATACGCAATGGAAATAGAGAACATCAGCGTGTCATGACTTGTTGCCATACCTTCATCTGGTGTTCAATTTAATATTAGAAAAGGGCACATTTCCTCAAACGTGGTCAGTTGGGATTATAGTTCCGTTACACAAGCAAGGTGATTTAAATAGTATGGACAACTACATGTATAGAGGCATCACTCTACGTAGTGTATTTAGTAAAGTTTTCACAGCGATTATCAAGAAGAGATTGGTTTTCTGGGGGGAAACAATGGATAAAATAAGTGAATCACAGGCAGGTTTTAGACAGGGATATACTACGATTGACAACGTGTTTATACTGCAGAGTGTTGTACAGCGATATCTTAATTCGCAAGGTAAATTTTACGCATTATTTATTGATTTCTCTAAAGCTTTTGATTCGGTGCAAAGACATAAGCTTTGGGATTTATTTAAAACGGGTGGGTTAAGCAGTAAAATGACAATATTACTAACAAGCATTTATGAGAATGAGAAAGCTTCTGTAAGGAATAGAAAGAAATATCAGAATCGTTTAATGTGCAAGTTGGTGTTAGACAAGGCTGTATACTTAGTCCATTTCTATTCTCCTTCTTTATCAATGAATTAGCCATGCAAACAGAAAACAACTGCAGAAATGGAATCCAGTAACACCCAGATCTGTTTCAAATCTTTCTTTTATTATTTGCAGATGACATTGCTCTAATCTCTAGTACTGTTGTAGGTCTCCAGAAGCAAATTTCTGAACTAGAAAGTTATTGTGAACAATATAAACTAAATGTATACATGGACAAAACAAAAGTAATAACATTCAAGAAAGGAAACAAGTGTTTGCCACTAACATGGCAATGTCCCCCGCTGTTAACATTGAGTTTAGTAAGACACATCATTTGGTCAAGTGTCTTAGTCATCTTGAAAATAAGGTCAAGGTCACCAAAATCAACTGGTGTCTGCGTCATCCCCCAATGTAGACTGACACCAACTTTGACAACTTTGGGTGCTTTGGTTCATGAGATATTGCGTTAACAAGAGTTTGAAAAGTGGTCGAAGCATTGTGGTGACCTTGAAAATAAGGTAAAGGTCATCAAAATCGACTGGTGTCTGCGTTAACCGCCAATATAGGCTGTCAGAAAATATTAAGACATTATATCTAACCGGTCATGAGATATCACGTTAACAAGAGACAATAAAGTGGTCGAAGTGTCGTGGTGACCTTGAAAATACGGTCAAGGTCACCAAAATCCACTGGTGTCTGCGTCATCTCCCAATGTAGCCTGGCAACAAATTTGAAGACTTTGGGTCCATCCAGTCATGATATATCGCGTTAACAAGAGTTCGAAAAGTGGTCAAAGTGTGGTGGTGACCTTGAAAATATGGTCAAGGTCACCAAAAATGGACTGGTGTCTGCGGCATCTCCCAATGTAGACTTGCAACAAATTTGAAGACTTTGGGTCCATCCAGTCATGATATATCGCGTTAACAAGAGTTCGAAAAGTGGTCAAAGTTACACGTTAACCTTGAAAATAAGGTCAAGGTCACCAAAATCGACTTGTGTCTGCGTCTTCCCACAATGTAGGCTGACACCAAATTTGAAGACTTTGGATAAAACGCTTCATGAAATATCGCGTTAACAAGAAATGTGACGTACGGACGGACGGACGTACGGACGTACGGACGCTGCTGAATACATAGTCCCCCGTTCCGCGTTGCGGCGGGGGACAATAAATTGTCTCAACATGAAAAAAGGCATTTTAAAGGCAATCTGATAGAATCAACCACCTCGTATAAGTACCTGGGTGTGTATTTTACTAATCATCTTTCTTGGACAACCCATGCTAGGTATGCATCAATCCAGGCACAAAAAGTGTTGATAGGGATTTTTTTAATTTTAAAAGTACTTGGAGACTTAAATTTGGCATCCTTTTTTAGAATATTTGATGTTAAAATTAATCCAATTCTATTATACGGGGCTGAAATTTGGGGATTTCAATATTTCGAACAAATAGAACGAGTGCATTTATTAGTATGTAATAAGTTTCTTGGGGTTAAAATGAACACACCAAATGTTATGATATATGGAGAATGTGGGAGGTTTCCGCTAATCATACATTCTCAGGTTAAAGTACTCAAATACTGGTTAAGACTTTTAAGTATGCCTGCTTATCGCTTACCCAAAAAATGTTATGAAATGATGATTTTATATGACCAAAATGGGCAAAAAAATTGGGTAACGGACTTAAAAAATGTTCTATTTACAACAGGTTTTAATCACATGTGGTATGAGCAGAACGTTAACTTTCCTACAACCTTTATAAGTTCAATCACGCAAAGACAAAAAGATATATACCAACAAAACTGGCTTAACAAACTTTCCCTTTCCACTAAATGTGATTACTATTCAACTCTTAAACCATACATTTATACCGAGCTTTATCTCTCATGTGTTACTATAAAGAAATTTAGAGTAAGTTTATCTCGTTTCCGATGCTCATCACATGACTTGTGGATTGAAAAGGCAGATATTTTAAAATAAAAAGAGAAGAGAGATTATGTAAATCATGTAATATCAATGTCCTAGAAAACGAATATCATTTTTTGCTTGTGTGTCCATTATACACTGAATTACGCAGAAAACATCTTAAAGAATTTTATTATGTCCATCCATCTACAGACAAATTCACGTCATTATTAAATTGTACTAATCGTAATGTAATTCAGAATCCTGCTATGTATATATACTACGCAATGAAATTGAGAACAGAATCATAACAAATAAGCCAAATAATAACATGTATGTTTACTTGTATTAACATGTACCTTTGTATATTGTACTACAGGCCTGTGGCCTTTCAGTATTAAATAAAGATTGATTGACTTCATAAGAAAGATAAAGCAGATGATAAGATGATACACTCAAAGATCGCAACCATCGGCGGTGGAGTTTCCAGTTTGTCAATATCGTGATTGCAATAAACGGTCTGTTCTATAGTTAAAAAAATAAATATTCCATGGATGAAAATGTTAAACTGGCCATTCATCCCTCAAGAAATAATGAAAATACTTTTCCTATAGTTTACATTTATTCAGTAACACATATGATGATCTTGGCAACGTTCCAAATTAAATAAATTTGGGTGCCAAAATGAGGCAATCATGTTAACCCATGTATATTGATATATATTTATCTAACTATCTTATAACGGGCCAACAACCTAAAATATGTGCAATGCCTTCCTCTGGTGAAGGGAATGCTAAACATCTTGAAATCAGAATGTGTACAAAATTCAAATTTGCCGCCATTTTAAGAAGTGCACCAATCTCAAGCGAGTCTAGGAATACTAGATTTTACTATACATGTCAGTCAGTCAGGAGGTTACTATAAGCGCACATCACAACTGGAAATGTTGTGTTTTATAAAATTGGAGACATTTGTTGCAGATGATTACTGCATATCCGGATGGCAGTACTTCCTTCTCGAGTTGACCTTTCACCCGGATCCTCTCGATAGGGCTGCACGTATCGGGCTGACTTTGTGAGCTTTTACTTATTTCGTATTTATAAGATAAATTGTTATTATGAAAGGTGAACTGTACTTTGAATCTAGACACATTGTCTGCATAAAATCATTAATCACACGTCGATCTATCAAATTCATCTCAACCTCATCCGCCATTTTTCTGGAACAAAGCGAAAGTAGCACTTCTAGACTAATAATTCATTCTTTTAAGTTTTATCACTATATAAAAGGGTTCATAAGCATGCTATCACATGACCTATCAAGCAGCGGCGTTCAGTACACGACAGAGATTAAACGACGGCAACAATGTGACATACATATTATCGCATAGGGCTGTACACGTTAACTGATTTACTGCCTATTGACATATACACAGTCGTCCAGGCTCGTCCCGTTATAATACAACATATAAAATACGTTTAAATCGTTATGTTTGGTTAATTGCATTGATCACCAGTGCGAAAATGTGTACACATTTATTTAAATATAGGACGTATTGTTCCTTATCCGTATCCATGATAATACGACTTCCTGATATGAATAAAATGGAAACAATACAATATACATCCCGTCGCAGTTGGTCGGCTCTCTCTATAGTCTCAGTATTGAGCTTACCCACTGTTGCAATGTTTATTTGATTAACAGGTTAATTTACAGAACCTCAGTGTTGTCTTCCATTACCTTACAGAGCATACCCTGTGTAAGCATCAGTTCTTCATTATGTTCCGGGTACCTGTACGTGTCTCCCATCTCCCATAGGCTACTGTTACCCAGCGTTTGTTTAACATGGTCGCCCATGTGTAGCAAACTGATCATCAAACACATTGCATACACGTGTCCATACAACGTAATACGTTTCTTGGTTACCTGATCGTTCGCAGAGGCATTTACAGGTTAATTACTTAGTCGCTCTCTTTGTAACTTTTATCAAGAAATGGATACGAAATTATTTTGATATTCTCATTTAATGAGTAGTCGCCATAATGTTTGCAAATTAAGAGTCTGGATTAATGTTGTGTCTTTTTAGGGGTATGTCAAACCATTTAGTACTACCAAAGTTAATATTATGACAATTCAAATAGAAGATGTAAAGTTATTGTGAACATTATAGATGTTTTAATATTCATTTGTTCCTCTTATACTTTTCAGATGCCGGGACTAAATCTATATTGGCAACATGCGATGTGGAATAAGAGATTTTGAAAAGTTCATTTCATCGAAAAATACTTTGAAATAGTTCAAATATCAAACAGTTAATCTGCAATAATCATGTTAGAATATTTCTTTTTATATATTACCATATTTAAGGTAATTATATAAGAACCAAATACTATTTAATAAAAAGTTGATTTATTCGGGAAAATGGCTTCCCTTGATGAGCGACAGGGTGGACTACTTTCTGACGTCACAAACCACGCGCTAAATATAGATAACAATCATGTATGAATAAACCGTTACTGTATTAAAAGTGACTTCTCGGAATCCGAAGTTGGAGATATCCAAAAATAAATTACCTCGATGCCGTTACAAGGCTGTAAGTCTCTTTGTTTAGCCCATCCCTGGAATCTCTCTCCGCTCGTCTGTACGTGGGCTGATGGAAACTGGGATTTCCCTACTCTTGTAACCCCCCAAATGTGACAAAGTAAACATCATTTGAAGCTTTTAATCACAATAAAAACACAAATTTATTTTGAAATATTCACTAAAAGATGTTAACACTAAAAACTCACAAATATTTTTGTTATAAAGAAAAATCTATCACTGAAAAATCATCTCCATAACGAGGACGCGTGAATTCTGATCTGTCGTTTTCAGTTAATATTGTAATTCAATTCAAAATTTTCACATACGATTTTCAAGTGGTTTAGATTTCTATCATTAATGTACTTGTTTGAATCTGTAAAAAGTATATTTCCTGATATTTAAAATGTAATTGAGAACTATTTCGTTAGAGTTGTTCATACGCGCGATACATATAGCACGTGGGTTTTCCCGCTTTCAGAAAACGCCGGGGATTCCCCGCCATCGCATGATCTCGACACAAACAATCAATGGTTTGTGCTCGTCGTGACCCCTGAACTCTGAATAAATAATCAGCATGTGCACTATGGTGACGTGTCCTATGTCACGTGATCACGCACCTGCCTGGCGAAAGCTCATCAAGACAAAATATCATAACCAATATCACCCCCTGGAACCCTGTACTGCAGGGCTCAAGTGATAGTGATTTTGTACAGCGAGAGATGCAGTGATAGTGATCGGAGTAGCGAGGATAATTGCTATATGTGTGTACAAAATGCAGCTGTAAAGCAACATATATGGGTAATACACAGTACATGATTATAACTGATGGCAAGCTGAATCTATGGCCCATTCATAAGTGTATTTACTTTAACCTTTTAATGATGCATATGTTTGTGGTCATGTGGTTTATTAGTCGGGCCCGTCAGAATAAAACCTTATTGGAACACGTATGCAAATACTACGCACCATGTCGACCAAATTATAGAATTAACACGAACTTTAGCCTTCAGAAACCACATTGTATCAATTTGGGATATATTTGCTTAGTCTGTGAAAAGTTATTGTTAAAATAGTATACTGTACCTCGCAGTAATCGTAATCAGTACAGATCAGTTGGTCGTGGTTTGGATAAATGTGCAGTGATCGTGGTTTTCTGTACGAAATGAGTAAATACTTCAAATTGAGCATCAGAATCGATGATTAATTGAATTTCAAAAGAGGAATTTGTAATCAATTTCCAGTCAGGCATCGTGGAAGATACTGTAGGGTGTGGATATGGTTCTGTAATGCGTACTTTCAAAGAAAGTAGTATACACTTCCATAGAGAGACCAAACATTAAGATACTGGCTGTAAACTATTATGAAAGTAGAGGCAGATACCTAAATCTTCCTTCGCAGACAATGTGCCATGAAACCCTGAACAATCTGAGATGGCATTAAGTTTTTTAATCGGCCAAAATGATCAATAAAAGAAAATGTATCATGTCAAATTGGCGATTTCTTTCTTTACACGTAAGAAAGATTGATTTGAAAGAACCCGAAATGGTATAAACCGAACCAAATTAAACTTATTCCATGCTTTAATCAAAATCAATAATTTATTTCCTCATACTCCTTCTTCTAGTTGCTCAAAGTAAAATAAAAATCATATTTGAAATTGGTTTAATGGTCTTTTGGTCAGTGTCAGCAAAACTATTTACTGAGAGATTTTGACATTTATCGTATAGACATTTATAAGTACTAGTTCATTGAATGAACAAATGCGATTTCATGTCATGCTTAATTTGTCACCTCCTAGCATCTTATCTGATGTCTTTGCATAGGGACACATGATGGGTAGAACTGTTAATAATGTTTCTTATAACTTTCAATCTTTCAACAACAATCATGTCAACTGGTTATGTTGTCAAAATCATAATAAATGTCCTTTCTTCTCAACATGTCCAGAATAAACATCGCATTATTATTACCACATTTACCAAAATGAAATTTGCTACACTTAAACGCATTAAAAAGGTTATATAATTGCAACTGAATTTGGTAATACACAATTTAAGCGTTTAAAATATTGATTTGTGAATAAATTGCTCGTTTTGGACACTAATGTGGGAATTATTTCATTTAATAGACACTTCTTTAGTTTAGTTTTGTTGTGATGTTGGTAAGTGTTTGACAGTATACTAAGCAGCTTGAAGTTGAATATTGTGCCACACAACAAATCTCAAATAGAAGCGCTGTTGATATCCAATAGTAGTAAAATAATTAACAGGATGGCAAAATGGTGACAGCAGAATGGTATTAGTACAGTTGACAAGAACGAATGTTGGCTTATATGTTACATGTTTCTAGTTATGTTTAAACCCAGATCAGGCATTTGTGCAAACAGTTCAATAATGTATAACTTAAGAAATTATGTTCAATCTTAGACATAACAAATCATGGGGAGCTGCAGAAGCAATAGCCACTTATATTTTGTATCAATAGTCGAAAAGAACATTATTATAGAAAACTATGCAAAATAATGTACCGTACACTGACACATGCATCTGATGTAGATTTCTACTTGCATCGTGAGTTCACATACAGACCAACAAAGTAATACAACAGCTAGTGCACGTTTGTAAGCTGTGCTTGCCATGTTGGTATATTTTATGTACGCTTCAAATTGAAATCGAATATTTCCTGCATCATCGTCTCACCGATTTCCTGTTGAACTCCTGCAGAAACGTTTTTAAAAACTGTTCTGTTCAAGCTCTACACGAACCAGCAGTTATATACTGTTCATACTGGAGGTTATCGGATATGGACAATGGGGGTTTTGAACATCGAGACACTGTAGATCATATTTCGTTTCTCATAATCAATTAATAAACCGGTCATTCCTCGGACGTTTGCCTCTTCACTTCACTGTTCGTTGCATATACTGTTCGGCTATATAGAGCTCCGCGTGTCTGTTTATTGGTCCGAATTCCTTGAGTCTAACTCAAATTATGGAAAATCATATATATCATATATCCGCAAGTACGTTTTTGCTCTGTTTTTACCAAAAACGGTGATATTTTCTTGTTTTGTTTGAAGACAAACTCGAAAACTGTATAACTTACATGGTATTGAAGCAACCTATGATGGGTGTTGTGCCTTTTGGGAGTTACAAATCCAGATTGTCCATTAATTTATTGTTTTCATTGACATGATTGACTACATATGTTGTTAGAAATAAATAAACTGTATAGTGTATGAATGTGGTCGAACTTTACATCGGAGTTATGTGGGCCGTGCTCAATTTTGTCTTGTTTGGATGACATTTGCCCTTCTTCAATGGTGTGAAATGATAGATACATAACATGTTATCTATCTTCACCAAACATCATACCATTTCAGCATTAGAAAGCTGAAGTGTTCTCTGACTTTGTAACACCAAAATACGGATATCATGCTACTGTCATCTCATGAACTAAAAGCCGCAACAAGTTCAACGGGCTTACTGACAAATGTGAATTGAAAATAGTGAAATGTGGGAACCTAACGCTATATGAACACATTTCTGTCTAATTCTCAAACATACAAATCAATCTGAAACTGATCCTGTTGTAGATAGGGATTATCAATTGCAGTTTTGGACAGGGCCACAACGGTGGCTACACTTCCACCTTCATCTCCGGAACCAAAAGTCATAGAATTGTAGATATATCCTTTAGCACCTTGGCTCCCCTCTCCTCTTGGCAACTGGTGATAAATAATGTTTATTTAGGAACTCTCTTACCTGTACTAGTAATCACGCCGGGGAAATATATGAAGAGAATCCATTAAGCGGTTCCTGAGATATCCTAATGTCATTAACATGCCGAAACTTTCAACGTTTCTACTGTGACCTTGAGAACACTGTCACAATGGCTTCTTCGATATTGAGAGTATATTCTATATGTTACCTTCTACAATGGACATTTTAACAATGTTGAACCGTTGAGAAATATTTCTGAAAGCAAGAAAGGATCTCTAGTCTTCGAATACATGAATAATATAACACTGTAATTTATAATGAATTCTAGAGCGCCTTTCTTTCAAGCTTATCTGATGCTCAACGGCGCTATCGCAGTCCACAAGTATATATACTTATAATATAATATAATATAATATAATAATATTTAAAGGTGCGTTTCCAGACGATTTCTGAAAGTTT
Organism: Gibbula magus; assembly: GCA_936450465.1. NCBI lineage: Eukaryota > Metazoa > Mollusca > Gastropoda > Trochida > Trochidae > Gibbula > Gibbula magus. The sequence continues at coordinate 7,771,423 of OW388290.1, read as the reverse complement.
GAGCGTCTGGCGCCTGTTTGGTGTTCATGGGTAGACGATTCCAGAGATCTGGAGTTGACACTTTCGTCGACATATATTTCACATTACTATTAAATAAAATTAACTGCAAAGTTACTTTCTTTTCTCAATTCCTGCATTTCTCAAAGCACATGTTAGGACTAAAAGAGATGAGATGACTCTACCTCAGGTCTTTTATTAGGGATAACTTCTCAAAACTGAAAGAAGTGCACATAAAATCTCAGAGTTCAAAACTCTTACAACAGGGTTTTTAGGCTGTGACCAATATTTGGGGTCATAGGGTCACCAAACCTACAATTTAGAATCCTCTTCAGCCAAGGAGTATGTACATAAAATTTCAGCTCTCTAGAGTTATTGGTTCTGGAGAAGAAGATGAAAGATAGAGCCATGGGCTCTGTAGCTCATCAGGACTTCATTGTTTTATTATCTAAGGTTAAATATCTAAGTTATCTCAAGTACCGGAAATACATTACCAAATCTACAATTTAGAATCTCCTTTGGCCAAGGAGTATGTACACAACAATTCAGCTTGCTAGAGCTTTTTGAAGAAGAAGAAAAGAAGAAGATAGAAGTAGGTTTTCAGGTCATGACCCCTGTGACCCATAATTGGGGTCACAGGGTCGAAAAATCTACAATTTAGAATCCATATTGCCTAATGAGTCTGCATACAACATTTCAGCTTTCTAGGCCTTTTCGAACTGGAGAAAAATATGAAAATAGGTTCTTAAGGTTGTGATCCCTGTGACCCTATTTGGGGTCATGTGGTCTCGACATCTACAATTTAGTATCCCCATTTGCCAAGCAGTCCTCACACACCTTTTCAGCTCTCCAGACCTTTTAGAACTGGAGAAGAAGATGACAATAGGTTTATAAGGTCGTGACCTCTGTGACCCTATTTGGGACCAGGGATCACTAATATTACAATTTAGAATTCCCATTGGCCAAGGAGTCTCTACACACAATTTCTGGTTCTGGAGAAAACGACGAAAATGGGGAAAGTTTACAGACGGACGGATGGACGCCGGACACCATGCCATGCCATAAGCCCATCGGGTCTTTCAGGCCAGATGACCTAAAAAGCGAAAAGTTTACGGACGGATGGACGGACGGACGCCATACAATGTCATAAGCCCATCGGGCCTTTTAGCAGTATTTAGTTTTTGACTGTTAAACATTTGGCATCGTTTCCTTTGAGGGTTAGGTAACAAGCGACTCGACCACTGCGACATATGGTAAATCCGTTATCGCCAGCTGTGACCGACTATTCCGGATACGGCTTGATTGGTGACACCTTATTTGGTGGTGTGTGATATTGACGGATATAACCTGTACTGGTGTCGATATCAGACGGAATAAATGCGTTAACCTTGAGTTAACTGATCAAGATGATTGCATTTCATCCTAAATATTAAAGATACGTTATAATACTAGGGCTAATTTTTGTATTGCGATACACATTGCTGAACTGTAATGTATTGCAATACCTACCACAATATATTGCAAGATCGTATGACAGTGAGATATTTCTCTAGAAACCATTTTTACTAGTGCCAATGATATTGCAACATGCTAAATGAACTCTACATTCAACTTCTATACTTCTTTTTTTTAGTTTAAACATGACACATTGATATTCAAATCTTTAAAAATCATTTGTAATAAAGTTCAACATACATTCTAGCACTGCAAAATACAAATTTTTTACTACAAGTTCAGCCAGTAAATGTGCCTTTTACAAGATAAATGAATAAATTTGACTTAATATTTGTTGTTGCAATACATTGCGATATGAAAATCGTATTGCAATACGTGCATTGCACAACTCTGTATTGCAATATATTGGTATTGCAATAATATTGCCGAGCTTTAAAGGGGCAGTAGCACGTTTTTTCGATGAAATAAGTCGATGAAATGTATTTGAAAAATAATTTCACCAATAGTTAAACACCCTTCTCTCTTCGGAAAATCAAGTTAAGAATGAGTGTACATGGTTCGGTAAAGTCATGGGAATCGTTTTTGTAATACAAAATAATACGGATAATTGGTTTGTGTAATAAGACGTTTTACCCTCTAAAGTAAATATAAATGACATAAACTATCATTATAAATGGCAAATTTGAAAAAGTAAAATTTGCAAAAAACGTGCTACTGCCCCTTTAAATAATACCCACTGTGAATGACTATGTTCAGGTGTGAAAGGTGTATATCATTGGCCAATTCACAATACGTCGCCCGACAATGGCAAGGCATAAACATATTATCTCATCGTAAAGGTCTCATCACAATGGATGCACATGTCAAGTATAAACAGACTATCACTGACCAAACAGGTTTTGGCCAAGATCATATTTTACAATTGTTTTTGCGCCAAGTTCAAGGTCACAATGTAAAAAATGATTTCCTCCCCCGAAAGGACTCATCACAATGGATATATAGAGTATATACATATGAAGTACCAAAGGCTTACCATTAACTAATCAACAATTTTCGGACAAACAGGCGGACGGGCGGGTGAAAAGGAATATATATCCGGAATCACCGATTTGGGGGCATACAAAGTTCTGTAAATTATGTCAGTTAGATTCCTATAGTTTTAGATAGTTCTCTCACCAGGTGCCTCGTTGCACATTGATTAAGCTCTTTTGAACTGTACGGTCACACTCATTTCAAAACTCTTTAAATGACACTCGTTGATCCCCGTCTTGCAATACGTTATTATTTTGTAGCGCTCAGAGCATGCTAAGCATAGATTTAGCGACATATAAAAGCTCTTAAACTATCGGCAATTATACGTTTTTAACTCAATGGTTAAATGAGAACGTTACACAAGAGTGGATTTAGCGACATAAGACTGAATTAATACATAACTATTGTTTCCTACATATGTTTTAACTGAATTATGGATAAATGAGACATGTTACCAGTTATTATTCCCATCGGTTGAATAAAACATTGAGCCACTGAACCAGAGCAATTAGAGAGCCCCTGACTAGTTCATATTGCTGAAATTGATTATCGAGCTTTCGATCAAGTAGGCCCTACAGTACGTCTCGGTTAGCTGTCTCGTGTTTATCTATATTTATAAGTTTACATAGTTGATTGAAGTAGTTACGTACTTACATTATATACACTTGCACAATATTTATAGGCCTAACACAAGTTATGTTCCATTATTAAAGGCAGGCCTATACATATGCTATTGGGAACAAATGATTCATATCGCAATATAAATGTTAATAGTTTGACAAAAATGATAAAATGATTGAAAAGCTTTCCACCATTGAATTCGAGGTTGGCCTAGTCATTACTGTGCTACGCTGTTGGATGAAATGATTGTACATATTCACTGTCTTGGGGCTCTTCGACCCAGTTTCTCAAGCAGAACAACTCTGAACTCCTAACTCGGTGTTTTCTGTATGCACGAAGCGCACCGTGACCCTGTTGCGAGTTAGCGAGCTACAGTTAACTAAATCTAACTAACCTTAGGTTCAACCTACGAAAATAATTACTCTTCCTGTGTTTAAATCGTCATGTAATAATCATAATTGATCAATTGATCCTTATTAAGTAATCAAACTACGAGAATAATCCCTGCACGACAACCGCAAAGTGGAGTTTCGACCTATTCCATTTGATTGGTCAAAAGTAATGACCCTCTATTCCATCTGACCAATCAACGCCGTTATCGCCGCTATTTCTGGCGAGAGGTTCAACATGGCTGTCAGTATAAATGTTCGCCGCGGAACAAGGAGGGTCTCCGTAACTTTAACAGGAAAAACATTAATTGGCTTTCAATTTGGCGATCAAAGACTAAGCGACGTAGTTCTGTCGCGTCATGATTGCATTAATGACCTGTTACACGGAATAAACGCCGATAAATCGAAACTTTTCAGGCACAGTACGGTTGCTGGTGATCTTGAAGACGAGCCCGTGTCTGTGTCTGTCTTGACATGGCAGCATCCGGCGGAAAATTGTCATCTTAGGAGAATAACAGTATTTCGTATTTCATCTGTCAACTTTTATCATCATTTTCTATTTCAATATTCCGTCCAAATCCTAAAAGAAACGCATGACGACAAGGTAATTTTTGCATGCATATATATCACTTAGCCTAGCACACTTTGTTTGTTTTGTAATGAAAATGGGGCAGTGGTTCAATCTAAAAAGTAAATCGTATATCTTCTGTCAATGACAACAATCTATTCCTTCCTCCCAATGCCTGTAAAATGAAACAATATTTTGATGTATTTTGATGTCTTTTGAAGTCATATTCATGGATTGGGAGAAAAAACACATAATCTAATGATGTTCAGTTTCTATTGCAAAATTATTTTCTCAACGTAAACTAATGATGTCAATCGCAAGAAAATCTTTCATCGTCAACTTGACATTAGAAGATAAGTAATGTTCATATAACCTTTTCAATGCAGTAGCCATTCGGACTAGTGCATTTCCAAAATTACTTAAGACTTATTCCAGCTAGCCAAATACATTTCCATGATCATTTCACCTCAAATTTTAACTAGTCCCTCGGACTACCAGTTTTTACACTCCACTAGCCCAGGTTCTTTTCACTAGCCATGGGCTACCGGACTAGTGCTAATGTATCTCAATATATTAGTTAAAACAAGATGATTTTCAGTGTTTCTATTGCAAAATTATTTTCTCAACGTATACAAATGATATCAATCGCAAGAAAAACTTGACATTAGAAATAGATTAATGTCCATATAAGTGTTTATATTATTTTTTTCAATGACCAAATCCTCTCGATTGTGATGCCATCAGACACATTTCGCTTTATATGATTTAGAGCACATAACAATGACTTTCAATATACGAGATTGACAGCCTCACAAAATAAATATATAGAACATCTACAACTGTGCATGAAGATTGTACTCTGGAGCATAGTCAGTGCAGGACTTGATGAGTGTTGCTTCACCTTTATTGTTTTCACCATCTTTTATAACTCTGCGAGAGTCGACCACAATGCTTGGCTGGATAAAATAATAGAATCGGTCTCTTTGTTTTGACTTGGAAACATGTTGAACGATATTTCTTCTCTTCCTTTGGGTAAACAAAATTAACAAAATGTCAATTGTATACTTTCAATTAGATAAACTTAATAACTTGTTTAGTTTGATCAACTAGTTAAAAGTACCTTTATATATAATTGTTGATGACAGTTTAGATTACCGGTATTCAAGGATGAAATCAGGTGTTAAAAATTATGTCAGTCCAGGGTCACTCACTTACCAAATTTAACCTTTTATTCACCAAAAAGATCAGGCATTGCCTCGCTATTAAAATAACTCCTTGAAAATTTGGTGTGATTGATATACTGGGTGCTATTAAGATTGACACTTTTATGTTTAGACTCGATCGCCTGTTCCTCTTGCTGGACACAGGATCTACACCCCTCATCCGCAAGTCTGCCGCTGATCAGCTGGGAGAGGTTCAGAAGCTTCATCCGTATGAACTCCATAATCTTCTCACTAAGGTATTCAACTTCCGTATGAATTCCATAATCTTCTCTCTAAGGTATTCAACTTCCGTATGAACTCAATAATCTTCTCACTAAGGTATTCAACTTCCGTATGAACTCCATAATCTTCTCACTAAGGTATTCAACTTCCGTATGAACTCAATAATCTTCTCTCTAAGGTATTCAACTTCCGTATGAACTCAATAATCTTCTCACTAAGGTATTCAACTTCCGTATGAACTCAATAATCTTCTCACTAAGGTATTCAACTCCATCTATTATAGTAATGACCTCAGTCTCTGCATCCAGACTTTTAGTTTTTGGACCATAACTCGAAATATAGATTTTCTTTTCATGAAAGTTTGTAGATGTATCAAGCAAGTAGTGTGAAAGTGTCTTTTGTGTTTTTGTCCATTTGCTTGTTTGTTTTTGATGTTTTTGTCTAAATATTTTTCTTGATGATAATACCTTTATGATAAAAAACAGTTTTACCTTATCATCATACAATCTTACCTTATGCTTGTTACCTTTACTTACCTCATCTATCTGCAGGTAAATGTGTATCTCCGTAGCACCAACTGGGAGACGAGGATCGCCGCTGGCCAGGCAGTTGAGGCTATATCGAAACATGTGCCTCAGTGGCAACCCAGGGGAGCTCCTAAATCAGGTAGCTTTTCCACTAATAGAATACAACTTCTGCTCACATCTTGTTTCTTACTGCCTTACTTTACATGAACAGATAAGAAGTCTATTCAACTTAATTATCATCATGAAAAGTAAGTTATTTTTCCCCCTGTTCAATTATCTAATATTTAGTACACTAGTCTTGAGTTTCAGTTCATACGTTTTGTAGGGCTGCAACGATTTGGTTCAGTGCACCGATAACCGACACCAGCAGTCTCGATTCGATCTTCGATCTCAAATGTTCAAATTTCGATTCGGTTCAATTGCAAATTAAAATGTTAATAAAAACCACTTACACTTTACCAGATGAAAAATTTATAGATCTGTATCCTCCATATGAACAACGAAGAAGTAAAAAAAAGATTTATCAGACTATCAGTTACACTACATTACTTGCAATATTGTCAACGAAACACGATCTTTCCCTCGTAAACAATAACGAAACTATATTAGAGTAACCTCCCTTTAAACAGTGTACGTGAACAAACGAAGGTTAATTTATTCAGAAGTCGTAACGTACTGCATGTTCATTGGATGTGAATTACAGGTCAACAGCTTCGACAGTTGTCGTGCATATTTCAAGCATTCTCATTGGCTGACGCACAGTTGTCAAGACCACCAGGTCATTTAAAATCAAAAGTGTAGGAACACTTCGGCCTTAGAAAGGACGCGAAAGACTTTGTAAAATGTAGAGTATTATTCAATCATATTATTTATGGAAAGTTGTTTGTGAATCGAATCGAAAATAATCGAATCGAATGGGTGGAATCAATAATCGAACCGAATCGAGGCATAAGTGAATCGTTGCAGCCCTAACGTTTTGGTACATTTTGAATTCTGTTAGGTACTGATTAAAAAATGCAACTAAACTAAAATCAACACAAACAACTGTTGTCTTGAAGATAAAGCTTCAATGAAAGTAAAAGGTAATTTTTTTCATGAAATTAATAGGATAATTGATAACATAAATTTAAACAACAAAAGACAAATTAAACTGATGTGAGGTTTATATAAAAAAATTACTTTGATACATAGTGCACCCAGCCAAAAACAAAATATTGCTGTTCAACTCATCTGGTGTAGCTTTTTCAGCTTTACCAGAGCTCTAGATTAGCTGCATATCTGTGTAAGATACGCAAATTAAATGTTGAAATACGCAAGAAAAATAAATGTCTGCGTATCACAAAACTCTTATTCTTTGTAGACAGGACTATGCTGTCAAGTTTCAATTGTCTGTGCATGTGCGATTATCTCTGTATTGTTATTTATTTAAGGCAGACAAACTCAGCCTTGGCTTGTAGTTTCTTCGCTTTCTTGTGCAGATATTGGGCTCGAATACATTTCAAACATAAGCTCAAACCCAGCATTCTTAAACAGTGAATTGCCTGCTGGAAAACTTGTTTATTTCAATGTAAATATTTGCCCACATAATATATCCAGAGGAAAAAACCGGAAGGTGAAGATAATGATAGGAATTTTCATAACGTTGCTTGAATAAACAACATAATGGAGGAAAGAAACACACGAAATGGGATATACCACAATCTCGACTCACTCAGTTTCAATCATGCAAACTTTGATTTAATTTTGATATTCTAACAAGAATATTATGATGGGGGAAAAAACAATTCTCATTCATTTAGATAAATACTGGAGCCCTGATGAATTGTTATATTTTATTTTCAATTTGTCAATCAGTTGATCTGCTGTTTGTTTATCAGTTCAAATATTATAATATTATTATAACTGAGCTGTGAATATAAAAATAATAAGTGAGTGAAGCTACAATTGAACTCCAATAAACTTTGTAAGTGAGTTGACATCTGAACTGAAACACAAAGTTTCACAACTTGTGTGTTTGATAACATTTTTATTTTTCACATTAAAGTCAACAACAGTAAAACAGTTTGGTTATTTCTTTATTACTAAATAAAAGTGTTTTATGTGTTAATAACATATGAGACAGTTAAACACTTCATTTGGAATGAATATCCAGATTGTGAAAAAAATGGTGGGTAACAAAAAATATAAATACCCACACAAAATTTGAAATACCAACCAAGTTTTCAAAATGTGGGTAACATACCCACTCGCCCAAACGCTTATCTAGAGCTCTGCTTTACTTCTACAAGTGTTGATGATGAAAATGTTTCTTGCCTGAAAATGAGCAGGTCCATATTAGTTGTTGTGGACTGTTTATTTGTAAGTAACAATAGGTAAATGGAATTTCACAAACTAGCTGTGACCTTGTTGTGTTCCCAGAATGCTCCTCTTCTGCCACCGCCCACATGGCAGGACGCATTCTCTTCTCGCAGTTCGACATCAACAAGGTGCTGACGTACGGAACGTCTCTACTCGGGTCGGAGGGAGGACAGTATGACATCGACATGTCAGCTGTCGGTAGGTCAAGTGAAGGAAGAATTTTATCTAATGTATTTTATCAAGAACTGAACAACATTTATTTTCCTGGCAACTGACATGATATCCGAGAGTTGTTAGCGGAGAGTCTTGATAGTTGATATTCACAAAATGTAATCACCAAATGGCCTAGCTGTGACTTAAATAGTTAAAAGGATTTTATCAAGTTTTTACTTACAATCTTATTTCCATGATGAAGGTTTGATTGTCACATCTCACTCAGTCATCACTACATCAGTCATCACTACATCAGTCATCACTACATCAGTCATCACTACATCAGTCATCACTACATCAGTCATCACTACATCAGTCATCACTACATCAGTCATCACTACATCAGTCATCACTACATCAGTCATCACTACATCAGTCATCACTAAAACAGTCATCACTACATCAGTCATCACTACATCAGTCATCACTACATCAGTCATCACTACATCAGTCATCACTACATCAGTCATCACTACATCAGTCATCTTATCAACCTTACAGAAGATTGGTTATAGGAATGGATATGGTTTATGGTTAACCTTACCCAAATGATTCATAACTTTCAAATTTATTTTTGTTTTGTGTTCAGTAAATCTGTTCACCCTTTTTATGTACTCCTAATTTTAAAATTTTTGAAAGTTATGATCGGATGAATAGGTAAATATTTTGAACAATTTGTCCAGCTCTTGGAGACAAGGAGAACTTGACCCGACAGCGACAACTGCTCAACAAGCGACTGGGTCTTGACATCGCAGGCAACCTGGGTATAGAGACAGACAGTATATTCAACGATGAGGATCTCATGGCTGCTCAGAACAACGGCAAGTCTGGGCCGAAACAACCGTCCACTGAGGTGAGGACTAGTGTTGAGATTAGTCGTCTATCACTCAAGTAGTTACGTTGATTTTTAGTCTAGCATAGCTCAATTTAGTGCTTCATCATTTGTACTAGTACAACCTAAAATCTGGAAATGCAACCTTATATTAAGTCAGTAGTTGAACGTTTATTTGGTGTAGTTAATATTTTGAAGGTTCATAAATATAATATAACCTAACATTGTCATGTCAGCTCAGGTTATCTTCAAACTTTCCATAAATACAAAAAAGGATGGTACTGATAGATTTGTATCTACCATTGCATGTGTTGCACCTTGGTTAACAGTTCGCAAATTGATCACTGTTTAGGTGTGACTGTCATATAAGATAATTGACATTTACACCATTGAAATAAGAGTTATGTTTTTCTTCCTTTTTGAAAAATAACAATGTACCAGCTCATTGAGATTTGTTTCCTGATTGGCATACAGTCCCTCGCGGACATGGTGAAGCAGCAGCTGCTAGACGTCATGGGAGGGATGAGTGCGCGGGAGCAGAACCGCGCCAAAAGGCGTGTTCGACACATCGTTAAACAGAAGTCGAGGGACTCCTCACAGAGGTAACAATGTTACATTCATCTTGGTGAACTCTCTACTTGTAGAAGTGACTATTGCTAATAAATTCCTGGAGGGTTGACTTTGAGGAGTCCTACCAATGGGATTGGTGCATGTTTGGTCTGGAGTTAGGATAACAGAGCACAATCACTGCAAGAACAGGTCAGAGGTCCAAGAAAATCCCTCATGAGGTTAACTTTCTGGTGTCCCTTTAAACATAAAACATTTCAAACAGCCCTTGTGTATGTGTATTAATTTAGTGTTTGTCAATGACTCATGTCTTGTTAATCAAGAATCCCTTTTGTCTATATTATGATTCTAAATGTTGTGCTTGTTTTTCTAAGTTTTGTATTTATCATTAGTATATCAGTTTAGCAGTCTGTTTTCTTTGGACGATGTCCCTATAACCTTGGTTAAACTTATAAACTTATGTTTAATATTTTGTGATTGCCAGTGAGAGTAAAAGTGAATCAGAACCCCCGACGAAGCGAGCGAGACCCAGCACGCCACCTGGTGAGGAAGAGGAAAAACTGGTCATAGACTCGACAGATACCACGCTCAATCTGGAGGAAGTGAGTTGAAATATCACACAGTAACACATTAAATTACTTAAATACTAATTACTGTTTAGTTCCGAGTTTCCACATACTTGAAGAATGAAGAACTAGTTTATTCATCTACAACTTTTTTATACTGAATATGTCACAATTCATCAAAGATAATAATGTCGTCGTCAAGCAAGTTTTGAAACACTGCCTATACAGAATGAAGAAGTTGTACATCATAAAATGGTTCATTATCTCAACTTCTAGAATGCATGTCAAAGTTTTTCAGATTGATTAAGTTACTGAATCAAAGTATTTCTATCGCAGATGGAGGAGTGGCCGTTTGAGTCATTCTGTGAGCTGCTGATGAACGACCTCTTCCATAGCTGTTGGGAGATTCGACACGGGGCCGCCACCGGGCTGAGGGAGGTCATCAAACTGCATGGACGTGGCGCTGGTAAAACAAACGATACCCCCTCTGATCAGGTTAGTTATCTCTCCACTGTGGATAGAGCTTCAGTTGGAGCTAACTGTATCAGTGGTAACGTTGTCTACTCATAAGATAACATCTGTGTAAAGATTCTCACACTATTTCTTCATAATTAAATATATTATAAGTACAATCTGTTTTCAGTTTCATTGTGGTGTATTTTCATTGTCTGTATAAGCTATAAACTCATAGTAGCTGATACGTTGTTGCTGTGTTGCCCAGTTGCCTGCTGTGAACCAGATCTGGCTGTCTGACCTCGCACTCCGAGTCATGTGTGTACTTGCTCTCGACAGGTTCGGAGACTTTGTATCCGATGAGGTGGGTTCATTAGATTCTCAGAAACACTGAAGTGGTTTCATCATCTTAGAAAGAGTTGCAATCTGTAGAATGTTCAGAGTATATTTATATATGCCTAAATGGCTGACCATTATCATCAAGTTGATCGATTAAGGAGGTATTATTTAATGAAGCATTTATCTCTGCAATGAACACATTTTTCCTTATCTTGGTGTTAATTTTAGAAAGGTGACATTTGTTGATAATTTCAAATAGTCAATTTGGTTTCCACAAGTGAAATTTAAAAATTGACCCCTCATTAGAATAAAAGATAGATGAAGTTACCCTAAATTGATCTATATACTTTCCCCTAAAGGTGGTAGCACCAGTGCGTGAGACATGTGCACAGACGCTTGGGGTGATCGTGAAATACCTGGAGATGGATGCGGTGGAAGGGATTGTAGCAGTACTGCTGCAGCTGCTGGATCAGACTCAGTGGGAGGTGCGGCACGGCGGACTCCTCTGTCTCAAGTACCTCCTCGCCGTCAGACAGGTCAGTGATAGCATTTTCTCTCATTTCGTCTCAATGGTCATTTGACTTCTTACCTCATCAGGTTGTTTTGCTTCTTGCATAATCCTTTTGTCCATTGCAATGATGAATTTACCTGCATCAAATACCCATAAAAAAAAAGACTCATAAAAATTTAAGTTCTGGGTCGAACTCACTTATATCTGCTGGGACTCACAAGAGCTTGTGGTAGCGAGTTGCTGGACTTAACAGATAATATTTGCAAATTTATCACTGCATTGTCAATGTACAAGTTGGTGTCTATTCTAAAGGAAAATATTTGCGCATAACTAAATATTCAGCATTATTTTAATATTCTAAATTGTCTGGATTATTGGCATTAATGTTGAAGTTGATAACATATATCTGCGTTTTAGTCACTTGGATATGATGATGCTAATGAAATTTATTGTATTTCCATTGACTGTAAGCATTACGACTTGACCATTTCAAGTTTAATATTTCGTTAGGGCCTTTTATCAAATCAATCTACTTGTTATTAATATACTTGTATGTTGATGCTAATATGTAGAATTTGTCAAACAGCACTTATTCAAACAGTCTAATCAACACGATTGACCCATGAATTGAACACTGATTACTTATCACACACAGGACATGTCGAGAGCCCTGTTACCCAAGGTTCTCCCGGCAGTGTTCCTAGGACTACAGGACCCGGACGATGATGTCCGCGCTGTCGCTGCTGCTGCTCTTGTACCGGTCACAGACACTCTCGTAACTCTGCTGCCCGAACAGGTGAGTTCAGTTAGTCTTCAGCAACTGTACACAGCTTGGTTAGAACCACTGCCAAACCATTCCCAAAAGTGTGGCTTTATTTGCAAACTCAAGTTTTGAGTTTGCAAATCAAGCACCAAAAATGTACTCCCCAATTTTGCAAGAATAACTCTATTAGTGACGTCACATGACTTATGTGTAGTGCATATTCTCCCTAAATGAGGCACACATGTATACTTAATGAATTAAATATTAAATCTTTAGCACTTTGATCCGCGTTTATATGTACATTATTGATATTTTTTTCATCAGAAAATAAAGGTGCTTGTGTTGATAGCTGAATTTGTGAGCCAACAATTGAGTCATATTTGATTTGACTGACTCAACAAATCAACACAACTCAAATGTGTGACTTGCAGGTTATCTCCCTTGTTCCATTCCCTAAAGGGTGATTTTCAGGTTATCTCCCTTGTTAAATTCATGACTTTAAGATGACCTCAAGTCATATATGTGTTTTTATTACTTGCCCGTTGAAGATATTGCTGTTTTAATAAATCTACAATGTTATTACACATTGTGCAATAACATCACATGCTACCGATTGACGTGACATCATAATGGCATAAATATGACGTCACAATATTAGCGCTCAATCGCAATAGAGTGTGACCTATTTATCGTTCGTGGAATTAAGTGGGATTTAAATCAGTGAGTAATAAACAAAATACTAAACTCGGTTCCGTTTAATAACATTTATTAAACTCATGAATGGTATCGGTATCTAACTCGCTTTGCTTGTCAAATACGAAACCTCTAACACGTTTCATAAATATGTTATTAAACGGGACGATGTTTAGTATTCTCCATGTAACACGTCCCTGATTGCAGACGCCCCACGTGATTGATTGTCTGTGGCGGACCCTGCTGGACCTAGACGATCTGACGGCCTCCACCAACTCCATCATGACCCTCCTGTCCACCCTCCTCGCTCACCCACTCACCGCCTCCACCTCCACGTATGTTAACTCTACATTCGCTATCTTGATCATGGGAAATATCTTAGGATTCTTGGAGTTATTTATGATGCAAAGTTCAGATATCTGCACTCATGACAAGGCTTGTGTAGTATCAATACTGAAAACTACCAACCACAATTTAGGTTCAGTATATTGCAATATCTGTATATGCAAAGACAAATTTTGATTAATATCCCCCGCTGCGTGTTTAGCGCGAAGCGGGGGATATAGTATTCGGCTGTGTACGTCCGTACGAAATGGAATAACTCAAATACTATTCACTGGATTCTTTTCATATTTTGCATATGGGTTCATCATAGGAAGAGTAATGTTCCTACAGAGGTTTGTGACCTTGACCTTCATTTCAAGGTCACAATGAGACTTTGTCATTTTACCCTTGTCAGCGGGATATCTCAATAACCATTTGCTGGATTCTCTTCATATTTTACACATAGCTTCTCCAAGGGAAGACGACGGGCTGATTAGATTTTGGTGACCTTGACATTATTTTCAAGGTCACAGCGAAACTTTGAACATTTTTTGTACATTTATTAATGTACATGTAAAGCTTGTCAGTGGGATATCTCAAGAACCATCCACCGGAATTCAATCATTTCTTACACAAAGCACTTCCTTGGGAAGACAAAGGGCTGATTAGATTTTGGTGACCTTGACATTATTCTCAAGGTCACAGTGGAGCTTTGACTTTTTCGACATGTTTGACAGTCGATTTTGCTGATCTTGAGATTATCTATACAATTAAGTTCTGTTGCAGTGCCACAGCTTCCCTGTCTGATTTGACGCCCCGTCTGTTTCCCTTCCTGCGTCACAACATCGTCTCCGTGAGGAAGGCAGCCTTACAAACACTGCTGACTCTACTGACGATAGAGACACCCGACACTCAGCAGGTCAGTTCACTCTCACTGCATTAATTGGATCAATCTTAAGTGAGTTCAAAAATTATTTAGAGGTTAATAGACACTATAGCAATGAAATTAGGGTTTTGTGGATATGTCATTTTTCTGTTAACTTTAAATCAACCCATTGCCCCCACAACATGCATCAGTGGTTAAATTACAGAAATTGTAACTGTTGACAACACAAGGATTTAAGATTTGGCCATGGAAATAATAATTTTTATAAACAATATAGTTGAAAATAACCAAGATAATATTGATATGAGGACATATACATATATCATGTTTGCCTAGCAACCATTGTTTCACTGGCACTTCCCGTATTTCATTGTCTGTGACCTCATAAAACGATCGTTCATGATGTTACTGAAGCTCACCGTCGCAAGAGACTTACTTTACGCTAATCATATGGAATAGAATGGATAATAAAGAATTTATTATGCTCAAAAGTGTCATATGACTTATATATATCACTCAAACTGAATATTGCTTCATGACGCTACCATGTATCGCTGTCGTCCCAGAGTTGGCTACCACTGGTGCTGCAGGACGCTCTGAGACACATCTACCAGCGCAGTCTGCTGGAGGAGCGCAAGGAGTTGCTGGTGCTCCTGGAGCAGGTCTGGAGTCAGCTTCTCCACCGCTCCCCGCTCGACTACCTCGTTGCCGCGGTGATGCCCCTCCTCGGCGTGTGGCTCTGTCTCCTCATGCAACCTTCCAACATACCCTTTGATCCCCAGCACCTGATCGAGGCCAAGCATCGAGTCAGGGTAAGTTGGCATATGTGGAATAGAAGCAGGGAATTTAATCAGCCCCATCCAGCAACAGTTACCTGATTACTCTTGCCCTGGCAAATCGTTTAGGTTGTTGTTTAATTTTGTCAGTAAAATTGATTAATGAACATTTTATGGTTGTTTCTTTTCACGGTGGATTCATATGATGAAAGTACTGTGTAGCTTTATACAGAGTTGATTCAGAAGTTTAAACAAGAGGGCATTAGGTAAAATATAGAAACAAACAAGATCGCTTTCGTCGTAACTTTTAAATATATAGTCACCATCACTTATCATGGTATGTTTTGTTTACCTCTGATATGTGTAAGTCTCTCTTCACGTGTTAACTTGATTCATTTTCACAATACTGCAGGAACCACAAAACCGAGGACGCGGTATTAATGAGCCGACTGTAAAGGAACAGAAGGATTATATTGGTGGCTCCAACACCTTGAACTGTCAGCCGAAGGAGCGAGATACCGCTGTGATAGGGGCCAGGCTCACTGCTGCTAGGTACGTGTGATGACGGGCAATAAGTAATACTGGAGTTTAATCTTACAAACTTTAGTCATAATCTGTGTGAAAATTTCGCTGCCACAGCTTAAGCTTTGACATACTGATGCAATGAAATTCCAATTATCTGTTGAGCAGTGGCGTTAAACCAACTTGCGCCCTTAACGAGTTAAATTCCTGAATTATTGCAATCAAGAATCCTTTGGCACAGGTAATATGATGATATTTCTCAATACTTACACTTCTTTTTCAGACTTCTTGGTCAACTTGCGTCATTTTTGACAAAACCAATCCCAAACTTTCCGCCAGACATCGACAAGCCGATCGACTCTCTGGCTAAACTGTTTGTCTTCCACCTGAACACCAAGTCGGCCCAGCAAAGATTTGTGATAGGCCAAGTCATCTACCACTGGGTCATACAGGACAAGGTCAGTGCTTTCTCCTGTAGGATCTTTCCTCTTCATTGCTTTAATTCTGTACCTGTTAATTCCAGTAATATCTAATGTTTTGCCTTTCATTTCCACAGACCAACCCAGATTTTGTTCTTTCTCAATGAGTGAGTGATGACCCTATTACTCTGTTTATTTCTAAAAACGTTCTAAATATCTCTCATTTAGATATGTAAATGAAAATGCTTATTTCTTCTGCAAATTATGTTTCCTTATTAAAATGTACGTTCTTCCCACAGACGAGTGAGTGTTCGGAGGAAGTGAAGAGCAAGCTCCTTGAGTGTCTGGGAGAGGCAATATACTTTGATGAAATAGCAATATCTTTCACACGGATGCAATCTGACTGTCAGGACTTCATCGCCAGTCTCAAGCAGCAGGGCGTCAACATGGACACCATTTTTCAGCCCGGGTCAGTCCATAACTGCATTAGGATTAACTCATCATATCACTGCAGCCTTTCCATCGTGGCAACACAATTAAAGGCTGTGGCTTCAAAACTAAAACAATACCTTTGATACTGAATGTCTATTCGATATAAATATGCAACATGAAAATGTAGGCTTTATTATACCCCCGCTACGAATCATTTTTGAAATTTTGATCAATCAGTCTGATTTTGGGACTTCGTCTCGTTTTCAGAGCATATCTCAAAAACTGTTTGACTTGGAAACTTCAAATTTGGTATCAAAGTAATCTATATGGTGCTGTTGTGTCCTTTAGGGGTCCCAAGGTCCAAATAATTTCTGAAATTTTGACCAAAAAAGGTTTAACTCATTTGTGTCATTTCTGAGGCATAACTAAAAAACTATATAACTTGAAAACTTTATATTGCATGTTGCATATATGGTATTGTTGTGCCTTTCATTGGTTTAAACTTCACGGTTCAAATAATAACAAAAATATTTTCATTAAAAAGAATTGTTATTCATTGACATGATTGACTAGATTATGTTTTCCATTTTATTTATACTGTATGAAGGCGATCAAACTACAGGTGGGGGTATGTGAGCTGCGCTCATTTTTGCCTTGTTTTAACATAAATTATCAGTCTGTATTACTGAAGATATGAATTCTGTTCCTGATATGTACAGGTCGATCCTGACGCTAGACCAGGCCATGCACCTGACGGGGGGACTGTTTGAGCAGGCCAAACCAACGATAAAGCCTCGAGCATTGCAGACACTTGACGATCGACGGAAACAGCTGCAGCTGACCGTCAGCCAGACGAACCACGAACAGAACACTCTCACTATCAGGTAGCTGATGATTACCAAGTACCTCCTTGATTGATTAGCTTCAAACCATGTTTACAAACCAGAGGTGCGTTCTGTACGATTTCAAACTAACAAACAAAGGGAATAACTTGGATATAGTCCAGCACTTGAAATGTCCTGTCACCTTTCTTGTCATAATAACACTTGAAAACTTGGTAGCCATCAAACATTCAAAATACTTCAGAAAAAAATATAATGGTACTTAAAAGATGTGAGAACAAGTGCTCTAGATCGATTCTCTGGTCATATGAAAGACTTAAATACATTGTACATGTCACTAAAGTACTAAAGGCCATATTGTATATTCCCCAGGGTGTTGAGCAGCCTAGCGCTGGCAGCTATTGTGTTGGACGCGCTGCCGGAGAAGTTGAACCCGGTGATCCGTCCCCTGATGGACTGCATCAAGAAGGAGGAGAACAAGAGTCTCCAGGTGTCTGCTTCACGTCTTAGTTTCTGTGCTTAGAGAGTTACAGATCTGGCTCATTTGGTTTCCTTCTTTGTAGGAAATGCTGCCTAGAATTCAGAAATAACAAAATCCGCTTTAGAATAGGTCACATGGTGGCACTGCTACAGTTAGAGAGTGAGACACGTGAAGTCTTGTATTGTTGTTATGTTTCACATAGTTTTTATATGCAATGGTCAAGATTTCTGATGAAAATTTTCATCCAAATGTTTTATATTACAGAATCAAGCCTCCAAAGGGCTAGCTCGGATCCTGAGTAAATGTGCATCTAGGAACCCCAGTCCCAACTCTAAAGTGCTGAAGAACCTTTGTACATTCCTGTGTGGAGATCCTTCGTCTACCCCAGTTGTTACTAGAACCTCCACACCCAAAGGTTAGTCCTCATCTCTTATGACTTATTCAGTTTGAAAACATTCATTTCTGTTTCCTAATGTAGCATTGTATAAGCAATTTTTTATTGAAATAAAAAAATTTAAAGATTGTCTAATTCAATTAAACTAACGCAAATTGTATGATCTTGTCAGTGAAAATACCACTTTACATGGTATGTATAATGAGCTGCAGGCATTGATTGAGGTAGTGATGGTAAAGTTGGTTTACTGTTTCTCCTACATACAGGTAACGGGGAGAGTGCAGCCCACGAGGTGATGTGCGACACGCACAGCGGGATACTCACACTCACCAACATGCAGAAGGTCAGTGGGTCCACCAGCTTACAAGATATATTGATTGATCCACTGGCCTGATATCAGTTAATGAATAGCTTGAATAATAGCCAGCCAATATGTGCCAACAATGAATACCACAGGTTACCGACAGTGGGCTGGTTGCTTCCTATATTGATAATAGGACAATTGAAAGCAGGTTTCAGTGATGAATCTTCTGTTGCAATATGTATGACAATGTTTCTATATATCAGTCATTCCTAACCTGTAAGCCTTCAATTGTGAAAAAATATATATTTGATTTGATAACAAAACGGGTAATAATCTTGCAAAATTGTCAATATGTCTTTTTAGTTCCAGTTTAATTAAAGCATATTAAAGTTGTGAACACTTATCATTCTACTTCTTGTGTTCTTGGTTTGATGGATGCCCTACACATCCAGTAATACTGATCTCCTCACCCACAGACGCCGGAGCGCAGTCGACGGTGGTACAAGCGCAGTGCCAGTGTGAAGACTGAGACGGACCCGCCTGCTGAAACCAACAACACAGAAACAGATGTATGTATCACTGCTAGACAAATCCAAACCTTCTTGTAAAAATGTTCATCATGTTGATACTTAATTCAACGCCTTGTATCTGTCTTGTACGGGATCAATATCTCTCCGGAGTTTTTCCCCAATCCTTTGCTATCATATAACTTCCCATGAAACTTTACTCACCTCAGCTTTGACAAATGTCTTTAATTTTATCATTCATCCACTGTGCTAGTATTTGACTAGTAAGACTGTTACTGCTGTATGTTATATTGTCCGTGTGATACTAAGACTGTTACTGCTGTATGTTATATTGTCTGTGTGTTACTAAGACTGTTACTGCTGTATGTTATATTGTCCGTGTGATACTAAGACTGTTACTGCTGTATGTTATATTGTCTGTGTGTTACTAAGACTGTTACTGCTGTATGTTATATTGTCTGTGTGTTACTAAGACTGTTACTGCTGTATGTTATATTGTCCGTGTGTTACTAAGACTGTTACTGCTGTATGTTATATTGTCCGTGTGATACTAAGACTGTTACTGCTGCATGTTATATTGTCCGTGTGATACTAAAACTGTTACTGTTGCATGTTATATTGTCCGTGTGATACCAAGACTGTTACTGCTGTATGTTATATTGTCTGTGTGATACTAAGACTGTTACTGCTGTATGTTATCTTTTCCGTGTGATACCAGCAGGGCCAACTGCGTGTACAGAGACAGGGAGCAGAGAGTGCCCTGGTCACCATCAGCCAACACTTCGGGGGCGATCTCCCGGACCAGGCACCGACACTCTGGGACACCTGCATGGCAGCATTCAACACCAAACCAGGTACGCTCCGTCTCTCACCTGCAGCTTCAAGCAACATCTGAATTAATTGCCTCATAAGGAAGTGATATATTTTACAGGAAGTTTAGTTGTCTAAGGAATGAGTAATCAAGGTGCATAATTAAATGGAGACCTGAGATCAAACTTCTCATATTTAAACAGTTTTGATATTTTATCTGCCGATACAGCATTTATTTCAGAATAAACTTACTAGTGTCTCTGTACAGAGCCCCATGCACACGGCCCCATTATATCTGGTTTATAGACTCAGGTTTTATGCTCATGGTGATAATGTCATCTAGTCCTAGAGAGCTTGTGCAACTGAGCCAGTCACCGAAGCAAACTACTGTGACTCTGCCATCAAACCCCGTGACATAAATCATTTAGATAACAGTCTCTGAACCTCTGCTACAGACGACGAGGGGAGCGCGGAGAAAGCCCAGGAGCTGGTCAACTCACTGCAGGTTCTGGAGATCATCGGCCCAGCGCTCTGTCCTCAACTCAAAGATCAGGTGCGTCTCATCCAGCCCATAACAGTAGTTTATCAAATGAGTAGGAAGCTATGCTGTCATTGTGCCAAGTATCGACAACATCTCGTCACTTTGATTATGCAGTATCATGTTTATGTCGTCAAGATGTAAGGTAAATTTGATAAAGCATACCGATGAATGGCTGTTTTATGTGTAATAAACATAGAAAGTAGCAAGCCTGTGAATATAATTGGCAAGTTGGAAACAAATAGTTTTGAACAACCACTGCAGGGTTCTTGTTTGGTCTTCTTTCAAATGCTTTCAAATCACCCATTGTTGACTCCATCAGGTTCTAGAGCACCTGCAGTCCCTGAAGAGATGTTTGGAGTGTGAGTACACAGCGGTGCGACACATGGCGGCACGATGCTTCGGGATGCTGACCCAGCTTCGCACCCCTCTACTGATGGTGTTTGTCATCAACGAGGTACTGCCCATGCTTGGAGCTGCGGACAGTAACGTGAAGAGGCATGGGGCCATCGAGACCTTTGCTAGTATCCTTGCACCAGAGATAATTTTAGAGTTTCCTGTCCCAATGATGCTTTTGAAATGATCATATCTGCTAAGTCAGCAGTCACGCTTTGAATGCACTTCATCAAAAGAAACAAAGAAACTGAGACATACTTTAATGTGAGCTGCAATGTACTGATCAGTCATCTTCAACTTCATCATTTGTTCAGTAGTACAGATACTTAGTCCAATCAATGTCAAGTTCCTCCTTGACTGTGAGACATCATCGACGTGCTGGGTATGGAGCTGGTTCCTTACATCGTGCTGCTAGTGGTGCGCATCCTAGGCCGCATGTCCGACCAGAACGAGTCCGTCAGGCTCATGGCTACACATTGCTTTGCTTCCCTCATCAGACTCATGCCCCTTGAGGTAACAATCTCTCAACTGTCATTGTTTCATACCCAGAATGTCAAACCAGGTGAGGTGAAACTTACACTTCAGTATTTATGGAAAGTAAACACTGAAAATATATAAATATCATTTTTAGAAATATAATGACATGATGTTATCAAAAACAAGTGACAAATTAATGTCAAGTATGGTGAGCTGTCAATACCAAAATCGAATTTGTAATAATGCTCTTTAGAGGTAAAACTATGATGTGGTGTACGTAAGACAGCATTTAAAGTGGCAACCTACCCTAGATCAACACACACTTCACCTCCCCATATGCAGACTTGCATCCAGAATGTTTGTTCCCAGGCAGGAGTGGCGGACCCCCCGGAGATGCCGACGGACCTGGTGGAGCGCAAGGAGAAGGAGAGGAAGTTTCTGGAGCAGCTCATGGACAACTCCAAACTGCACGGCTACACCGTGTCCGTTCCCATCGACGCCGAGCTCAGGAAGTATCAGCAGGTTTGTGCCGATACTGTCCAACATATTATCTATTGTTTGTGTCCAGGGTAGTACCGAGTGAAAGAAAGCAAGAAGGACCACGGCTTCTTTTTAATAATACATTAAGTAAATTGTAAGTCACTTAGGGAAGTCTTAATGGAATGCTAAAGAATGGGACTTAATACTGGCTATGAATTGTTTTCATTTGTTCATAAACTGTTGATCTCAGAACTGAGTCAGAAGCATTGGCCTTGCCATGTTTGTAGAATTCGTTTATGCAGGTTTCTTACTGGCATTTAGTAAAAGCCATCGTAAAAACAAGAAATGTTAATGGGAAGCTAGGATGAACTTTGATAAGTTGTGTGTTTGACCCAGGATGGAGTGAACTGGCTGGCATTCCTGAACAAGTACCAGCTGCACGGGATCCTGTGTGACGACATGGGACTCGGCAAGACTCTCCAGTCCATCTGCATCCTGGCGAGCGACCACTACCGCCGGGAGCAGGAGTATGCTGTGAGTGTCATATAAAGTGGTTGCTGAAATCTCACGTAACTTTTATAAGGAGCTTGAACATCTTGTTACTTGAGAAAAGAAAAGGCATTTCCTTGATATGATACACGTTTCCTTCATTCTGATTCTGATATGAAAACATGATTGAATAGGCAATGAACCTCAACGCTGCTTGAGCAAAAGACTGCATCAATATTTATCCAGACTGACAATCTTTTTAATTCAAAAGTAAAACCTCATTTAGTTCATCAATTGCCAACTGCTTCTAACTGTTTTAAAATCTTTTTGAAAAGGCCTATTTAAGGTCTATCAAAAATTAACAAATATAGCACAATGCTTTGCAGCTCGCCGCATAGTTTGCACCAGAAGTCCTTGAAATGATGCAAAATAGAATATCTTCAGCACCTTTGAGCAAATTGTTTTAGAAGCAGGTGCTATATGAATAATAATGATTAATAAATAATGTTGGGATGGCACATGAACTAACGCAATGACTTCGGGCAAGTATCGCAAAATATGTTTTAAGATTGTCATGATAAAATGTTTATGAACATCATGTGTTTACAGTTACTTAGCTTATATGGAGTTTACCACTGATACCAGGAATCATACTCAGTATCATCTCGTAATCAACTCTCAAGACACAGCAATATTTGATGGCCTTTTTCTCTTTTTCAAAGGGACATAGAATATTGCTTAGAGCACAGCACATAACAATCCCTTAAATAATAAAAAAAATAAACCTTAGTAAGCAGATTTCTATATGCTGTCTCTTATTTAATGTCTACAGAAAACTTCAAGCCCGGACAGCACCCCGCTGCCTTCGATTGTGGTGTGTCCCCCGACCTTGGTTGGACACTGGGTGTACGAAGTGAACAAGTTTGTGGACAAGCAGTACCTCAACCCCCTCATGTACGCGGGGCCGCCAGGGGAGCGGCAGAGGTGAGGGGGGCCTTGTAACAGATATGTTGTAACAAGTAAAATGAGCATCTTGTCAGTTTTGCAGAGCATTTATGTTGAGATAGTTACTTAGTCCAGGCTTTGATGGCTTTTCTAATTCTGATTCATCTAATATAACAAAGTTTGAGCTTTGAGTTATTGACTTATTTGAGTTATCCTGGAATTGTTTGTGTTGCAGACTGCAGAAGAGAGTGAAGAAGCACAACCTGATTGTTGCCTCGTACGATGTTGTTAGGAACGATATCGACTTCTTTGGGTAAGATGATGTTTTGTATTTCTCATTCAAATCATGATCACATTTGTTTTACCGGTATCTGTAACATCGCCGCTAATGGCTGCGATACTCCTGAAGCTGCGTTAAACAATAACTCACTCACTCACTCACTCACTCACTCACTCACTCACTCACTCACTCACTCACTCACTCACTCACTCATCTGTAACCGGATTATTTAAGTATAGTAAGTATAACTCAAGAAATGTTTGCGTTGTATTTTCACAGATCCATCAACTGGAACTACTGTGTGCTAGATGAAGGTCACATCATCAGAAATGGAAAAACAAAGGTGAACTTGCAGTTGATCATTGATTTTAAGTGTATGTAGATCAGAAGGGTTCAACTATTAAGTAAAGATTAACTGAAATGATGAAATATTTAATGGTCACATATTCATTTGTGTAGGATGATTATGACTGCACCACTCAATGTATAAACCTTGAACAGCCTGAATGAACATGAAGTATTGTCTGCTATCCGCTATGTATATCTCTACTGTATGAACCCTGTACACTGCAGCTGTCTAAAGCAGTGAAGATGCTGGTGTGCAACCACCGAGTGATCCTGTCAGGCACCCCTATACAGAACAATGTGCTTGACCTCTGGTCACTCTTCGACTTCCTCATGCCGGGATTCCTGGGTACAGAGCGCCAGTTCCAGGCGCGGTACGGCAAGCCCATCCTGCAGAGTCGTGATGCCAAGAGTACCACCAAGGAGCAGGAGGCAGGTCAGTCAGTTGGTCAGTCAGCTAGTCAGGAGGGTCAGTCAGTTGGTCAGTGGGAGGGTAGGGAGGCAGGTCAGTCAGTTGGTCAGTCAGCTGGTCAGGAGGGTCAGTCAGTTGGTCAGTGGGAGGGTAGGGAGGCAGGTCAGTCAGTTGGTCAGTCAGCTGGTCAGGAGGGTCAGTCAGTTGGTCAGTGGGAGGGTAGGGAGGCAGGTCAGTCAGTTGGTCAGTCAGCTGGTCAGGAGGGTCAGTCAGTTGGTCAGTGGGAGGGTAGGGAGGCAGGTCAGTCAGCTGGTCAGTCAGCTGGTCAGGAGGGTCGGTCAGTGGGAGGGTAGGGAGGCAGGTAAGTCAGTTGGTCAGTCAGCTGGTCAGGAGGAGGGGAGGGGAGGAGACAGGACGGGACGGGACGGGACGGAACGGGACGGAACGGGACGGGAGGTACATTAGCAGCACATGCTGGTTCCCTAGTGCCTCTACTTTAAGTCACATGACCTACATGCTAAACAAGTTCCTCGTCCTGTAAAGGTGCAACTCACGAATGATAATGAGTTAATGTAAATTGTCATTATTTCTGGTTATTATAAGTGATAAGGGAAACTAGAATATGAGGGAGAGCTCTCAATATATAAGACTCTGTATAGCATTCTGAAAGATACCATTTATGTCCCTTTGATTCTGCTAGGTTTATTAACTATTTTCCAAAACCTTTCCTGTGACAGGAATAGTCTAACAAAGGATGAAACTGAGAATAAAGTTAAAGATGCACGTAATTCCATATCAGGTGACATGTATTATTCCGTTATCGACCTGTAACCCTGTCTGTCTGTGCTGGTGCAGGTGCTCTAGCTATGGAGTCGCTGCATAGACAGGTGCTCCCATTCGTGCTGCGTCGTCTGAAGGAAGATGTGCTTCAGGACCTCCCGCCCAAGATTATACAGGACTTCTACTGTGATCTCAGTCCACTTCAGGTCAGTACACGAGATTATACAGGACTTCTACTGTGATCTCAGTCCACTTCAGGTCAGTACACGAGATTATACAGGACTTCTACTGTGATCTCAGTCCACTTCAGGTCAGTACACCACGAGATTATACAGGACTTCTACTGTGATCTCAGTCCACTTCAGGTCAGTACACCACGAGATTATACAGGACTTCTACTGTGATCTCAGTCCACTTCAGGTCAGTACACGAGATTATACAGGACTTCTACTGTGATCTCAGTCCACTTCAGGTCAGTACACCACGAGATTATACAGGACTTCTACTGTGATCTCAGTCCACTTCAGGTCAGTACACCACGAGATTATACAGGACTTCTACTGTGATCTCAGTCCACTTCAGGTCAGTACACAAGATTATACAGGACTTCTACTGTGATCTCAGTCCACTTCAGGTCAGTACACCACAAGATTATACAGGACTTCTACTGTGATCTCAGTCCACTTCAGGTCAGTACACCACGAGATTATACAGGACTTCTACTGTGATCTCGGTCCACTTCAGATCAGTACACCACGAGATTATACAGGACTTCTACTGTGATCTCAGTCCACTTCAGGTCAGTACACAACGAGATTATACAGGACGTCTACTGTGATCTCAGTCCACTTAAGGACTCCCAAACAGTTTAAATCATTGAACGATAGAGAATTGCATCAACAACCAATTCATTGTCTTTGTCGTTATTTCCCTGCTAACCCTTGCTCTTGTATATCATTGTTTATATCTGTATGTTCCTTGGATTTATATTATATAGTCTTGATAGTCTATAGCAGTCTATGAAATAAGTACTGTTTCTGTTTGCAGTATTTATATGATTGGATGTTAAAATGTGTTTTTGAAATATTAATCCGTGAACAGATTTCACCAGTGTATTCACATATTGACAGGTGGAACTTTACGAAGACTTTGCGCGGTCCCGTGTGAAGAAGGGAATTGATGACACCCTTCATGATGAGACTGACAAAAAGATCAACTCTCAGGGAACAACTCACATATTCCAGGTGGGAACACAACAGATGTTTGTAAACGAGAATCAATATGAATAATAGATCAACCATGAGGTTAGACAACTGGGTGAAATTAAACATGACATATAATTTTGGGTCATTCACATTTAAAAATGCATCTTTCCATGGTCCAATTAAAAATGAGGTGTTAGGAGTTTCGGGTCAATATTGACTCAACTGTAGTCAGGATTCAGCTTTCACTGTTTATCAAGACTAAATCACACAAATGTGAAAGAATATATTGAAATACTGATTAACTGATGTTTTGTATCCATATGAACCATCTAGGCGCTGCAGTACCTGAGGAAGGTGTGCAACCACCCGGCACTGGTGCTGAACCCCAACCACCCCAAGTACGAGTCGGTTTGTCTCTCTATGAAGCAGCAGAACACCAACCTCAAGGATCTCACACACGCGCCCAAACTCAACGCACTCAAGTGAGTAAACGTATGCCCAAAACCTGCGCGCTCAAGCGAGTACACACAAACGCTGAAACTCTCTGTATTCAAATGACCACACACACACCATAACTCTCCACTTTCAAGTATACACTCGCCCGTACTTACCACACTCAAATGAGTACAAAACTTGCCAAACTCACCACTCCAGTGTCTACACGCACCAACAATGCAAGTGAGAACCTGCCAAAACTCGCCACACTCAAGTGTCTACACACACACCCAAACTCGCCACACTCAAGTGAGAATGTACCCAAACTCGCCACACTCAAGTGACAAGTGAGAATGTACCCAAACTCACCACACTCAAGTGAGAATGGACCCAAACTCACCACACTCAAGTGACAAGTGAGAATGTACCCAAACTCACCACACTCAAGTGTCTACACACACACCCAAACTCGCCACACTCAATTGAGAATGTACCCAAACTCGCCACACTTAATTGAGAATGTACCCAAACTCACCACACTCAAGTGTCTACACACACACCCAAACTCGCCACACTCAATTGAGAATGTACCCAAACTCGCCACACTTGAGAATGTACCCAAACTCACCACACTCAAGTGTCTACACACACACCCAAACTCGCCACACTCAATTGAGAATGTACCCAAACTCGCCACACTCAATTGAGAATGTACCCAAACTTGCCACACTCAAGTGATTACATACAGCCCAAACTCACCACACTCAAGTGAGAATGTACCCAAACTCACCACACTCAAGTGAGAATGTACCCAAACTCACCACACTCAAGTGAGTACATACAGCCCAAACTCAACGTACTCGAGTACACACTAGCTCAAACTGACCACATTCAAATGAGTATTGCCCCTGAGTGACGTTAGACAATAACTCACTCATTCTAATGACTGTTACCTGAAATGATTGTCTTTGCTCGATTGGTCATGAAATCAAGATATATTTGATATCTGTACTTAAAGAAATCTATCCATTGCAGCACTGGGGCTTAAAATGTACCTGAAGTGTATGTCTTTACTGCATTGATTCATTTTGTAACAGGGTTCCACTGTATATGTAACATTTGCTCTGAACCTCAAAGTGTCTCAAGTGTGATATGTTATCTCCAACTGTTAGTATGTGAACTTTCTCCCTGGCAGACAACTGCTGAATGATTGTGGTATCGGGGTGGTGCCAGTGTCTAGTGTGAACAACTCCAGCAGTCAGATTGGGACGGACATTCCTGTGGTCAACCAACACCGCGTCCTCCTCTTCTGTCAGCTCAAGGGCATGCTCGACATCGTAGAGAAGGATTTGCTCAAGTAGGATTCATAACTTCTGCATAATGCATTCTTCTTAAATGACTGAACTGAATTTAGTTTTTGCAGAGTCTTTCAATATGAGATTGAATTGTACTTTTATCCCTCTATTTTAACATTTTCCGGAGAAACAAAATTTTCTGAAAAACAGCATACATAATAAAGAAGTTATCCAGAAAATCTTGTTTTCTTAAAGTATATATTATAACATTAACAAAAAGTGTTTTAAAATCTCTTAAGATAATGCAGGTTAATTGTTTTAAAATTATCAGTGTGAATTTTATATGCTTTTATATTCTATAATGCTGTTCTGTTTATTATTTCCTTCACTGACTCATTTACCTTGGTGTGTAGATGCCACCTACCGTCAGTGACGTACCTGCGTCTAGATGGGAGTGTTCCAGCTGGGTCCAGACATGATATTGTACACAGGTCGGTACAATCACACACTCACATTCAGTTTACATTGCTCATTCTCATTTCAAATATCCAGGTTCAGGAAAATAATTACAAGAAGTCATAATCATGGTCCTATTGACTAATCATGAATAGTTTACATGCATAGAATTGATCCAGTTTCCGTCATTATCCTCTATCCACATTCTGCACCCTCTGTGTCCAGGTTCAACAACGACCCCTCTATTGACATGCTGCTGCTCACCACCCACGTCGGGGGTCTCGGTCTCAACCTCACCGGGGCCGACACAGTCATCTTCGTGGAACACGACTGGAACCCCATGAAAGATCTGCAGGTAACTTTTGTTGTTGTGCTGTTGCACTGAACATGTTTTTTTTTTCTGTAATATTGGAGGTTCTTTATTGAAAACAATGGACAAAAATCAGCTTAGGGCAAACTCAAAAAGGCTGAAATCAAGTGAATAACAAACAGTTTTCATCTCTGTAAAATGAAAGTCCATCCCTTAGAGTATTATGTAAAGTACCTTTGTGCATTCAAGCTTGTAGGAATAGAACAAATTATGAAAGAAATAAACCTTCCTTTACAATATTCATGCTGTGAGGTAATTAGAGAACAGTATTCTATAATGATACTGTTTCTGCAGGCAATGGACCGAGCTCATCGAATTGGACAGAAGAAAGTTGTGAATGTGTATCGACTTATAACAAGAGGAACACTGGAAGAAAAGATCATGGGGTGAGATGTTCTACAAAACAGAAGTATTGGTATTTATTAAAGTTGAAAATATACCATGAAACCCGAAGTTTTGGTTCTGCAAAGAGAATTTTGATTAATAAGTATTTGATTTATTAATGAAAAAACTAGAGCTGTTTTTAAGTTGACGTGCAAGTAAATGACTATGCTATGAAACTATACTATTGTATATATCTATTGTCAACATAAAGAATTGATTCCGTCAGCAACAGAAATGTTTTGACAATTATTTTACAAGTTTATTGAGTGGTGTCTTCCCCACAATCTATCATCTCTCTCTCTGACCACAGATTGCAGAAGTTCAAGATGACAATAGCAAATACGGTGATCACCCAGGACAACTCAAGTCTCCACACGATGGGCACAGACCAGCTACTGGATCTGTTTACACTCGACGACAAGAAGAAGGGAGAGAACTCTTCACAAGAGAGTTCCAGCCACACGGACACATCCATGAAGCGAGAGACAATGAAAAACATCCTGGAGAACCTTGGAGAACTCTGGGATGAGAAGCAATACGAGGATGAATACAATCTGGACAACTTTGTTAAGTCTCTTGCAAAATAATCATGGTTTGTTCCGATAAATGCTTGTATTCAAGAAAAAGTTCTTCATTAATCATGGTATACGCTCAAGTCATCTCTTGTGAAAATAATGGCCTTAGCCCATCAGTTGCAAAATATGTGGTATTAAGCTAAACACCTTAAATAGCCCCTTTTCAGTAACACCAGGAACTGGGCTGGGAAAGTTGTTTTTCATCGTTTTCAGATATGAAAAATACAAATTTCTTGGTATATATATACTGAAATTACTTTTAGTACCTCTGTCCAATTACGATATTTTCAGTGAGATATTTTAGCATTTTAAGTGATAACGAGGCCAAGGCACATTTCCTGATATCTTGACAATGATCTAGTTCCATAGCCATCCTTTGAAGTATATCATTCCACGATTGTTTGTTATCATTTTGGATTTGTTGCATGGCGTGAGCAACTTAGTGTATGAAAGAGAGTACTTATCAAATCCATTGTTCTCATTTTCTATGAATTATGCAAATTCCCAAAGTATTTGGCTCAAATGGAAACCTACGGTTCTCAATTCATTCACATGTTTGTTCATTCAAACACAATAGTTTTCATAAATATGTACATTAACACCCATGATATTTGTTCACAATTTCCCACTTAAGATTGTTCATGTAACATGATATTTTCCAACCCTAGAGCAAGTTTCAGTGTTGTGGTGGATACTCAGAGAGTAGAGGTCAGGGGTCAAGTCAGCCGGAATCAAGTACCTGAATCGTTAGTATGGTCACATGGTGTGCATGTTGCAATCGTTGGAGTGAGACGAGAGATAATGTGGTACTAGTACCTCATGTTAATAATGTACTGTGCTACCACTCACTGTCAACTCAAATTGTCTCTTTTCTGTAAAGCTTACTGTCAAAAGTGATTGTTAATTCTCTGTATTCTTCAGGTTCCCAGGTATTCTATGCTCGTACACATAATGACATGCAGGTACTTGATCCCATTTGTTCCTACCCGTAACGGCCCTGTGTAAGTGCTGGTATTTGTCTCATCCTTTATTCATTGTTCAATTATCAGTCATTTCATGTTTTTATGAGTTACTCTTTACGTCATCAGATAGATTAAGCTAAAGGTACTGAACTAACTTCATCTATTGATACAAAGGTCACAAGTCTACAATGGTTTCCAAGGGAAAGTTTGATTATTGGGAAATATATTGACATGACTTTCATCACTTTGTATTATCTTCATATCTCTGCTCACTCAGTTCTTCCTCCTGTATTTTGTTCAGATCTACATTCTGAAATGCTCATCACAAAAGTGCTTTGAACATAAGTATTGTCCAGTATTTCTTTTAGCTTTATTTGTATTTGTGCTTAGCCTTTGACTTTCCTTTCCTTCTCATGCTTTGCTTATCAATTAAGATATTGATATTAGTTTTACAGTTTTAGCATTGCTTGTGGTGTTTGATTATAAAACTTGTTGCATTAATTAAAAAAATGTTAATTAAGTGTAAAAGCTTGTTAAGGGTGTGTGTAGGATGTGTTTCTGCAAGTAAGATTTGTGCTTGTTGATTTGAAATATGTTGTTATTGTTGAAGTTTAAAACTGTTTTGATGTTTTAAAATACATTTGATTACTTACATCAGTACCATTTGGGGTTAACTAATTTCAAAATAACAAATTATTGTAGCAGGGATACCACTGCCAAGTTGATATTTTGATTACAATCTAGTTAAAACATAGATCTAATGCTTTCTCAATCCTGAGCAGACTCATATCTAGTGAGTCTTAGATCTATACTTTAATTTGATTTGGATCAGTAATGATCACAACAACAAAACCAATTCCATTGTGCCTAAAATTGATACACCTCACTCTCTTTGAACCAGCTTGTAACTGAAGGCAAAGAGCAATAAAGAATTGCTGAAAGTGTATGAAATTTGTTTTATTTCACGTCATGTACTGTGCATACATTTGACATACATGTATGTAAATTGATAAATATTTAATCAATAGAAAAGCAGTGTTATAACTGATTTTCAGAGTAAAGTAAATCCATATACAAATGATTCAAATGAGCCAAGGTTCTGTTCAAGTGTACAAATCACTGCAGCTGTTGTGCCCTGCAATGGAATGATTCAACAAGCAGCCCTTCCAGTGAGTCAAGTGTCCTGCACTATGTAGTGGGCGGGGCTGTGGAGGTTGGGGTAGCTGCAGCTGCATCAGGAGACCGGACGCTGACTGGGATGTCCTCGCGGTTCAGCTGCTCCTCGGAGGCATTGGGCGTTGCCTTGTCCCAGTCCGGCATCTTCTCGTTCCAGAAGTCACTCACTCGGTTCTGGATGCCTCGGTTCTCCTCACGCCACTGTCGTTGCCACTGTCGCAGTTCTTGGATATCCGGGACACGACGCACCTGCACAATAATCAGAATTCTTCAGCAAACTGTACAAGTACAAAATAACAATGTACAGAGGCCATTACTTATATAATCAACTGACTGAATACTGTAAACATGGTATGAGTTATCCAAATACAATTAAATAGACAAAATCGGTGACAGCTACCGAGATTGGTACAGCTACATTATTGACTAACCAGATATCCACGCCAGTGAGACTGAATGATAAGAGTTGCCTCCTCCTCCGTCCATATGAGAGACAGCGGCAGTGGTGGACGCGGGCTGTAAGTAGAGTCAATCCGTTAACTGTATAATATCTCTCTTGGACATTGAACAATATCTGACTGGTTCAAGAGTGAAACAAAATATATTTTATCCAAGGTGCAAGAGACACCTTATACATGTACTCGATGGTGTTTACTGCAATATTAACTAGATTAGTGTTTACGGGACACCACAAAAGCAGAGTAGCCCCGAAACTGAGATATTGCCTTTCCGTGTTCCACCTTCTCCACAGCTACTACAAAATGGGAAATTTTTCATCACTGGAGTTATTACTAACAAGATGAATCATCACTGGGGTCACTTTACACAATTCTGATTTCAAAATTGGATCAAAGGGCCAACATCTCATGACCTTGACCTTCACGATCACAAAATCAATGATCACTTTTCATTGTGGATAACAATCATTACATGTAATGATTCAAAGTGTTAACAGTTCACAAATGCATGCTGAAGTTATGACTTAGTCGGGACTGCTTATTTCCGGTAGTCAAATTATCGGTTCATGTATGTTCATTTAAAGATGCATGATCAGTTTTGCATGATATTTTATTTGGTTCTAAAATGTACTAAATTACAACAGGTGCTGGTTTAGGTTGTATTTTCTCACTCAACTTTAATTTTCACCCCCAAATGTTTAATATATCAAATAAATATATGTTTTTTCAATGAAAACCAAGGAACGGTCTCCTACATGTGTAGAAGCCGACTTATGGCTCTATCTCACATACGTACTCATTATAAGACCTATTAAACGCCATAGAAGCAAATCTGTCTTCCTATCAACTTTATTAATGTTTCCAAAATTACATTTGACTAAATGGCTGCAGCAAGCCAAGGTCAATTGTCCGGTGAAGGTCTGTATTATCATTATATTGAACCGATTGACCTTCAACTGGTTAGTTGATCCTTCTCAATTAAATAACACAAATTTGTAACATTGGACATATATGTGACCTCACCAACATGAAAATGTCCCTTTAAGCATTTCATTAAAGGAGAACTTTGACATCTTGATATCTCTCACATACTGCAAGGTATTGATGGGGAGTATTAAGCTGTTTAAACTTACTGATCTTTGAGCCACTCCTTAACAAATGGTATACTCCACAGATCTGTTTCTTCTCTGCCCTTGTGCTTCGGGTTCACCCTGCAAGAGTTTTGTTTTATCAGCGTTTGAGACTTCACGCAATGACAAATCAACTGCTGATCAACAGAATACATTTACTCATTAATACAATGATGAATATTGGGGAATCATTGAGATGGGTTTGAATGATTCATACATACCTATAAAGATACTCTGTTATGAAGTCCAAGGCATTGAACTTTGTCCTTTTTCTCTGTAAAAGAAAGAAGATAAATGTTAAGATTGTAGTCTTCTGCCTGGAAAAATACTTCCATTCCCTTTAACCCTTTCCATACGAGATATTACGTCACAACTGTTCCATAAGAGTCTATTTTTTAGTAACATGAGATTTATATACGAGGGACATGGTATCACGTCCGCATTGTTGCGACAAGTGCACAACTAACATTCAAGTGCACAACTAACATTCAAGTGCACAACTAACATTCAAAGGACGAGGAAACACAGCAGGAAACCGTTATACAGTCTGATTGAAATCAACCGTTTTCTTAGGATACAATTGTACTCATATCACTTAAAGGTTTCCTCGCAAAACAGTCTGATAACAGCCCTTTCATGTTTTGATGCTATTAAGGTAGCCAATCACAGAACGTCCAACAAGAGCTTTTGGTACGAAAAGCTAGGGGCAAGTAACTCCCAACAGTCATACTTTCGTTGGTTTTCGTAACATGAGGAACACGTCAAAGAATGATTCCAAATGCTTTAAACACAGTGACCGTGAAAAACCATGATGTGATTGGCCAGCTATCTGACTGGGTTTTGTCTAAACTAAACTGGTACAGAACACCCACTTATTCAAGGTATAGCCCGGAACATTATTCTGCAAATTGTATTCCTCGGAACAAGGACGATTTCAATCAGACTGAACAGTTATACAGATTGAGTATGAATACATTGAACAGATTACATATAACATCTCTTGTATGGAAACACTGTAAAAGTTCTGACGTGATATACTTGTACTTGAGGATACATCTTGGAAAATATGTTCGAATGTAAGGGTTGTAGATGCCAGGAGGCGATAACATGTCCATAGGATATATATGTGCAGCTGTAAATATTTGACCCCGTATGTAAAGAGTTAACATGTTGCTTATTATCAATTTTAAACAAGAAATGTACAACTGAGAGCAAATAACAACAGATCTTATGTCATAAACGAAAACAAACTGAAAAGTGTAATTTAGAAAAGCTCTATTTTCCAGGGTTCATACCTCAAAACATTTTTCTAGTTTGGCTTGTTTGAGCATTTCCTCCAGAGCTGGCAACAAGATGGGCAAAACATAGTACTCCAAGTATTCTTTGGCTGTACCTGAAATGTAAAGAATCTGTAGTAACACAACATGAATATTATTAAGGGTTTAGTATACACAAATGAAACATAAATACCTTCACTAATATGACTGCAGAAGGTAAAAGGTTTTACAAAATATAGCCAGTGGCTCTAAGGTTGAAGATCTAAAATATATACCGGGGTGTATCTCTCAAGTAAGACATTTAACACAAAATTAAAATTAAAAATTGTTTCAAATTTATATATACAAATAATTAAATTGGGAATGTTTGGACTATTTAGTCTACATTTGACAACCGATTGAAATATCTATAATCTGAAAACGTACAGTGCCACTGTCACAAGCATTTCTACTTGTTTTTTGTACATTTATCTTACCAATAAAACTCCAATCTTTCACTATGACTGAAGCTTTATGTAATATTTTACTGTTATTTATGGTTTTGTATCACATAGGTGCGTAGCTTTACCCTACAGCACAGTAAACAATTCATGTGCCTTGTAATGTTAGCAATAAAATAAGCTTACAAGAATCTTTGTTTGGCGGTGGAGGGGGTGACTGAGGGGGAGATTTGGGTGGTTTCTCTGTGAACGCATATCCTGCACACGATGGGTGACTCTTGGCTACGTCCAGTTCATGAAATGGATCAACATCTGTATCTACTTGTGTGCTCATCTTGCCATAAAACACAGGGTTGTGGACAGCTGGATCATAATCTCTGTAGTCGGTCTGAACAGATGCATTGTCGTCATCTTCATCATATGGTGGACGGTGAGCGGAGAAATCTGTCCAAAAAAAAAATTTTTTTCAATAAGTAGATGTATTTATATTATCTTAAAAACCCAAATTAATCATATGAGAAGCAAACCTTTTGATTATTTCCAACCACATAATTTAGCAACAGTTCTGTACAGTAGACTTGAAAAACACACAGAAAAACACACACTTCTACATTGCAAAGACACTGGTCATGTATAAACAAAATAAAGGTGTGCCAATTAAAATATTGTCCTCTTTGGTTGTATAATTCAGGTATCTTCTTACCTTTACAGATGACATCCCAAATATTTGGCTCAGGAACTCGTGTAATAACAGACATGTTTGTTTACACTTTTGGTATCCGACGGAGAACGTAGAACGTACTGTCCAATATTCAAATCTGTTTCCAAACTAACCAATTTTGTTTTTACTTTGATTTACATTTTCATAGGGAAACAACTGTTATAAACCTTCAAAATTGTCGCACAATTTGTGAACGATCTAACGAAAATAGTCGATATCGTTTTCCCATGAGTTGTTCACCCTAGCAACAGCAAAGGGAAGTCACTCTCGTGGTCTTATTATAGACCTACTGATAAGAGAAAAGCACGTTTATGAAAGCACGTTCGAATCCCGAATATAATTATGAACAAAATTTTTATATAATTATTTAATGTTAATTGTAATTTTCATACACAAGTGATTTTATTGTTATTAAAATCATTGTATACGGGATGTTTTTATTTTTATATTTATTTTTAAATGAACTGTTTTTTTTTATTGCATAGTATGTACACAGTAACCCTCCTTGTCAAACTGATCCATAAATAATCTTTTTCTTTTTTTTTATCAAGGCAAAGAGTTATGTTTTTTTAAATATATTTATTTTATTGGATTTTTTAAAAGCATATGAAGAGACATTATTTACAATTATATTTCTGGTATTATTTTTTTTAAATTTCAATTATGATAAATGAATAAATACTACAACTTTTTAAGCCTTCCTTGTTTTTAGATAATTAAACTTTTCAATGTTATAATGAAGACATATTTAAAGACAACAAGTAGTTGTCACTTAGGTGACATGATCCCCCCCCTGCAAATTAATACTTCAAAATTGAAAAATAATGTCAAAATCATTAAAACCGACTGTCTAACATGTCGGAAATGTCAAAGCTCCACTTCGACCTTGAGAATAATGTCAAGGTCATCAAAATCTAATCAGCGCTTTGTCTTCCCTAGGAGGTGCTTTGTGTAAGATATGATCGAATTCCTGTGAATGGTTCTTGAGATATCCCGCTGACAAGATTTACATGTACATTATCATGTCGAAAAAATCAGTTCCACCATGACCTTGAGAATGATGTCAAGGTCACCAAAATCTAATCAGCCCTTTGTCTTCCCTAGGAGGTGCTTTGTGTAAGATACGATGGAATTCAGGTGAATGGTTCTTGAGATATCCCGCTGACAAGATTTACATGAACATTAGCATGTTGAAAAATTCACCTTGAAAATAATGTCAAGGTCACCAATATCTAATCTTTCCTTGGAGAAGCTATGTGTAAAATAGAGAATCCAGCGAATGGTTCTTGAGATATCCCGCTGACAAGGGTAAAATGACGTTGTGACCTTGAAATGAAGGTCAAGGTCACAAACCTCTGTAGGAACATTACTCTTTCTATGATGAACCCATATGCAAACTATGAAAAGAATCCAGTGAATAGTATCTGAGTTATCCGAGTTATTCCATTTCCTACGGACGTGGGACAGATTCAATAACATTTTTAAACATTAAACATATACTTTAAATGAAACTTTCATAACTAACACTTAAAAAAAATAACTCTTAAAATAAATACAGTGGACTAACACTTGGAAAGTGAGAGGATATCTTTTGATTGACACTTTCCCATACTTCTTACCATTGTGTATTTCTTTGCCAGAGAACAGTATTCTTGCAGAGGTGTTATTAATCGTGGATCTCTGTCGATATGCATCACAATGTTTTAAGAATGTCTAATACAGTTTGTGGACAGATACCAAACTTATTAGCCAGCAGCTTCTGTGTCATACTGGGATTGGTTCGACATTCATGCTGCCGTTTATTAAAACATTTTGCCATTCTAGCACTATGGATATACATTCAGAACATGTTTCTCAATTTTGTATACAGCCTGATCCCTAACGGCTTGTCATTGACACGTTTGATTTGTTTTGACACAATACAAGCTGTCAAACTGGCTATGAAATGAACGCCGCGGGTCATGTTGATGTAATAATCACTCTGAATATTGATACTTATTGCATTATCTAGAGATCCAATTAGCATTTGGGACTGTTATCTTATGCCGGTAACCGTAACGGAGAGATGCCGTTGTACTCAAGTCACTCAACATAAAAGCACCGAGATGAAAGGGGCGGAATTAATCATGCCGTTATCAACAGAATACTGTTATAGTCAGATGCTCTAAACGGCAGAGTCCACTGTATTTGTCTTCCAATAATATTTCTTTAAACAACCCTGATTAAACTTAGTTTCTTTTCAAGTTTATTTGCTTTGTTCTGAACACATTTTCCAAACATAAATTCCATGAATTCTATAAACATTAAGTAAATGTTAGCGTCCTATGGAATTATATGTAATGGATATTTTGAATTTTAATGGCTAAACATCCTGACATTCCTACCCAATGTGAACCCTTATTATACATTGTTACCTGGTATTTTGAAACTCCTGTGGTGTGATGTTGGGAATGTTGCAGGCACCTGTTGATTATTTGATTGTATGCATAACTTGCATTGCTGAATGAGGCCATCCACCATCTGCACATTGTTATCAGGAGCTCCTGTTCCAAACTGGATACACTCATTCTAGTGTTGGA
Source organism: Gibbula magus (assembly GCA_936450465.1). Lineage (NCBI taxonomy): Eukaryota > Metazoa > Mollusca > Gastropoda > Trochida > Trochidae > Gibbula > Gibbula magus. The sequence continues at coordinate 7,732,772 of OW388290.1, read as the reverse complement.
TTGGACTACCTCACATCTCCACATTATTTCAGAAGAAAGCATGAGGCGGTAGATGGGTGAGCCCAAGAAAATTCAAGAATTCCAAATATACTACATGCTTCGTGTACACAATAATTTGTTTGACTCCAGGTCAACCATCTCAGTAGCTGTACAGGTGACATCAAACACTGATAGGGTGCATCCCACCAAACAACAGTCATCTATATACACTCCTGGAAAGTATTTGAGGTTGCAATAACCTAAGCCAACGACAAATATTGTGAACAAATATAGTCTATACACGTCCTTATCTTTTTCATAGGCATAATTGATACTGTTGTACTTTTCAATCAATACGTACACCAGTGCACACACTATTTCATGTGTAGATCAGTGTCCAAACTTAGTTCATTGTGAGTATAGTCAACACTCCTCAGATTGCATGAGCTGCACGCGACAGTTTTTCTTATACACTCAAGAACCTTTAACCTGCATGACATTCACATGTGACTCAGTGGTACCAAAGTCAAAATGTTTGAAATTACAATATCTGCATGTGCATGAATCTTCCAGTACATCTCACCCATGGAAAAGGGATATCACATTGATTGCTCTGCAAAATCTTGAATAACATTCTTGGATACCGGTAACAAAGAATTATTACACTCACAAATTTGTCAAACTATTTTTATAAAACTTGTGAAAATTTATGTTTAACCATCACTCACACTCTATAAACACAAAACTCTACACTCGTTTTAACAAGTTGTATGACACACTTATTCGTGTAATAATCTCATATGTTGACAAGATATATATGTAATATCATAATATGCACACTGAAAAACTTAATAGCACTTTAAAAGTTCTAAAACTTGAATATCAAGCACTTGGTTAGAACTTTGCTACGGTAATACCAGTCTTGATTTGGACACTACAGTGCCAGCATTCTTCTATTGCACCGCTCTGATGGTTGTGCTCCAATGTTTAGACAGTCAAGATCTTTCGAAATTATGTCTCTTTTATCGCGGCTGCTAGTCTTATTGCAGGAAGAAAGTCTGCAACACTATTGTGGCTATGAATTGCAATGAAACCTCTTGATCCGAGGCTGAACGTGCTAACCACTGCGCTATCCCGCCCCGATTCTCCTGGACTGTTCCATTATCAAACATAGGTATCAACTATAAATGTTGTTGTTTTTAGGTGTGAGATATGACAAGTATAATAACTGCAAAACTTAATTGTCCTCTGAAACTTCCAAATATTTATACATCAAGATATCAATCATTGTAATGTTTTATTCAAAGGCATCATTCCTTTAGAAATGTGAACATCAGAATGTTTTTGTAAAATTATTTATTCAAATTGGTTAATAAATTAACAAATAAAATACAAATCAATATATCAAAGTCAACTTGAGTATTCTTTCAAAACAACACAATGTTTGAATAAATCTGTCAATCTATTATCACAAATAATGTGGAGATGAAACAGAGAGTGGATCAGGGGGGAAATCGTGGAGAAGGTTTTGTAATTCTACATAATCTATCGACAGTAGAAAGCAATTGAAAAACTGCAGGTCCTAAATTAGACACTGAAATTATAGCAATAGTGTAATCCTTTAATTTTCTCTGTCATTGATTAATCAAACATTTAAATCCACAAAATTTCAAAGTTAACGAAACACACTTGATTTTTACACTTTCTCCAGATCGTTGCAGCATGAATGACAACGCATCTTTAAACACAAATACCACACTTGGTTTGTAGGTATTTGTCATAAGAGTCCCATCTCTAGTTTGACAAACATCTTCAGTGATGGGTTCTCAATCTGCTCAATGGCCTCCCGGGCAGATTTACCTCCGTCCACATAGTAATCCTTCAGAGATTCTGCATACGCAATCCACACACAGTTAGCACAGCCACTCATACAGCAGTCCACTGGGGGTTCCGGCGGGGGACCCTTGCCTGGTACCACCCCTTGCGTCTTCAGAAGAGGTGCACGTTTCTCAAGCGATGGGGGATCTTCATCAGCGTTGTCCATAGATTGAGAATTGTTTTGATTGAGAGAAGCTGATGAGAGGTTTAGTTTGGTTTCATTCATGTTCAAACACTCACTGCATCGTTTGATGTTTGATTGTTTGACATGCTTTATGTGATTGAAGAGTATTGTTCCACAACCCTGAGATGATCTTGACAACATTTTGTTGACTTTAAAGTGTCTGAAAATTAAAGAGGAATTCATGATACACAGTTTATTGCAGACTTAATGTTTACAATAATTGATTAACCTTTTATCTTTCAAAAAATAAAACTTGAATAAGATATTGTCATTCAGGATGCAAACTTGCTAAAGCCAAGATCATCTGCAAACAAGTTTGAAGTCACAGATATATACTGTAAAATTGACAAGTAATTTGCTAATTATTTCAGTCCAAGAAACAAACTTGTCTCCGGATTTTAACCATTTGTCAGAAAACTAATCTTTGATTTAGAAAATTGGATGCTTCTAAATGATCAATAAACGAACCTCAACAAGTTTTAACATAAGAAAAAGTCACGTCGACAGAACTCTGATGGAAATGAACATTTTCATTCACGTTGTCCAAAGATTATGACATTTGTCATCTGTTCGCCCTTCCTGGGTTTGGGATTTAGGTTTCGTCTATGTCCGGACTACAAAATATCCGGGCGAAACCGAGATGTACCTAATTGAAGCGCACTAAAATACTATGAAGTGACACGGTAACAGGATACGTGTTTCATCATCATCTAAGGTTGTCATTAACATCATTGGTGTTTATTTTAATTTTTTTAAATCCGATTTCTTTACAGTCACTTAACATTAGTCAGGGATGTTGTTTTCTATCTGAGCTTCAGTGACATGCCAGTTATAGAGAAGGTAATGCCATTATGGACGATTCGGATTGCACTTACCATGTAGACGCATTGAACTAGTATTCTAGTAGTTGCCTTATATGGAAGAGAAATATCCCTGTCTTCAGTACCCCCCTCTCTGTACAAAATGTATATGGAACAACGATTGAAAACTTTAATCAGCATATATAGTCCCTATATGGGCTACATTGTTGTGAAAGCATGCACGATTCAGCTGTTAAACACGTTATATGTAGGTAACTGAGATTTGTCATTGTTGACAGAACATTTAATATTCAAAGTTAAGATGATTTCTAATTTCCAACACTTCAATCAAAACTCAGTTTATATATTTTAAAAAAAGAATTATTTCACACTAAGTTAACATGTATGTCTTTGTGACTGTACAAAATCACATGTTAATCTTTCAAAATGACGATAAGGCCCTCAAGATCTTCACATCGACTAATCAAGAAACGAATGAATTAATGATTAATGATATACATATTATGTTTCATTCTCAACTTTCTATGGGATATTCAACCACGCATATGGATATCATCAATTTAAAGCATGTATTCAAATCGTGTAATTTTCATATGAACATTTCATTTAATATTATAATATTTTACAATGTGAGTCTAATTAGTCACGTATAAATTAAGTGTTGTAGTGCATTCACATGCCACCTGAAGTGAATGTGCTTATAGATACACACGAGACACGGAACATGTCCCCCACAACAAGACTGGCTCCTGTTCACTAGGGAATTCAAAAGAGACTGAAGTTGCATAAAACAAATAGCTTGCAAAAACTAGTGGTGGGTGTAAATGTATATCTTGGGCGACTTATCCTGTGTGATTATTATGTTATGTGCCATTCTCAAACCAAAGACTTCTATCGATACCTATTGATAACATCATTTTAAAGCTGTGAGAATTTTCGTAAATCTCTCAAATCAGAATATACAGGCGTTACCGTTGTAATTATATCTGTGCAAACATGGTCTCACACAACAAACTGTCCACTGTTTCACGTTTATTTAATTACTGACAAAGAATAGATTTAATGGGCAGAAAGCAGTCCATTCAACTGAGCTTCTACAGCTATCACGTAGAGAAACAGACTTATTATCTATCTTACACAGGCTTGGCTAACAAGTTTATTTTTACGACCACATTGAGTATAATTGTTATCCAACTGGGTAATGATAAACACATAGCGGGATATATATAATATAGGTCTGGTTTTAAAAGAATATAAATAACTAAATGCGTGTCATGTATTATAAATGGAAGCGTGCATAACAACAGACGTGTTCCATCAGTTGATTTATAATATGTAATAGACTGAATGCATGTGTAATTTATTTATTGGGGAAGTGGGGGTATATTCTAGAGAAGACAATACAATTTATTGATGATCATTCTTTATCCAACAAAAATAAAACATAGATGTTGATCATCCATACATTTTATTGTCTCCTCAAAAAACACCAGCTTCTAGAATGCATCTCAAACAGTGGGAAAATTCATGTTTAAAACATTCTTCCTTCAAATTAATTAAAGATACATGAGTTAAATATACCGATCATTGTGGACATTCTGGAAATAATGTTAGATGACATTCGTGTTCAATGATATTTAAACTCACCCGAAATAAGTTTGAAAGGGTTAATTTTATTCATATTTCAATACCCCAAATGAGCTGTGCGTTCACTACAAACGCCACACCCCGTTGCATAATGAGACGGGTCGTGACGGAGCGTGCCGATGTGCCGTTCGGTTCTCTCATCTCGTCTTACGAAAGAAGAACAAACAGTCTACAATATTCGTTGTCAAAGCTTTTCCACTGGCGGATTCGAATTCAGAGAGGGCGTTCAGAGTGTTCGACCCAAAAACATCTATCATTAATAATTTTCTAAAAGAGCGCAGTACATGTTATCCTATGACGACTTGGTGAGTCTACATGTATATGTACGGTGAATATGCAGCTGTCAGCTTCGTTGAAATCATATTGAAAACCAGCTTCGGCCAATATCAGTACAGGGTGAGAGACGGATTTGACTTTTATTCCGCCTAACATGGAAATACTATGTAAAGATAAAAAAAATTATACACGAAGATGTCACACCTGCATGATATTAGCATGATGTGACATGACATTTTATCTTATCATATACCTTCTAATCTTTCTGTTCGTCAAATCATTACAGGAAACAGCTACATCATATCTGATCTTACCACACACCTTACAATATTTCTGTACGTTAAATTCTTACATGTAATGTGTACGTTATATAAATAGAGATTGTTACCCGAGGAAGTTTGTCATATGACTTTTACTAAATGAGTGTGATTTTGTGTAATGCCGAGCGAGAGCGAGGGTTATACACAAATATTTGGGTAATAAATAAATTATAGTATATGAGTTTCTATGCCATACTATGTTTACGACACGAGTGCTTAAATATAAGTATTACCCGAGCGAGAGCGAGGGATATACCTATATTCAGGCACGAGTGTCATGGATATAGTATACCATAAACACGAAATAGTATTCGCTTTATTACCGAAATCATTAAATTAATGACAATATGCTAAAATCCACGTTCAACTCTAGGCTGGCGAGCCGCCGTCGCAGTTTGAACGTGACGTCATAGCATTATTCATGACGTCACGTCACGATGAGGATATCTGTCTTTTCTTGACTAATCCCATGTCTCATCGAGTGAGGTAGAAAGGTTATACTTTCACGAGTGAAAATATATAACTTTTCTACCTCACGAGATGAGATAAACATGGTATTTGTCAAGGAAAAAACAGACATTCTATTTCTTATATCATTATTTCTGTGATTTACGTTGAGTTGGGGTGATTTCAACGGTAAACGTACAGCCTTCGCAAGCTGACAATATGACATCATAACATTGTCCCCATGACGTCACGCGAGTGGTGATACAGTTTATCGTCACTCAGTAGAGTGGTGATAAAGATTATCACCACTGTAGCTTGATAGAGGGTTTATTTCACTGATAGATCCGAGTATCTCACTCCAAATTATGTAATAAATATATGTCCCGACATTAACTTCATTTATTAGGGCAACGATATGGAGGTTGATATTTTTCATACGATGCTCTAGGGCAAAATGTCACTTTTTAGTATATGACTTTAGGCTATATAAATGACGATAAAGGAAAGTGTATTGGTTTGACATATCAGCTTATTAAATACATAGTTTATATATCATTTACATGCGACATACAATTAATAAGAATAGAATATAATGTTAAAAGCTGCAGTCCACCAACTTAGGTTGAATGGGAAGTTTCACAACTCCATGTGAACTGCACCGATTGGACAGATGAACGGGCATAATGGGCGTGGTGTGGTAGTAATACATGTTTCACGTTTCCGGTAAGTGACAAATAAAGGCCGTCTGTGTGTACGATTGTGGTGTGGTTCACACAAATCCCAATTCTCATGAATGGAATTAGGAAAGATGAATGGACATTGCCTGGGCCAGGCGCAACCTTTACTTTCCTCTCCCGTCTCAACATCGGGTCCTACTTTCTATCCTGATGGAATCCATCTACATTACATAAACAACCAGCACGTGTTAGGTCGGCAAACCAAGGGTTAATTACATCTCCCTAATTAGTAACACTGCATGTCCGCGACCTGCGGACCACATTCGTCCCACCCACCCTTCCCGCCGCTCTGACGCATCCTGCATGGGGCCGTGTGCAAAACTTGTTTCTATACTGTAGCTATCCCAGTCCGACTGACAGTCCAGTGACTGTATATAAAGTAGCGGCGACATTGCTACTGTGACCACAACACTACACAGAAATCATGAGTAACGTGGAATACCGACCTGCGGACACTCTACCCGTTAGGCTGGCCAGGCCCGACCCTAGCGTTCCTTGGGGGTTCAGACTTCAGGGGGGAACCGACTTCAGTACCCCCCTCTCTGTACAAATAGTGAGTATATTTATATATACCTGTATCTACTTACATGCATACCTATATAGTGTATATCCCGTTATTTACAATACGTGCCACTTATAAACAATGTTTTGATCGTTATATCATTGATTGATATTTAGAATAAGTTTTGGGGGGTTGATGAGTTGGGAAGCGGCGATGTTTTCGCTGACATCCAGTACAATGCGATGGCTGGTAGGGAAGCGCTTGCTATATATGGGTAAGCCACACGCGTGCTCAAAATACCTGAAAGACGAAGTGCAGCCCGGTAACAGCGCTAGACCAGGCAACCGTGTCGTGTTCTACACTTCCACTCAGCTCTACGATCAGCTGATCGGGGTAGAACATTGACGTTTTATTGACACATAGACATTGATTAAAGCTATAAAGACACATGGGTGATAACTGAAATATGACACCTTCTACATGATATCACCTTCCACTTTCACACACGGGACGATTGGCGAGAATATGGAGTACTTCATTTTGGTGTAATAAGTTCGTTTTTTATTTATAAGAAACATGATTTATATTGATTTTGACACATGCTGCAAAATCATCACTTTTCTCCATTACTCATCAACTAACAGGTGTTATGTAGCACAATCAATTTATACATCAGGAAAATATGTGACCTAGATATTATCTTGATGTTGGATATCAACAGTGGTTAAGTGTTTACAAGTGATGAAAGGGGGGGGGGGGATTTAAAACATTCCTGTACAACAGACTTCTATTTAGAAATTGAGGTCATTGGTTAAGAATTGTATCTTCGGCATTTACCAATTAAATCCAATGTGCTAATAATTAAATGTCCAAATAATAAGCATCTCATTTAGTTCATTCTTCTTTTGTCAAATTATATACTCATTTATCTGTCAAATATTTCTATTAAGTCAAATATGTAATAGTTTAAATGTCAAACATTTGTATCTCCTCAACGTTTCTGTTTTTGCTGCAGTTTATATAACTTTCTCAATCGCGGATATTAGGTGAAAGAATACAAAATCATACAAAGTGTTTCCCCACAGCAAACGAGTGCAGTGCATGTCCAGTAAGATTATCCTGACCATTACATAATAACCTGTCAATTGCTCCTATTAACGAGATTATCCAGATGATGATATAGTTATTGATTCATCAATCAACAATGATAAGGAGATAGCAGGACATCTTCATCACTCATCTATCAAATCAATATCAGTACACATGCTGTAACAGTAACAGTAATATAACAGGTGAGTTGATCATCTCTTAGAGGGCTCCTCCTGGTGACATCATAGTTGATCTGCACTATAAGGAGATTTGTCAGGTATTCTCTCACAGGTATTTCCTACCTATAGTACATACACCTGAGGTAAACTGCTCAACAGGTGAAGTGTCATAGTGTGTGGTCCCTCACCTGAAATACTCCTTATTTGGTTCTCTCTATTGTTCATTGTAACACTGTGTTGTGTGTCATAATATTGTACATTGTAACACTGTTGTGTGTCATGTATTGTACATTGTAACACTGTGTTGTGTGTCATGTATTGTGCATTGTAACACTGTGTTGTGTGTATTGTGCCAGTGTACACACTATCATCGGGAACTCTGATTTTCTGGCAGGTTGTGTTATGTTAGTACATTGTAACACTGTCACACTCAAACTGGTTCACACTTTTCACAATAACTAACTATACATGTGAATTATTAAAAAATTATCCATTTGCTGTTCATTTCAATTCAAATTCTTTTTTTTCAATATTAGGATCTTTATAGACACCGGGTATAAAATTATATGACATTGTTTTAAAGGTGAATCTCTGTACCGAAAACATGATTATTTTTACATAATATCATTGTATGATTAAAAGCAATTAATTCATAGCAGAAAGTTCACAAGTGACACTAGGTTGCTGTTAATACTGTACAAATGATTGTATGATGTTTCCCTCAAAGGGTTTATTATAATAAATGTTTGCTTGTTTTGGCAACATTTTAGCTTTGTTTCATGTCACAAATTACAATATCATTCCTTGAGTAACAAAAGTTGCTTTAATATTATGTTGTTGGCAAACTGCAACAATGTTTTACAAATTGCCAGCAGATAGTTGTATTGTATCGTTTCTTCTACACATTTTATAATATTTACACACATTATAATCGTCTTTTTATAAATCACTTGACACATACAAACTGTATCATTGTTAACTTTGTCTGTTTATTCACTTATTCCAGAATCCAGATAAAGCACCTATTCTTTAAAAGCAAGTATTATCAAGTATACTTTTATTATGATAATGTTACCGGTATATTATATCCATATAATGCATTTCATTCTCCTATAATGTATCACAATGTACCAGTGTAAACACACCTATATCATATTACTCCACATCTTCTATCTCTGGTGTATACCTCCACATCTGCAACACAGGGAGTTGGGTAGTCCTGTATCACCTGATCACTGCCATCTGGAGAACTTCTCTTCTCAATACAAAGTCGCTCTATCTGCCACATTGAAATCATAAGTACAATGTATCACTTATTGACAACAACAAGCAGACTCTTATACCAGATCTTTACTCTTAATCTGCTGTATAATGTCTGATCATGGGACCATTAATACTGAATAAATCTCTTCAAGTTCAACAAGCAGGTCATGTATATACAGAGAGAGGGAGTTAACTTTTTAACTTGCCACACTTACCTACCTCTCATTCGATTGCACAGCTGGTTGGCTCAAGTTGGGATAAAAAAAACAACACCCTTTTTCAATCTTGATCGTTGCTTTATTTAGCTTCTTTCATACTTGAACGTATTTAATTGCTTTGGATTTGAAATAGCTTAATTGCTATGGGTTGGAAATAATTTGTTTTGGATCCTTGCTAAGTCTATGATTATTAATACTAACGTAACTACAACTTGAGTGTGTTCAGCAATGATGATATTAGTAATGATGATTTTAATGATAATCCTTGGGATTCTTTCAATTATATTTTGGTGTGTATGTATTCTTTTTCCTCTTTTGAAATTAAATGAAATCATTTGAAAGCAACACTTCACACTTCAAGACAACAGCTGATGTGATGCAGACATTCCTACACTCCACCTCATCTTCTCTTGACACGTATTGTTAAGATCCTTACTGTCAGCTTCCATCTGACGATTGTCAGTCAGTGGAGGTCAAAGGTCAAGTAGTCACATCAGGAGGAATCATCTGGTGTTGTCTTGTCATATCACACAAGCTGCTAACACTAAGTCAGATTTGGACGGACTGACCCCTCTGTGAATAGTTCATCTGGACCCATGTTAGTTAGTTGTTACTGCAGAGTTGTATACTTCATCTCTTATACCTGCTTGCCTGAGAAAATAAATAGATTCAAATGTCATTAGAATCTATGTAAAAACATCGCCTTCATAGAATAAAGAAGCTGAAATTTGTCTTCATTCTTCATCTCCTCAACTTTTAAAGTGCCAATCAAAAAATCCTTATTAAGGCTATATGGCAAGTCTCGATGCATCCTGTGATTGAAGGATTGTTCTGGGCTCCTTTCATGTTATTTACCTCTTACATGTTAGTCTATCATACCTGCAACATGAACCTGTGTTCCTCGCTGGCTGTGCTGTGCAACAAAATTAACAAAATTTAAAATTTAACAAAATTATTTTTTCAAATGAGTCCAACAGAAGTTTATGTCGCAGATATTTTGCTGTGTTTATCTCTTGAAAAATTTCTTTCAAAAGTAAATTTTGTGAAATAATATAGCAAGAATTCATGATACATATTCAGTTTCGATGCTTCCATCAAACACACTTTAACTTAAGAAAAAACATCCACCTTCAAATTCTTTCATGCAAGTTTTACACCTATTCAAAATATTATCTAGTCTGTCAGCGGGCCTTGCGACCTCTGACACGCTAGGTCAAGGGTCAATGATTTCAGGAATGTCCTGAAGTTGAGCTTGACACAGATTAAAGTTTGATAAAGAATAAGGCGGATCAAATGACGAAGTGTCTGGGAGATAAACGCTACTACATTGATAGATCTCGTCTTGCTGGAGAGCGCTGAGTCGCATGATCGCCCAGCTACTCCCATTCATAGCGGTGTCGCATATATACCGTTGGACTCAACAAAGGGAGATTTCAATCAGACATATTTGAGAGTACCTACTGTTTACATGGCAGGCTGATTCATAGGCCAGACACTTTCACCTGGAACCTCGGTGCACGAAAGTCTCCTACACCTAAAGATCACTACTGGTTTTTTGTGGAGAAATTTAAAGGAGTGACAATTGAGGGGTTTTTTTGGTGGGGGGCGAAAATGTTTGAATTGCTGATTTCTCGATTTGACCTAAAGTTGTATTCTCTTTTGTATTTTGACTTATCAATGAAATTTAATTATTTCATCTTATTTTGTGAAATTGACTTGGTCATTATGTTTATCTAAATTTACTTTCATGGAAATCATTTTCTGAAGTGAACATGAACATTCAAGATTATCTTTTTGAAATATTATGAAATATCATTATTTTAATTCACTCACTACATTTTCAAAAAAATTCAAAATAGAATAGCTATATTTGCATCTGAATAAAGAACTTATGCCTCTATATGATGTCAACCATTGCTGTTTGTATAGACAAAACACGTCAACACTAGCAGTGTGTGGATGAGTCACACAGTCCTCTAACTAACCCACCCCAGCCCACAGCTACCGGTACCTTCTTCAGCCCCTGACCCAATCTCTCCCAAGGTGCCTATAACTAGAGGATAATGTCCCACCAGCCAGTGCTAACACTTGCCGGAATACCTCCAGTAATGGACTCCGTCATTACTCACTGTGAATCATCTCACATGTTAAGACGTTTTTTCCCCATAATATGTTAAATGATGAGGAAATAGAATGTTTTATCTCATAATATTGAACAGAGCGTTAAAAGTAAAATCCAAATAATAGGCGTGTATAGTTGTTTTTAAAAGGAATTATTAATTGATTTAGCGTAATTTGACATTAGTTCCTTTTCAATTACATTCTCCAGTTCATAAAATATATCATAAAACATATTTTAATTCTTCAAAAATCAGGCTGAAATTAAATTACCCGGTAAGTTTACAGTATACTGAGTTTAAGGGTTTTTACAATTCAGTGTATCTACCATGTAACAAGCTTTAAAAAACATTTGAGATACTTTGATTCCCAAGTAGGCAGGCGGTTTTGAAGATTTATCCTGGATTATCTACTTACCCAGTGGAGTTGATATAGCGGAGAGATAAGTATTGTGGAAGAGCGTGGAGTTGATATAGTGGAGAGATAAGTATTGTGGAAGAGCGTGGAGTTGATACAGCGGAGAGATAAGTATTGTGGAAGAGTGTAGAGACCCGCCAGCTATGTGGAGAATGTCCCCAGCAGGAAGGAAGGAAGCACTCAGTCTCTATCTGCTGGAGCTTCTTGCTATAGGAATCACTCTTTCATACAAAAGTATTTTCATTGAGATATAGGATATTAAGTCTTTTACCTCTTAAATGTCTGTTATTTTTATATTATTATAAATCCTTAATAAAAATCCATTTTTTGTCAGTATGTCAAATTATGGTCATCAGGAATTCAATTTAAAAAGAATGATATGTGCAATGTAAATAGAACTATTTGGTAATGATGAACTATGAGTTTCTATGCATAAACTGAGGCTGAACCTCTAGAGCTTGTTCTGAAGGCTTCTTCTTTGTGATTGGTACTTGGTGAATGAAGCGTATACTCGCTATATGTAGGTCACAGAAAGATTACTCTTCACCTAGGTTCAGTCCACTCTAGTCCAGACAGATATGTGGTCAACACAGGTGATCTTATATTTTCCATTGCACCTATGAAGAATTCAAACAAGATGAGTTTACCTTGTACAAGTGGGGAACAATAAGAGTTTGTTTATCAGCCGTTTAGCCAAATAATACTTGAAGCAATGATATAAGTGAAATGCTTGTGAATGTAGCGTTAAACTCCAACTCACCTAACTACCCCATTAGCCATTTCAGAATTAAAAATATTATAAGATGTCTGGTCAATTCTCAGATCCAAGATGGCAATTATGGATTAACAGATAAATAATAGATATTATAGTTTAATAAATTAAAGAATTTTGCTGAAAATGTTTTATTCATTATCCTTTCCTGATACATATTTTGATAAAAGTATGTCACTATAAAATCTGAAATTATGGCCCTTGTCAGGAGTATAGGTTCTGTATGTGTATTATGAACTAGGATCCGAGGCGTGTTGTGTAATGTTCGTCTGTGTATCTCGGTTAAGCCACGGTGACCTGATGGTTACTGTGAAGAATTTATTATTGTTTAAACATGAATACAGAATTTCCAGCATTCAAGTGACAGAGACTGTGTATAAAAGGTTGTGGTTTATATGGCAGGTTGTTGAGTGTATTGGCTCAGACAGGATAGACTGACGGTGCTTTTCACTGTTAGACACAAGTGTTGCACTTGATTAGCAATTTCCATCGTTATATGTATATATGTTTGTGTATTCTTGTAACTCAGTCACTGGGCACCAGATAAATGAATTTTGAATGTTGTATATGTCGGATGTATTTGTGTTTATCTTGTGTTTTCTTTTGTATCTCAAGTCATCACCATACCTTTGTTATTACCTTGTGCTGTATCTCATGTATATTTGTATATGTGAAATCTGTTATATTTCTGATGCATGCTCTTTTTGTGGGTTTCAAACCTTGTGACATGTTTATGACATGTATTTGTATTCGGAAGTTTTCCAATCTCATTCAAATCATATCTTTGATTCGTTCCTATGGCTAGATGTATCCAAGATCTGACAGAATCCCGCAGAGCCCTGTGTCCGCTTTCAGAAATTTGAAAGCATGCATTGTCAACGGGAAAGTAACAACTTCCGGCAAACACAGAGCTCTAAGGGACTCTGTCAGATCTTGGATGAGTGACACCCTAAATCTTTAAAACTTAACCTTCCGAACAAATCAAAGATATGATTTTAATGAGATTGGAAATTTTCAAACCTGTATTTCATATTTCTGATGTATGTTCTTCTTCTGACGTCAGATTCTGACAGCTGTTTCTGATGTTTGTTTTGGATTCTTATCTCCTGATGTACAGAGTTCTTAGTCCTGAGATGTAAGTTTAACTTGTCTTGTGTTCTGTGCCCAGGTTCAGCCGGGTAGCGTGTCGGAGCAATGCGGTCTCCGGGCGGGGGACGGGATCCTTCAGATCAACACGGCAAACACAGACAGCATGACACACGAGAGGGCCAAGATGGAGATCGTCAGGGCTGGGAATGAAATCAACTTGTATGTAGCCAGGTAAGCATCATGAAAGATGTTCTGAGATGTATTGTGTATGGATACTGTGTTGAATGATAATCTCAGTGAAATACTCAACTCAACTCACCTCACCTTGAATCTCAAAAAAAAAATGACCATCATAATTTCTATTGTTTATAATAACAGATTATGTTCACACTCTATTTGACTTTTTGAGGTCAAAAAGTACACAAAGTGGTAAAGTGTTGTGGAAATGTTTGACAGTTATTCAAGGTATTCAACTGAAGTATTGAATCATAAGGATATTTGTCACTGAGAATTGTGACAAGTTCTAAAATACTTTTATTACCAATGAAGTTTATCTATGTTTACTGGAAAAAATACTACGGTAAGTATATTATGACAAACTCAAGATGCTGTAAAGCTGTTACATGCAGACAGACAAACAGGCAGACAGACACAAAGACAGACACACAGACACACAGACAGACACACAGACATGTACACCTGCACCGAGGGCACCAGTTTCTATCAAGCTGTGATGCTGAGAAACATTGTTTGAATTGCTAGAAAACAAAATGCTACCAACTTGCATTTTCCTATATTCTATTGTACTACCTCAAGTTGTATATAAGATATATATATATATGATTGTTCCTCCCCCACAGAGGTGCAGTGAAGCTGTGGAAGCCCGAGGTGACCCCACTGTCTGACCTTCGACCTGCAGAACTTACACCAATCAAATCAGCCACCGGCGAGGAGTTCACCCCCGTACAGAAAACATCCCTCGTCATGAACAAACCAGAATCTGTATGTATTCTTATTTTAGGAAAAACTAACTAACAAACACACAAGTGGCTGTGATACTGCCCATGCACTCACTCACACGTCTTTGTGTCAGGTCCTATGTTTTCAAAGCTTTTATACTGCTAAGTGAGTTGTAAGTTAATGTTTTATAACTGTCATCGCATAAATAGAGCTTTGAAAATCTATACCCAAGTATTTTCTTCATGAAAGACATCTATTTTACAGCCACGAAGACATTTTAGTTAATCCAAATGATTTTAGATTAAGTGACGCAATTTATTTTCATGATGAATAAGTTAACATTTTCTCCTTCATGATGCTTTCCTTCTCCCAGGAACCATGCAGAATCGGGAGCAGTCACAACCGTGCTGCTCGTCCATTCGGGGCCTCGGGGGGCCAGGCGAAGACAGCGTCACCCAACGTGATGCACTCCCAGTACAACACGCCCATCGGACTCTACTCCGCCGACAACATCGCTCACTCGTACTCGGCACAGACTGCCGGCATTCAGAAGGAGATGCAGAAGTAAGGGATCTCGAGACCAGTTGGTCGT
Organism: Gibbula magus; assembly: GCA_936450465.1. NCBI lineage: Eukaryota > Metazoa > Mollusca > Gastropoda > Trochida > Trochidae > Gibbula > Gibbula magus. The sequence continues at coordinate 7,717,284 of OW388290.1, read as the reverse complement.
TGTACACAGGATCTGAACCTCTAACAAGATGATTTTAAAGTGGATAGCATAATGAGAAGTTAATGAGATGAAGAATTAGAAAGAGTTATTGTTAAACATAATTCTTTTTAACTGACAAAATTTATTGATTATGCAAATTGGTATGAACTGCAAAGTGAACTGTATTAAGTTGTAGGATACACGACTTCACTATTACAATGTATAGGAGATCTCAGAGTACAATCTAACACTGCCAACAAGCAGGAGGTGAAGATATTACCATTTTCATCAAGCTTTTTTCAGTAAAAATGTTGAAGAAAGTAGAAATATTTTTTCTCTGTCTCTTTTCTCTGTCAAACTAGGTTTTACGGCTATTTCCAGAGTTGATAGGTACAAAATGAGATGTGTGAAGAATTTCATGTGAAGCTGTTCTCTTGAGACCTATATGCTATAAGCAGGTATCATACCCTGCAATGGAGTGCTTCTCAAGAACCTGTAACGATAAGATGTCAAGTATAGGCAATGAGAGGAACCCCTGAGTATTAACAAAATGGTTAAAATAAAATGGTAGAAAGTATTAAAAGAAATAGCTGAATCATTAACAGCGTACTGTTGTCTACATGTAAGGGTGTAATTTTAAGCAAATAAGAAGAGTAAACAAACCAGCTGTTTACCTGGGTTAATTTATAGGAGTCCTGAATTGTGACATGACATGCAGATGAATTGTGATAATTATGTAAACCAATCATCATCCAGCTCGGACACTAGACCAGTGACACTTGCAGAAACGTTTATAACAATCATCAAATCTCTTCCAGTCTGGACATCCAAGCTCAGGATGTAGGAACAAGGATGAGTGGCGGAACCTACCAGCCGATGCCAGAGGGTCAAGGTCAAGGTCAGAATGAGACCGAGGATGAGAGTGCACGATACCGAGAGCTAGCGCCCGGCGAGGAACCGGAGTACAAGGGCTACACTAACCCGCATGCTCAGTCCCGCACCTTTAAGAGTCTCCAGGATAACCTGGTGGAGCAGGGAGAACTCAGTATGTGTGCTGTCCTCCCTCCCTCCTTCCCTCCCTCACACCCGCCTGCATGCTTACAGGCAGTCCCGTCTCACTCAGTCCACCTTCTCAATCTTACTCTAAATACTGCCCAGTGCTAAGCGAAAAAGATATTATATCTGAAACATTCAACAAGTTTATTAAGTTTGAAAACATCAACATAATAAATATTACTTTTTAGCTCATCAGGCCTGAAAGGCCCGATGGGCTTATGGCATGGCATGGCGTCCGTCCTTCCGTCCGTCCTAAAACTTTTCGTTTTTTCGACTTCTTCTCCAGAACCAATAACTCTAGAGAGCTGAAATTTTATGTGTAGACTCCTTGGCCAATGGGGATTCTAAATTGTAAAATTGGTGATCCAGTGACCCCAAATAAGGGCCTTACAGGCCATAACCTAAAAATCTATTTTCATCTTCTTCTCCAGATCAAAAAGGCCTAGAATGCTGTAATATTGTGTGCAGACTCTTTAGCCAATGAGGATTCAAAATTGTAGATTTGGTGACCCTGGGGCCCCAATGAAAGGCCTCACAGGCGATGACCTAAAAACCTATTTTCATCTTCTTCTCCAGAACAAATATACCAAGAAGGCTGTAATATTGTGTGGAGACTCTTTAGCCAATGGGGATTCTAAATTGAAGATTTGGTGACCCTGGGGCCCCAATTAAAGACCTCACAGGCCATGACCTAAAAGCCTATTTTCATCTTCTTCTCCAGAACAAAAAGACCTAGAAGGCTGTTATATTGCACAATGTTACAGCTTTCTACGTCTATTTGGAGAAGACCTAGAAGGTCTCAAGGGCCATGACCTAAAAATCTATTTCAGTCTTCATCGTTAAACAATATAAATCCTGATGAGCTACAGAGCCCATGGCTCTATTTTTACAATGATGGCAATGATTAGTTTCCCTTTGACAATGGATTGAGTGAGATTTGACTTGACATTTAATTACTTCCACAGATTATGTACAAATTCCACAGAGTACATTCAGTCGCATATTTTACTGATCATTCTAAATTCATCAATGAATTTACACAAATAATTCATTGTCTTTAAAAATATTCTGAACTATCCATTCTTGATGATTTTCACCAAACAATGTATATAGCTTTTTAGTGTAAATGCTCTTTAAGAATGTTCATTTGTAAATTAAACATATGTTTCTTTGTTATTCAGACTGCATTACATACCACATCCATGCATATAGCTTTATGGAAAAAATTATAAAACAAGTATATGTGAACCTTTTCAGTCAAGTACACTTGATATATTGCTTTAAAGATTATCTTTATTGATCTCTGATGACTGAAAATAATCTCATTTGTTAAATTTTCTGTGTCATTTTGTTTTTGATTGAAAATAATCTACGGTAGATAAGAAAACACTGGAGAGATCAGTTGAATTTAGTTCCAAGGAATTTAATCTTTTCCTTTGTTAGGATTCCAAAAGAATCCTGTCGCCATGGTAAACTAACAAAAGGTGATTTTAAAAGCATGTTTTCGTCAGTGTGTACAATGTTCTTCAGAGAGAGAGATTTAGAAGAAGAAGAAATGAGAAATTGACCTTTATCATCAAAGTGTTTTTACTATGGAATGCTCCGAATTTTGAATGAAATGAAATGGCACAATATATGTTCGTTTTGATTATGAAATCTTGTTTATGTACCGGTATGTTGTTTACTGCATGTAACCTTTTTTATTTTTTTTATTTTAGATTATTGCAATCATGATGAAAATATATGGATAACTTCTTAATTCTCAATATGAGTATTGACATTAAGACAGATTCTTGTGTTGCTATCAAGTGGTGTGTCAAAATGTTTCAATTGAGAATAGAGATGTAGTTGTCCATATATTTTCAACATTATTGCATGTGTGTGTTTGCACGTTAATCTTCTTACAAGAAATCCACGTGACTAAGAGGAAAGAGATAGAAATAGTTCAATGATCTTCATGCAATTTGGGATTTGGTTTGGGTTATGTTAGAATCAATTTGGGGAATTATTTCTATATCAGTTTATAACAATTATAGTATATAAAACCATTATGAATTCAAATACTGAACGTTATTTCTCAGTTCACTGTCACATCTGATGCACACAGAAATAAGTATCAAAGCAATGTGCCCTTTCTGAATGTGTGGCCACAGTTAGTCCAGTGCATGGTTTGTGCTGCATTTTCCCTTCATCTTTGATGTGATTGACTCATAATTCAAAATGCTTGCATCATTAGTGAAATGGTAGTGAATTAACTAACATGAAACATTAGGGGAATAGAATAAAAATATTTTTGATTTTCATTCACTGGATAACATTGTTCTCTTATAATGTTGAAATTTAATAAAGACTTTTCTTTAATATTTTTAAAATAAAATTTCATATCTGAGAAAATAGAAATAAAACATATATCTACATATTAATTTAGATCACAGACTCCTCTCAATATATTCAGTAGAATTCTTACTTTAGCTAGTTCTTACGTGTACCGTCCTGTGTTGAAGGTGGGTTCCGTTCGGTGAAAGCACCGACTGCACCGCCCCCTGGTGAGAGGAAACCACAACAACCCTCGATGAGATGTGGAGGCTGTGATATGCTTGCTCAGTGAGTTACAGTTCCATCTCCTCAAACCTTGATAATCTTACTTAAAAAATCTACAATATCAGCTCAACAAATAGCAGTACAGGTTCTACTATTGTGCAATGTGAAGAAGTACAAGAATATTTTCAAATTTGTTTTAACATTATTGCTTTGATTTGTTTTCATCACACCAGGAGTTCTGCACTTTGTCTGCAGTAAAAGAACTGTTTTTTACAATGAGATTGAGGTACAATACTACACTGGACTCCATTGACGTTCCACTCTGGTTTCACTAGGAACTAACATTCTCAGGCTTCATACCTTTGCAATGACACAACAGTGTTGCAGGCTTTCTCTTCACAATAAAACTAGTTCCTACTTTCAACACTGACGTTAATCCCCAAGTCAGGTTTAAAGAACCAATCAGACGAGGTGGGGAGTAACGTCACTTTTGAAAGCGGAGGAAATCAGGCCTTGCCTCTAGGAGAGAGTGAAGACGTCAGACTGCCTCCATCAGAGATTATCGAGGTTGCATTTCTCAGTTAGATCAATGCTTTTATATTATTTGTAAACTTTTTGCAGATAAGAATAAGGTAAAGATGATGAAGGAGATGTCAGGGAACCGTTTTGTGTTGCAGGGGAGTTATAGTGAAAGCCAACGGAGTCCCCTACCACGTGGCGTGTTTCAAGTGTGCTTCGTGTGGGATGAATCTCAAACAGAAAGGTGAGACTTCATCATGGACATTTTCTTCAGATCTAACAGTCTACAAAATGCTGATAGTGACTGAGATTCGATACTGCAAATACTAAATAATTTCTTATATGAATAGGTTATCCATAAATTATTCTCAACAAAAATAGTTAATGATATAATTATGTCAATTATGAAATTAAAAAATAATACTCTGTTTTATTCATTGACATACTGATAAAACTTCATATCAATTATAGAACTTCCAATATTACATAACTTTTATAATTGTCTGGTATATGATTTGTAGGGATGAACAAGATGTTCTTTTTCGATATTTGAATATGATGCTTGAAATGGATAAAACTTTTAAGCCATATTTATAAGTCAAGTCATGCCAAAGTTAAGAAATATGTTACAAAGGTAGATCCACAACACTATATATATGACACAGGTCTTCTATTAAAAATGTTAAATTGAATTAATTCGATTAAACCTTAATATTTATAACTTTATCAAACCGTGTACAATGCAGGCTACTTTGTGATTGAGGACAAACTCTACTGTGAGACCCATGCCAAGAGGATGGCCCAGCCCCCCGGCGCCGACATGGTTGCCGTGCCCGTCTACAGGTGAGCTCCTTGCTTCACTGATTAGATAAGGTAACTTTTAATTTATGAAATTAAGAAGACAAAAGTAATTTTTTAAAATAATTTTTAACGCTTTCAAGAATATATCTTTGTCATTAATGTATACATTTATCTGGTGTTTGATTACAAGTACATGTATTTGGCACTATCACAGATTGTAAACTAATTTGAAATGATTATATGATATTTTTAAGAAGATCAGATATTTATATATATAAAGCATTTTAATTTTCTAATCTCTGGAGTTTCATTAATGTGGTATTGTACATACAGTTTGTGATCTTCTTGTACACATGACTATTCAACACCTACCGGGTATGTCATCTATTGCAGGTAAAGCGATGCTGGGAGAGTCCAATGTTCCGTGTGTAAGAAGTCATCCCAGACCCACTTCCAGATTCCCCAACACCCCTCTGCTTTGTAAAAGGACAACCCGAGAGAAGAGTCTAAGTTTAGATGGAGGGGTGATAGCACATGAAAAGAAAACATTAGCTTTAACTAATGTTTATAATTTTATTCATTTTCTAGTTCTCATATAATTATCATAACAAAACTTTTTTCAGAAATAGGTGGAAAAAAGGTGTCATATGGTATAATTTCTATAAAAATCAATTTTTACATAAAAATATTTTCAGAATAATTATATAGATCAATAAAGAATTATTTATCTTATTTAAATTAAATTACACTAATTTCAAGTGAAAGAACAAAGAATCATCATGATCATGATCATCATCATGAAAGTTTATTTTATGTCTGTGCTATATTTTACTGGTTCACACCCAATGCAGTCTGCAATATGGCAAAGATTGAGATCTGATATTATTGGTACATTGAACAATGTATATCTATACTTTCCTTTTAAGTTGTTATTGCAGTTATCCTTTAGGGTATTTTGTTGATTGTTTGTGTTTATTTCCTGAAAAGAATGACACACTACCGGTTCATCAATTTCGTTCGATAGGGTTATTTTAGCTTTTCTGTTTATAGTTTGTTTTATCATTTCTATGAATGTTCATTCCAATTGCTGTTAGAATAGGCATTGTGAATCAACTTCTGGCTGTATTTATTTTGCTCAAATATTTCCACACATAAATTCATCATCTGTGGACATCTCTTTCTCGTCTCTCCTCAATTCAAGGTTCAATGATATAAACAGGATATACATTGTGTGATAGAAATATTTGTTTAGCTGCATAATTAAGTGATAACTTCTTGTTTACATAGAGCATAATTCAGGTCAGTGACATTATCTGGGATATCTGTGATAAGTGTTTTAGTGCTATGTGATGACAGGGGAGGACTATTAACGATATGTGTTCAGATTTTGCTGTTTTAGCCTAGGTTAGAGTGATGGAACTTTATACAAGTCATTCATGTATGTTACTGAGTGTTGGATTTTACATTTTACAGTTGTGTGTCAAGGTAATTTCTCATGTCTTGTTTGATTGGTAACTGCTACATTATAAATATCATAAGATAAGGAATCAGTAAGTGAACCCCACTTTCAATAAGTGAACCCCCCTTTCAATAAGTGAACCCCCTTTCAATAAGTGAACCCCCTTTCAATAAGTGATCCTCCTTTCAATAAGTGAACCCCCCTTTCAATAAGTGAACCCCCTTCCAATAAGTGAACCCCCCTTTCAATAAGTGGACCCCCTTTCAATAAGTGAACCCCCCTTTCAATAAGTGAACCCCCCTTTCAATAAGTGAACCCCCTTTCAATAAGTGAACCCCCTTTCAATAAGTGAACCCCCCTTTCAATAAGTGAACCCCCCTTTCAATAAGTGAACCCCCTTTCAATAAGTGAACCCTTCCAATAAGTGAACCCCCTTTCAATAAGTGAACCCCCTTTCAAGATTCCATGGAGATAATGAGATTAGAGAGGTAATGATATTCAAATTTATTAACCAACATCTATTTGTTGATATTACAGATGTTAATGACGCACTACTTCCAGAAAGCAATATGATAAATGTTACTGATATTTGTTGAATAACATTATTTTTGTTCAAAGATGTTTTCCTATTGTTGTGTTATGTGAGTCACACTCGAGAGTTCTGTATAATGCAATTTGTTTTCCTTGGAGTGTTATCTTTAATATTTGTACAAAGTGTGAATTCTGCCAAAATGTTCCCTCCAATACCAAGATTGAATTAATCACAAATGTCAGGAAACAGTTTTAACCATGAAACGAATCAAACCAAAGGTCTTTGTCAATGCGTGAAATGATTGCTCATCAATCAAATGAAAGGGAAGTTATTCAAGCAAATAAAGGAAATCAAAACCAAGCAGTTGCTCTGTAACATTGATGTATATAGTGAATGTCACTGTGACACAGGAGTATATTGTATATTCAGTGTAGGAGATGAAGTGTCATGTTTCTTGATTTTACAGTAAATTGGTGAAACTAAAAGACCTTTTATAAAATGATTTTATGAAGGTGAAGTTATCACAACATCAAGTGATACAATAAAGAATTGAATATTAATGAGAATGAAAACAGTTTTTGGATATACAACTATGTTTTGTATTGGTGACATATTGATCACAATCAGACTAGAGTCTATGTCGACATGTCGCTTATACAGAATAACAAAATTGTAGATCCATAAATATTGTCTTTATTCTTCATTCCTCCAAATTGTACTCTCTCAAGAGATTCTCGACTCAAAAATCATGACTGTAAAAATAATATATTTATTACTATTTTGTGAATGATGATGATCAGAGTAAATATTTTCCAGGGTATTTTGATAGACATTTGTTTATATTTTCTTGACAAATGTTGAACACCTCCATGTTGTTGACGGTAAGCTCGGACATGAGAGGGTGTCCGTGTACGCTAGACTGGTGCTATCATTACAGGGTGGTTTCTAGGTGTCATGTGACTGTTTTATCAAAGCAATAAAATAGTGTTTTCTCCAAATAGTTTGTTTTGTTATTGTTTCTGTGAAGACATTCATATCAAGAATTCGTACACCAGGTTTTGTGGGAAAACTGCTATGATACTACATTTGTGCAAAGGAAATAATGAACGAACAAGCAGTTGTCACTAAGGTGACATGATCCCCTGCCTCAAAGTAATGCTTCAAAACTAATGTCAAGATCAGCAAAATCGACTGAGCCCTGGCCCTGGGTAAGTTTATGATGAGAATTCAAGGAACAGTTCCTGTATTGTCGATCCCCCTGACATGCTTAACATGTCAAAAAATTTAAAGTTCCGCTGTGACTTTGAGAATAATGTCAAGGTCACCAAAATCTAATCAACCCTTTGTCTTCCTTAGAAGATGCTTTGTGTAAGATATGATGGAATTCCAGTGTACAGTTTTAGAGATGACAAGCTTACATGCACATTAACATGTCCAAAAATTCAAAATTCCGCTGTGACCTTTAGAATAATGTCAAGGTCAAGTGAATAGTACTTGAGTTATTCTATTTCGTACGGACGTACTCAGCCAAATACTATATCACCAGCTTCGCGCTGAACGCGTGACGGGTGATAAAAATACTTTCTTCTTTATTGCAAATATACACAACACTGATGAAGGAGTAAGCATATACTCCAAAATGTCTTGTATGTTCACAATAAAGAAGTTGTTATCCAGATAATCTTGTTTCTCCACATATCTTCAAATTTGATGATACCCTTAATAATACAGGGAATGACTTTGGTGACCTTGACTTTTAAGTCTGTTTTTAACCATGACTCATTAAATCAAATGTCTTGAATATCAGCGGATAAGCAGAACAAAAACTAATCTTTGGTGATCATGTATACTTGTTTACTCTATAGCTTATTGCGTTATGGCTTATGGCACCTGATATCTTCAGAATTGGTGTCAGCCTTCACTGGCAAGACAACCCAGCAACTTAGGTGACCTTGACTTTATTTTCAAGGTAACCGTGACACTTTGACTACTTTCAACTTTTATTAATGCCTTATCTTCTATACCGTGGTACCGATTGTCTTCACCATGGTCTGTTAGAGTGTCTGTTAAAGGTCATCATGACACATTCTTCCAGTATTAATGTTATACATGAAAAAAATAACTTCTGATCAAATGGAAAATAAACTAGTAAATGTATCTTACTTATTGCCATGTTTGTTAGTGGCAAACACATGATTTGATGAGGCTTTAACGATTACTGTATATGCTTCCTCGTCCTTGTTGTCCCCCGCCACGGAACGGGGGACTAAGTATTCAGCGGCGTCCGTCCGTACATCCGTACATCCGTACATCACATTTCTTGTTTACGTGATATCATATGAATCATTGCATCCAAAGTCTTCAAATTTGATGTCTACCTACATTGTGGGAAGATGCACACACCAGTCAATTTTGGTGACCTTGGCCTTAATTTCAAGGTCACCACGACACTTTGCCCACTTTTTGTACTCTTGTTTACGCGATATCTCATGAAGTGTTGCATCCAAAGTCTTCAAATTTGGTGTCTGCCTACATTGTGGGAAGACGCAGACACCAGTCAATGTTGGTGACCTTGGCCTTATTTTCAAGGTCACCACGACACTTTGACCACTCTTTGAACTTTTGTTAAGGCGATATCTCATGAAGCGTTGCATCCAAAGTCTTCAAATTAGTTGTCAGCCTACATTGGGGAAAGACGCAGATACCAGTTGATTTTGGTGACCTTGACCTTATGTTCAAGGTCACCACGACACTTTGACCACTTTTATAACTCTTGTTAACTTGATACATCTTGACCGTTGGACTCAAAGTCTTCAAACTTGGTGTCGGTCTACACTTGGGGATGACGCAGACACCAGGGGATTTTGGTGACCTTGACCTTTTTTTAGGGTCACTGCGACACTGTGACCACTTTTCAAACTCTTGCTTACGCGATATATCATGACCGGCGGGACCAAATGTTTTCAAATTTGGCGTCAGTCTACATTGGAGGATGACGGAGACACCATTCGAGTTGGTGACCTTGACCATATTATCAAGGGCACCTCTACACTTTGACCACTTTTTGAACTCTTGTTAACGTGATACATCTAAATAAGGGTATGACAGTGGTTAAATATGATTTACCATTTTAAGTACTATTATAAAATGCAACGATAAAGGTTTGTGAGCTTTCAAACACACCAATTTTATGCCTACAGCACCATCATTAAGTGACATTTTTGTAGCATATTCCTTCTTCATTTGCCAGTCATACCTCTGGCGGTGACGAGTGCTTTATGTTCTGTGGTCATATAACCTCAACTACAAATGAAATAATTCAAGACGATGGTTAATGTGCCTACATTGAGAAAGTACTCATAGCAATGTTCATTATTTACTTGTTTCTTCCTGTTTGTTGTACATTTATCTTTCATAGATACATGCATCATTTGATAGACACTTTTATCTACGAAGGAAGGACTTTTCATTCCGACAATGCCTTCACTTTTTCTGTAGGCACCTCGGTAACGAGCCCCCTTGAGTGAACGTGTACAAGCCTCGAATAGAGACAAAACAAGTACATTGTTACTTCTTCCTTAGAATGCAATTTTGTGTTGACATAACTCAACCAATTTGGATGGTAAATGATAAATGTGGTGACTGGGAAATGCCTTATTATTTGATAAATTGGTCTTTGCCTCAGTAATAATTAATGATTTAATACATGGTGAGCTACAGAGCCAATGGCTCTAGTATTTATTATTCATGTAACATTACTAACAATAGCCTACAGTAGAAATAACTTGTACACATTCCAGGGGAGAGGAAGAGAGGGAGGAGGATTTGACAGTGACAGGAAGTTTGACATATTTGACTTGTATTCCTTGTCACAAGACCATACAAACGATGCCATAACTGTTTACCTCGTAACCATGACATATATGTTTGGGATAACGTTTTTATTGGTATGATGTGTATGATCAGTTTGTACCCCTTGTCACACGATCGGTATCATGATGTCCTAACTTTGGACTATGGTGTAGGACACATTTTCTGTAACATTAACCATGGCCAACACTTCTGATTGGTTAGTGATAGGCCGTTAATACTTGGCTAGTCTATCCCTTTTCACTAGGCTATAGCCTACATGCGAGTTCATAATTTCCAAAGACCATCTCATCTTAACAGATCTAGATCAGGAGATCCTTCATGAATATACCCTACTTATATTTAATCGCTTATTTACAGGATCTACTGGGCAGTAACCCAAGCGCTGGGCATGCCGTATGAGGAGTTATCTCCAACCAACGCCAGTGACGGCCGTCTCCCTCTGATGATGGTGTAGCGTCAGTGCCTCGTGGACACCAACCTTCACCAGCCTTTAACTTCTTGTCCGCTTCAAACGTGACCCATTATCATTATCACCAAACGCCCCTCACCCCTGCGATTCTCAAATACCGGTAGATTTGAGAGTCAACAGCAACATATAAATATGGCATCTTTAGATACATCCTGATGAAAGACCCGTACAGATAGCAAAGTCTAGACAATACTAGATTTAGACAGCGAGATATATGTATCCTTAGACACGATCCAGGTGTAGCAAATTTTAATCATTATATATAGGCTTGCTGAGTAAGTAATAAATGCCTAAAGAAAGGCAACACTTTGATTAAAAAGACAATTATATTGTGTCAATCACGATACCCAAGAAAAAAATCCTTTTGAGAAGTTTGCCAGGGAGAACTTAAATCAAAAGATGTTTTACATATTAAAATTATACAAGAGTTGCACAGTTACAACTCGGTGAACTATTTGAACTTGATTCTAGCACACGCCTCTCTTTCTATAACCTGAGATTGTCTAAATGCAAGTTCATGCTCCACTTACTAATGATAAAAGAGTAGCTACATAATCGCTGGTAAATGACAACGTGTACATGAACAAGATATTGTACATGAACAGCTGTAGAATAAATACCAACATAATTGTAAGACAACGAAATTTTAGGAATAACAACTTCTTTATTGTGAACATGCTCGACATTCGTAAATGCTTATGAGTATATGTTTGCCCTTTATTCATCGACGTAATTTATATCTAATATGTGCGAGTTCTCATGGCGGATAGGAAAGTTCATTGCAGAATTAATTACGTAACATGGGATTTCGAAAGAACGATCGTGAAATATGTTAAGTACTTCTCTAGATTTGATTTAATAAAAAGAAAAATGTTGATGATAACGGCCATAAGTATCATTAAAATTAAACATAATTATCATCTTATATTTGTCGTCACCATCACCACCATCATCATCATCACAATCATCCTCTCTGCCATTACCTCCTTGTCTTACTGATCTGTCATCGTTATTATTGTTGGGATCGTCAGCAACAGCATCGTCATTGTGATAATCTTTGTCGACACCATTAGTATCATCATCGTCATCATCAACATCACGATAGACATTATCGTCACGTAAAAGCACGAGCGTTAATGTCATGTTCTTCACAAACAGAAAGTTTACTGACATCCAGAAACTATTTTCAATGGCAATTTGTATTCTGTGTATAAAGTTAACACAAATAATAAATCTCTGGCTGCTACATGAATATAAGAAAAAAACCATGATACCGAGGAGATGGTAAGGTTGTGGACCCTGATAGGAAGGGAAAAACCCGAGGGTGCGAAGCATCCGAGGGTTTTTCCTGACTATAAGGGTCTACAACCTTACCATATCCGAGGTAGAATGGTTTCTCCATATTATCAACCGCTTTTGAGTGTATAGGGGATTCTCAATATTTATGCATGCATACGACCTATGACCTTCCCGAAACGAAAGCGAGGCTAAGGCCGCTTATTTCCTGGTTCGCGTAATGGCTGCACGTCGGCAGTACGTGCCGCTGCATGTGTTTTTCGGTTTCTATCGACGGGAACTGAATGAATAGGTATGGTTATATCGAATTCCAGCATTACAAGGTTTTATACAAGTGTTTTTGATAATAAAATCGACAAAGTGAAGGGTAATTCATCCAGGTTTAGCGGTAAACGACGTTTGTTTTGGATAGTTTTTTTCGTGGTAAATTCAAGTTTTATTTCGGCCCATAAACGGGAGGATCTGTATTTCTCGTTTGGCTAATAATGTCAATCATTTGGCAAAATATATCTCCATTAAAATAATGTAATTCCTGTAAAAATTCTGAATCTGTAATTATAGGGTCGGTGGCCGTCTGCAGTCACTAAACCTCTTGAAGGTGCTGCCCCATCCCTCATACACACAATATTAATTGAAAGCTAAGTACAGCTTTTTAAATTCGTATCGACCTAGATGGTCAGAATATTTTTCCAAAAATTAGACATTCAAATAAATCATAAATATTCATTATTGAAATCAAGAGCTAAATATAGTGTATAGACATGAATAACTAAATTATTTACACCTGTACTACATGAAACATTAAATTATACCAATCAGAATTGTACTAATGACCAGAAATATCTTAAACAGAAAATTATAAAGTATATCAAAGTTGAATAAACATAAGTTTATCTTTATAATTTAGGTACTATTTGATATTTTTTAGGACCATGGGAGTAAAATTTAAGACAGGCCAAAACTTAAATAAGGAAAATAATTGTTTGTTAAATACTAATGTTAAATCATTTACTTAGGTATAGTCATCACTAAAAAAAATAACAAACATAAATAACAAACAAAAAAAACAAAAAAATTAAATTGAATTAATTGAGGTTAATGTTTCAAAGTAACAAGTAACATCATGAATAATGATTGAAATATAATGTGCAATATTCACATGTGTACATGCATGTTTCAATACAATCTATATATACATGATAGATTATGCTCAAGGAGGTGGTGGTCATGTTTGAGAAATAGATGTTTTTCTTTTTTTTAATATACAAATAAAATTGAAATTAAATTAAAATGCACAATAGTTTTTAATTATTTATGAATTATTGATAAGAGACACACTCCCACTGAATACTTTCTATTCTGACTTAGATGATCATCTAGAATAATTCATAAAGTAAAAAAAGGGACCCTGATTGCAAAAGGCAGGTGGGTACATACTACATAGGGTATTCAAATGTTCATGCCATGTGTGACATGGGTTATAATATATCACATTAGCACTGGGAGATTGTAACATGTTACTTTATTTTGAAATGAATAGAATTCAGTAAATAAATTAAATTTGTGTAATTTAAAATAGCCATGCAATATTTAGAAAATTATTTTTCAACTTTGAATTACAAGGAAAAATTACATATCTCCTAACTTTTGAATTGGTCTCACTCCTTTTAGTTGTATATAAAGATGTATATTTGAATTAAAAAATTGCTAAAATAACTTTAATAACAGATCATTAGCTACAAATGTACATGATTTTCAAATATGTAATTCCTGTTTTGTTCCACCATTCATTTAATTGATTGTGTGTACAGTTGTCAGCTTCTTACATAAACTAAACACTATGTTTCTTTTAAAGTAGAAATCCTTTTCTTATGAAATATATTTTTGTAAACATCTGTTTAATTTTCAAAGCTTATTCACATATCTGCAAGTGCTCATAAACTGGAATCCTCACTTCATTGATGACATTGATTACTGACTGATTATTGAATAACTTTCCTCAAACCATTAATTAAATAAAGCCACAATAGATTGCAAATAATTGCTAAAGATGTTTATGTATTTCTTACACATAAATAAGAACGTTATTTTCATTGTTCAAAAATGATTTTGCTACTCCAGACATACAAATGACTTACTAAACAATAAAAAGTAGAACAGATTATATATATGTTTATTTGATTGAATAATATCTGCTTTACTGCTTCAACAACAGAACGTAAAATAACCTGTACTAATTGGACTGTAATTGAAACTATATTTAAATGAACAATTTGAATCAATTTAGACTCCAAAATAAAAGAAAAATTAAACAAGAATTTGGTTTGTTTACAGTGAGTTGCACTGAATGACCCTTTTGAAGCTCGTAGGCATGTCACAAGAGGCGACGGTTTAAATAGCCGAATGATGGCTAAGATTTGAAAAGTTTCTGCCCACCCAGTGACCATATACAATTATTTCTTGGCATACATGGGTAGGGTGTAAATTTTCATTCGTATTTGTTCAAATTAGAGCACTGAAACAACAACGAGTTTGACAGATTGACAGTTCAAAATGACGGTAAACACAACGAGGAAATCCTACCGTAAATTATTCGAAAAACATCGCCTTGCATGTAAAATAGTATCCTGGGCGGTGGTTATTGAAGATAATCGACAGATGCATCGATCTTGAAAGTTTTCCAAGTGATTTTATCATTATTTTTAATAAAAGTAAGTGTTATTTAGAAGAGCTACCGACTTGTCAATGCTATGTGAATGGTACTTCCGGGTTTGGAAGCGGCCTTAGCCTCGTTTTCGATTTAGCGCACGCGGTTCCATATGCCTCATAAATATTCATGAGGCAATATTAAGAATCCCCTATAGCAGGCTTTTTAATTGTTATCGCGTTATATTGAGGATCCCTGGTAAATAGAGTCGTTCATAAAATCCTTGTTTGGAAACTGAAATAAGCCTGTTACCAGTCGCGCTATATAGGTTGCTTTGTACCGTAGAATTTCATCTGCCTCGTTTGCGCAGTAGACTAAAGCTCCAGCTCACGTACTACAGGTGTTAGTGGATACGGGTTCGAGATGCACTTTCTTCAAAACATTTGCTGTCATAAATTTGAGAAATTTTTCAAAATTAGTCAAAGTTAGTTTCTTCAGGTCTTTACTTTCAAGCCGTCATCTTAGCAAATATATCAGGGTTTACAATCATTGTAATTCCTTCTAACAGGGTTTACAACTGCCTGTGTAACCCTATATGGCTAGTAGGTTGACAAACGAGAATATCACACTTGGATCTGAGTTGAGGTAAGTAAAGCTTTATCAACATGTAGCAGGGTATCAAAGGATAACCAACGCTGCTGGGTATGAGTACAGTGACATTTTATTCCACAACACAAAGATGAAGTAGAAATGAGACACCCTGCAACAATACATACAAACAATAAGTACATTTGAATAATAATAAAACAATTGATACATAAAACACAAATGGCAGGATTACACATAAATTAATGGATACATGTTACTTGATTACATTACAATACACATTTGAAACAAACCATATGTATGATAATACAATGTGATAATATATCAACTAACACATTTATAAATATAACACATCATACACATTACAACATAATATACTATACTACGTATGATAAGTGCATGATTTGTTATTATGATTGGGAAACATCAACAAGAGTACACATGATGATAATAGTTATATAATACAAACATAAAATACAAATGTTAAATACAAACTATTATAAAGTTACAATAACCTACCAAATATGTGGGAATTGGGTGAGGTGTTGCTTCACGAGGACACCCAGGCCATCCCTTATAAACCTAGAATCGTAAATTAACTAATGATAATACTGAGTTAGACTACTAATGAAATACAAATAAAATATTGGATATTATTGATAATAATATTACTTACATTATAGTACATAATTTATGCATGATAGAAATACATACTATTGATAAATAAAACCAACTTATACTTAATATTAGTGTTACAAACATAAATGCTTATGCTATAGAAGGATACTATAAATGATTGCCGTAGCACATTATTACATGTGCCATACCGATAGATGTATGTAAAATAATAAACTATACTGATTTAGATAAATGATTACAACATATTTGCATATAGAAATGTAACAATGTATATATATAAATATAACAAAATAGTAGCATGTGATGACCATAAGATTGCACTTACACTACCTTGCAAATATATGATAAAATACTAAACCTATGATTATTACCAACGTGATAGCAATTACATTATCACATAGTTACACAAAGCTGTAAAAACTTACTTTTGCAGTATTGAATGATATATGTACATAGTTAAAATATAAAATATGGTTAACCTAACACCTGTTAGTTATGTTTCCTAATATAACTATCAGATTAAAATTACCTTATCTGCATAATATAATTATTTATAGACACAAGAGTTACATGTGCCAAGTAATAAATATTAATGATAAAGATTAGCCTAAGCGCTTACCAACGCATAAACTACCATTAAAATACATTCATACAAACATAGACTACCCCTATTTCCTATGTATATAATAATTAATGATGAAACATATGATAAGGTAAATATGAAATGCTAATTATTTACTAACCTGTGTTTGATAGAATTGAGATAAAAAAAAAAAGAGATGTGAATCTGTCTTTATTCAAATGGTTCAGTCGTGCTTTTCGAAACAGAAATATTTGAATCAGGGTAAATGCGAGGGTTGACATTCATGTATATTTAAGTACAAAAAAGAGAAGTGTCAGTCGGCAGCACAACTATGTCTTTACAAGTGTACACATTGAATAAATATGATTTTAGCTATGTCTGTAACAAATATGCCTTGAACAATGCGTGTTGACAAAGTATGAGGTTCACAATTGCATCATACACATCGACACTATTTAGATCTGCAAATCGATTTCCACTGTTTTGGGGTTTCGAGGCAGATGGAAAATCCTCTTAATTTACCTCAAATAGAATTAAACCCGTATTTGACACGACCCGTACACACTGCCAGGGAATGTTGGTTACAGTTAGAATGGAGTCTTTGTGAATTTTGCGAGAGAAACTTGACCATTTGTAACATATATAGTATTTGTAATTATAGCAAGTTCTGTAAGGTAAGGTTTATGTGCAATAATTGGCTTATAGACGTTCAAGGTTATGTTTTTGTATATCCATCTTCCCTACGGGATATATGCATGTAGTATATCTTGAATAGTATTTAGTTTGAGTTTAAATGACAAACTATATACATATCACCCATTATCTGTTATCGTATACAGGTGCTCGCCAACTGACCACTCAATGCCAGGGTTATATTCAGGGGCATGCAGAGATCGATGTATGATTACGTCACAGAGGGGCGTATTACTTACATATTACTTACATCCCCGCGTGCTGCACGTGCCTGGATCATATGTTTACTCACGCACATGAAATAGATATAGTTGAACTAGATCCATCAGCTAATAGATTATAGTGCTGCTCTGGCGTTTCTATCAGGAATAACCTCTGTGTTGATGTCGAGGTATTCGTGTAAACTCATATAGAAACGGTACTGACTATTAACAGTGTTCATTGTGAGAAAAATATTACGATAGTTACATACCATTCAGATGGTGAAAGACAAATTGCATTTGAATCTCAATTTCTATCTGCTAGTTCATGAAACATTTCACAGGGTACAAGCGTATGTCAGACGACAACTGTACCAAACAAATACATCCTGCTATGTATATATGTTAAAAACAAATGTAGCATGTCCATTGAGATAACGACTTAGAAGATTTGTTATGCCAACACTTAGACTCTGAAACAAAATATAAAAAAGGGCCTCTGTTTTCTGAATATCCCTGTTCTTGTAGCTCCTTTTCAATATTTAATAAAACAGTGGTATTTACGAATAAATACTTTGTTCAGAGATTGAGTGTAAGACTAAGATCTGTACAATGCTTTTACAGTGGACGTCAAAATATATGCAAGTTTTTGTAATTGAAATGACATAATGCAAAATTTAAAACACGTTTAAACATGACAAGTAAAAAAACCATAAATGTGATCTTCTGACGTTAGACACTTACAATATTGTAATTGTTTGTCAGGTGTGTTTTTTTCGTACTTCACGAAAAACAACAACTTAATTTTCCTAACCCATATGTAAATAGTAACTTAATAGCTAAGATTAACTTTACCTATAAAATCATGATTTATTTATTGAACGCATAACTCCATTTCAGTATTGTTTATTTCCTTGACTTGCAATTTCAGACAGATATATTGACTTAGATGTCCTACACAACATAAAGCATGTGCAAGATCGCTAATATTGATACTCAGTCGTCGTCCAGAGCAAGAGCCCTGTTCTCTATAAGTTGACTGACTATATATATCATGTCTAGTTTCTTTAGCAAATAGTTGAATGATCTATAACAGTGCAATTCATCATCATGTGCTTATTCTTATATGTTACTTATCACATCTAAAAGTAAACCACACGTTAACAAATAGCATACGCAACTTCAAATATATAACGTATCCTTTTATTAGTAACAGGTAGCCAGCTGGTTATGATGACCCCTGTGTAAATGTTCTGAACTCAGTTCACACGGTGACATTTGAAAGTGAAGATCAACACACTCCCTAACTATAGTTATGTCAGCTATGAGACAAGAGAAAGGTTCACTGCGTGACACGGGGATACATGTAGCATATACTACCCCACGTCTGTTTGTTAAACAATGATATACAATGAAATACATTACGTGCTTTGTGAATAAACCTCAAAATACTATGGAAGGGCGTATCGGGATGATATAGAACTGACGTCACAAGACACAACTTACATTTACAATATAATGTACTGAGAGGTTGTAAACAAAGAACCATGACGACGCCAGATCGATAGATGCGTGTTGGTAATTGTATACACACCACATACTTGTAGTATTTACTTTAGGAAACGGACTACCTCTGATCTGTTTCCGACCAGTCCTGCGTTCAAATCCGGTACAGTGGGCTAGCTGCATGGTGTACCGCTGTAGTTGACAAGTAATGTTACAATATGGAACGTTTAGCTTTGTACTGCACTATACATGAGAAAGGGGTTTTCAACCACTGAATAATGAAAACAATATATATCTAAGAATAAGATTTATGTTGTCTTAATTTCGAAATATATAGGACTCCGCGAAATGACGTTTACTGCCAAACAAACGAATCGAAATTATTGCATTATAGGTCCCCAGGAATGTATCGATATTTTATCAACCACATGTATTTACTCATTTATACTTCAGGAGCGACGTTCACATAAGTTCTTGGAACTGTATATTTTCATTTTCTTTGGTGAAGTAATAGTTTAAATCAAGTAATGTTACAATATGGAATGTATAGTTGTGTACTGCACTACACGAGAAATAAAATACATCTTCATTTTAAAAAATTAAAATATACGAAAACAATATTTATGATTATGAGGGTTTAGATTTCTCCTATCTTATCTCAAAATATACGATCATTTAATTGTATAAGAGAAATCCAGTTCGTACATTTACACGTCAGTGGTAATGTAGGGAATTCGAACTTGTTCACGGTAATGACCAAACAATGCTCATATTCAATATTCAAACATAACTTTCTGTATAATTGTCATTTTCTTTTAGAAATTACTTATTAGAAGATTCAAAACCAAATCGTCTTGATTATACAGGTACAACACTGAATAACACTGGTGTGGAATGTACCTGTCAGTTTTCAAAGATAAATTAAAATTTAAAATCGAAAATATGTAAAGAAACTGCATGATTAAAATGAATTCAACAAACAATCCATCGGGGAGATTTTATTTCATAACGCTTCACAAGCGCACATATTCAGTCGCAAGAAATTTAGAGTTAAATCCCCTGCTAGTAGGCAAGCGTGACATTGTTTACAAATAGATCTGGTTTTGTTTTAATAAAGTTGAATGGTTTACAAGGTTGCTAGTGG
Source organism: Gibbula magus (assembly GCA_936450465.1). Taxonomy (NCBI): domain Eukaryota; kingdom Metazoa; phylum Mollusca; class Gastropoda; order Trochida; family Trochidae; genus Gibbula; species Gibbula magus. The sequence goes on along the minus strand of OW388290.1, from coordinate 7,696,741 downwards.
GTAACCAGGCACGCGAAACTGATATGTCAATACCCTCTGATTAATGACATAACCTAATTAATCGCATTTCATGATATCCGCTTTAACCGTACCAGGGTGCGTGCCGTGTGCAAAACAGTGAGTCAGTTTGTTGGCTGCGTTGTGTGGACTTTATCGAGTCGGCCGAGTGGCTGTGAGGTGGGAAGGAGTATATAGGATACAGCTTTCTCCATTCGGACAGTCCGTGCTACCTATCTGTCAACATGTCCCTGCTAACTCTAGAAGCCAAGCTAGAGAGGACGGATAAAAGTACCCCATGGGGATTTCGAATGCAGGGAGGAAAGGATTACTGCAGTCCCCTAACTATACAAAGAGTGAGTAATCGGCGAGATTTTTAAAAACTTTGACAGCCGGAAAATAATCTCGATTTTTCCATGTATCGTGTGCATTCAAGCGTTACATTAGTATATCTCTTTACTTATATGAATAATAACACCCTGTATTTATCCCGTTATTATGTTCAGTTAGCCGATCATCGGATGGATATATAAATATACTGTATGTATGTCCAACAATGTGAAACAAAGTTAAAATCTCTGAATTGTAGACACTCGCGTGCATATATCGATTGTCAAGCATGTAAGTCAGCTAGTGTTGGTAACTCGATGAGAACAGTAGCTAGCACTGTGTATTCACCAGTTATGTGCCGTTTAGATACTCTTCAATCACACCGACCGTGAAATTTGAATTTGAACCTACCCCTAAGTACAACGGTATGTCACCGCGCACCTGTCGTGTACATTTCATCACGAGGTCACGACCGCGGTCGCTTTGATGTCGCGCATGGCACAATACACACGATATGTAATTCTGATAGTAACCATCGGTGCTATGTACCGGTATTCTTTCAGTATAACAGAGTTTACCCTACTCAGTCCCCAAGGTCGACTAGATGTACTTTCAGTCATGTTTCATGTTCATACTTGATTTACACATCCAAATAAATAAGTTGTCTTATATTTATGCTCAGCTGTCAGTTTGTTGAAAAGTTTTAAAATAATGATTCAATTGTTTTGATTTCGAAATCTGTTTAATTTCCACAAGGTGTTATTTCAGTTTTCACTAATTACTTCATTAAGCTTGATAAATACACCTATTAGTATGAAAATCTATAGAGTGATTAAGTCTTATGTCAAATGAGTGAGATATAATGAAAACCATTCACTGTTGATTGTATAGAAATGCAGTGTGTCCTTGAAGGCTGGCGATTCAGCAAAATCTCGTTTGCCAGTACACTGTATATTAGTGATGAAGATATAAATACTCTCCACACAGAAACTGTCTGAGATGCACGTGTAGCTTGTAGCGGGCCGATCAACCAGTGAACGCGCCCATCTCATCTCCCCCTCACATACCATTTATGGTAGCTGGAGCATTCCGCTCATAACTGCTCCTGTTTCATGCATCTAACCTGTCCCCCCTCTGTTTAGGTTACCCCTGGGAGCCTGGCAGCAAAGTGTGGCCTGCAGGCGGGAGATATCATTCTGAAAATAGGGAACGCAGGTACTGAGCCCCTGAGACACAAGGAAGCCCAGGACATTATAATATCGTGCCCCAACAGACTGGACCTGCTGCTACAAAGGTAATCATCAAGTGAATCAATCTGCTGGAGGAAATAGATGTGTGTCTTCAACCCTCACACATAATACACACATACATACTTACATACATGTGACAAACAGATCAAACTGTTTTTATACAAACTTCTTGTGCAAGGAAGGGATACACATGCACCTACATGACAAGAACATGCAAATGTTTGCTAAAAACGTTCTTGGAAATGATTCTTTTACACCCATTACAATAAATGTGTCACATCTGATCATATGTATCACATATATCACTTATCATGCACAATCACACTGTGATCTTCACTGGAAATATATATTGCAGGATAGGTAATATTTATACACTACCTGTCCACTAATTAGATCAAACATACTATAAATAGAAAATAAAAGAAAATGAATCTGATTGAAGGCAAGTTTATTTAATATTCAACAATCAAGGAATGTGATGAAAGATAGTCTCACCATAATAATATTAAACAGTGAAAAATAGAAAAAAAAACATATATGTAACAATTCAAATATATATTGGTATAAATTGAAAAAACCGACAGTGCACACTATAATTGATTCAGACAGACAATAATTGCAGATATTTAAATTTACAATATTTTTATTTCACGAATTAAGTGAAGTTCATTTCACATATTGATGTTGCGTTCAGATTACAAGACAGTGTGAGAAAGGGTTAAAAGTGAGGGTTCCAGAATGTTAGTATCAGGTTTAATGTCCAGGTGTTCTTATACTCCACGCTGAGACTACAAGATGTCTGTCTGTCTGCAGTCCTCTCGTTACACATAAACTTTCTTCCTTCATGTCAGTGTTTGATTACGCATTTTATTAGCAAACACTGAGCGACATTCTTCTGTAACATTGCTTCAGAGAAACAACAACATTCAGTTTGCTATTGAATAATTGATGTTTAATAGTTTGTAAGATAAGCTGCTTGTATTCAGAAATATCTTTACATTGCAGAAGTGTATTTTTCTAATTTCCATTGAAAGTTACACAAGATATTATATTTTGTAACATTGTAATTCATTGTAGCATCAACATCCTCATTATACATTATCATGAACAAATAGTTCAACATTGTTCTATTTTCAGCCAATAACTTTTTTATCACACCCCTTAAAGGGAAAAGTGTATAAGAAGTGAATATTTTTTGTCAGTTACTGATTAAAACATCTTAAAAATATAAACATTGTTAGACAATTACTAGTTATATGTATAAATGCCATATAAATATGTGTCTTATGACATATGAAGAGTTGTTCTCAGTGCGGCAGGTACATGAAATAGGATAATACTTTAACAGTAAATGGAGATATTTTTAGTCTGAAGAGAATATAAGTATGAAGTGTTTGTCCCTATGACGGAGTCATGGTGGTGTAAATGTAAGAAATACTGCCAGTCTCATGTATAGGCAGCAAATGTTAAACATGTTGAGTTGGCAGTTAGGAAGGTTGGCGAGTTTCCATCACTGGTTTCCTTAGACTTGATCCCTGTCTCCCAGGCAATATTCCCCATTTAGTGCTCTGATTCCATGTTGTCTGTATGTCTTGCAACTAAACTGAACATTATGGGGTTATGAACTCTAAGTTTACTCCTGTTGTTCATGTAAATCTTGTTAAGATATTTAAAACATAAATTTGTGAATGAAAGCCTCAGTGAGTCTAGTTGTTCCATCTGTATAGTGTTCAGGATGTGTTTGCTGTATATCAGCTCCGACCAAGTGGATTTCTCCAGATTTCAGTCCCTGTAGTTTATCAATTCCTCCATTATATCTGTGTACTGGTGTGTGTGTTGGGGTGTCTCCAGGAGATGAACACTAGTGTACTTGTAAACTCGAACAGACATGGGCAGTGATAGAACTTTACCTGGGGTCCTCGATACACCTGTAATTAGAGACAGCTCAACATGAGAAGAACAAATTAGTCCTCTACTGGAAAAATAAATTATGCAGAAAATACATAAAAAATAAGTTTGTCTGTTTGTTTTTGTTTCATAAATCTTTAATGATATTTGATATTTGTGGTTGGTGTAGAATTAGCGCCGAGTGATAACACTTCAACATGATGGCCTCTTTGTTAATAACTTCTTTATCCTTTATTTCTACAAATATTGCTTGAAGAATTGATGGAATATATTTAAGTACATAATGCATGGGTGTAGTTGATAAATTTCATATTCTATTTTTATTATTTCAACTTTCTGAAAGTGGTTCAGCTATCATAGAAACTGTGATAAGCGTAAAACAAGTGTTTATATCATAAGGATAGTGTTCAAACTATGGAATCTTGTTCAAGCGAAAGAAACAATTGTTTCATTATCCTGTATTTAGCTTACAATGTCGTCATGACTTTGAATCATAGATAAATGTTCCAATGTTCTGTTTCTATCAAGATAGAATGAGAAAATTCTTGTCGGATGAAGAACAGTGGTGTTTATTAGGAGAAACTTGAGATGTGTTAGGGCTGCTCCTATGTTTGTTAAACTGTGAATGAAGTGAGTGGTCTCTGGTATGTGGGGTCACTGATAACCTAGGGGGGTAGGAGACTTGGGGAGGTGGAGGGGGAGGGGGGGGGGGGGGTCAGTATATATGGGCTGTTGATGGTAAGACAGAGATGAGATGGTGATGGGATGAAAGCTACTAAGATTGTCTGTAGAATAATTATACCATTTAGTAGGGAAGTGACTTTTATAACATGTTACTATAGGTTTGTTACTTTGTTGTTAAAACTAACCTTTGAATTTTCTGTTATATCTTGAAGTACACAGTCAGCTATGTGTTATGCTGTTTAATTTCCTGTCAGTGTCAGAGTTTGATAGCTTGAGCTTTAAATGATTTTGCTGCTCTCATGTATAAAGAGAACAGCTACTGATATTGAAAATGTTTATGTGGTGGTTTTCTATATATATTCCTTGCACATTCCTTTAGTGTGTTAGAGAGATAAGTACATGCTTACTTCGCCAAGTAACTCAGGTAACGTAGATTTATCTACACCATATACTTACCGGTACATACACCACACACAGATGGGGCACTTGTTGTGGAGCCAAGTTGTTGGGGTCCTGAAGAGGAGGGGGAGAAGAGGAGGCAATGAAGAAATATATTTTGAAGTGGGGGGGGGGGGGGGGGTGTTCAATATCATTAAAATAAATTTCCTTTTACATTTTGAGTTTACACAGCAGAAGAATTGACATGGTATATGATTCAACCATGACCTTGCCCCCTGTGGTGCTGTAAACTGTCTGTGTGAAGATACGTTTGACCCAGGGTCAAGGGTCGGGCTGCCAGAAAGGAAATACATGATGTAGCAAATATGTGGAATATTTCATCTTTCAACACCATCTCACTTCTATTGCATATGAACTTATGTAAAAAAAAAGTGTAGATTTCACCAATAAAAGATAAAGATAGACTTTTATTTATATTAATATAGAGAAGTAAAAGATGTGTTCATAAACATCCTAATTGTGTTTGGTATGTTGTCAGTATTCCCCACTTCACCTGGGGGTGTACACATATGATGATTCATTTTCTCCTGTCAAGCATTGCAAGTTTTACTTTCAAATCATGTGCCAAGACAAACAATCAATTTATCAGAAATGTCTTGCTGTAACCTAACTTGGGTAATGTTGATAGTTCCAGGAAGTCTAACACTGAGGTTTATAAATTACAGAGAATGACTAAGTTGCCGCGTATATACGTGTATCAACCTTAACAGCAATATCCCATCCTAGAGTTACAATTAAGATAATCGAAGATTTCAGAAGACATTCAGTTCGGCTTCAGTTGAGTTTCAGGTTCTGGTTGTAGTTTCGACATGCTAATTCACTCCACATTTATAAGGCAGGATGGTGGGTATTCAAGTATTCAAGTATTCCTGTATTCAAGGACATAGTTCCCTCACAACGTGAAGTTACCTAACTTGTTTCCATCTCGCCCCGGTGATGTGTACTCTCGCTAAACTGTCGACTTTACGCCTTTCTTACATGACGGAAACTGGTTTCGTCTGCCGTGTAATGAATAAGAGAGCATGGCCTTCATGAGTTCACCTTGGTATATTCAGAGTTGATTGTGACAGATATGGTTTTATGGATGTGCTATTGACATGGACAGACATTACTATCTTTGTATAATAAACTGCTATTGTAAAGGATTTTGTAATTATTTTATAGAAATGTTTAACATGACAATGTATGTCCATGTATGCATGAATAAAGATCAATTATGAGAAAGGTTCTATGCTAACATTTAAGTAAGTCATGATGATTTATTCAAATCTGAAATTTAGAAATTTATCAACTTCTGACACATCTTATCATATTTCATTTTACAAGTCACTATTTTCTGATTTGAATAACTCCAGCCCAAGTCAATAATCTATATTTGATAGTCTATGATGTATGTGTCAATCAGAGATCTCTGGTAAGCATCTTCGCTTGTTGACAGGCCATGCCACTTGATCCAGGTATGATAGGTAGAACAACCAGCCAGGTGACAGGCTGACAGGGTTAATTTCTCTCTGTCCTACCTGGGACAGGTAACACGGACACCTGTAACAGCCAATAATCAATGACAGCTTTATTTACCTGCCTGCCTGGCTGTGGACCGACGGACTGACCGACCGGTGTGGTATATATGGGTTAGACTTGACTTCAGTCAACATTTACTCAACTTTCTATGTTCCAGTATTGAGAATTTCAACAAATATACCATATCTATTATCTAGCCTGATAAGCACAGGATCAAGTTGTAAGTAACAGTCCATAAAAACTGCTTGGTGTATAGACTTGTTCAGTAAATATATGCTGCACAGAGCATGCCACATACTAACATTGGTATATTCAAATAAGATGCCGAGAGAACACTTGAATGTGTGTCGGGTCTGGAGTAAAGTTAAACCCTGGCACTTGATAGAGTAGAAGGACTCCAGTTCCTGAAAGTATATGCTAATTTTATCTCTTAGTTTTAAGGTAGGGACTGTTTATAATATGTATAGTTGGTAATTGGCTTGATGAGTTCTTAAACTCCAACATTGTTGAGATTGTTACCGCTAGGGTATACTGACATACATATATGTGATGTTGATGCAATAATGTAGTAGAGACATCTGCCAGTACAAGACTAACTGTGGCATGATTGTCTACATCAGGATGTTCGTGACCAGAAGATTAAAGGTGAAATCAATCTCGTCATTGATTTGTTAATTAGCATTTCTCTCATCATGCAGCCCTAAACCAGTGACTGAGTTGATTGTTCCCCTGTAGTATACAGGTCAGTTAACCTTCATAGTAATCTAATGGTTGCTGAAGCTGGCAGTGTGAATGTCCCTGATTTGTTTGGGCTCTGTTTCGTTGTGGTTACGGTTTCAAAACTCGGACATGAATTTAGACTAAAATGATGTGTTTCAAAACGATCAGTTAGAATAAAAATCAAACTGCTTCTTGAATTTCTTGATTTTCCTCATATAGAGCATTTAGACTAAATCTTCTTTGTTTTGGTTTTAATGCAACTAATGGCCTTGACAACACGGTAACAGTTTCACACAATACCCCGGTACTAGAACACCCTGGTTGGTTGTGGTTCTTCTGTTGAGGACGGTAGAAGATGTTTGTGTTCCTATCAATAATTCTCTACCTTCATCAGACATCTTCACTTTCAGAAAGTGACAGTTCTTTCTGCAGTGTTTGAAATTAGTGTGAAAAGTTACCAGTCTGAATTCTTGATTTCCTCAAATTTTGTTGTAAAATTAAACAAAAACCTCAAACAATTACCAGCTCGGTAACCTGCTTCATGACGGTGAGACGGCCCATATTTCATACACTGCTCTCCGTGACTGATTTTATAGAATATGCAATGGAAGTAACAGCAGTAGATTTACATTGATTCAGTTCAGTATTACATATGTCACAACTAATGAGAATGTTTTATGATCTACATTCGCTGTTTGTCATTGATCAATAAGGTTGTGAACAGTATAATTTCCAGAACGTACCTTTGGGAGGAAAATCGATTGTATTTTATTTGGAAAAAAATTCTCAAGGAGTGTATTTATGTTATAAAAAGCTCTCCTATAATATTGATTAGAAAAGACAATTCAGGGTATTATTTTCTGTTTGCAATGATAAAGAATCGCTCATAGAGAAAAACTTTCAAAACTATTGACCTTATTTTCTACCTGATATATGTACCTTACGAAATGTATGGTGGTGTGTTCTATCTGTCTGTATTGATCTAGGAACCTTGGATATATATAAATATATGTAATATCAGGTAGGCCAACATTGTAAATGTATTCTCTGTTAGTTATGATAACCATATATAGTCTTTCTAAGCAGTATATATTTTTTAAATGATACCTTATAAAATAACTTTTTATGTAGATTTGCAAATGTATTGTGGCATGTTGTCTGTTTTCTATCGATCTCTCCAAGGTGTGTATGTTTAAAAAATTAGATAACTTTCACAGAATTGATTAAATCTGCCTACCCAATCAATGACTATTAAGTTTCAAGGCAGACGCCCCGACCCGCCCACTACAGTGATGTTGTGTATATACCTGCTGGAGCAAGAAGTGCGAGTGCGAGATAGCAAAGGGTATAACAATGTATTGATCAGAGACAACAGTTTCATTGTGTCAGAAGTTGGCTCTCGATTGATTAATCGTTTTCATTTTGCAGTTGCTAAGGTCAATTATATGGGTATTAATCAATGATATTAGGAGTCTTAATCACTGTCTTTGATTTGATTTGATTTTAAATTCTTATGTCATAAATGATACAATACTCTTTTACAAATCACTGCTATATCATTTTATAAGGACATGTGGCCAGGATGAATGGAGCTAATACAACGAAACTAGTGGTAATATTATACAGTCTATAAGATTAAGAGACAAATACTGTTTAACAAATCTCTGTTAAGAATGAATGATGACAAATTGTATTCATGAAGTTAATAATACAGAGTAAAATGTGGTAAAAGCAATAATAACAGTGTGGTGAATTCTATAAATTAATCTTAGTATTAATTCTAATGATTGGCTCAGAAAGAATAACAGATATAAATTAAACTAATATGGTAAACTTGAGAAATAACAACTTCTGTCAAAGCATATCAAAGCAAGATTATCTAGGATTGACATGTGGATAATACCAGAAATTTTCTCCAGTCTCAGCTTAACAACGGATTAGGATGAGTTTAGGAGGGCAAGCAAGCATGAAGTGAACAAAGTCGGCACCTATACATTATCTATACATTATCTATACAGAGTTAATCAGCCATACAGTCTGGACTCTGGTTACTGGTAACAGAGACTAATATACATGAGGCTTGTGATCACTGGAACATTGCTTTGGTGAAGTTTGTGTCTTTTGAGTCCATATTGACAGAATAATATGTTTATGTGTTTAAACTGCTTTGCAGATTGAGACTATCAATTATAGTAATTTGATAAACCCACTTTCCAAACTCAATTAATTTTCTTATTTTGGACAAACAAATGTTTTGACAAATTGTCATATTTATGTTATGTATATGTATATATCTTAATATATCAATATATTATAACATATACAAGTAAATGTTGGGTTCTAATGTTCAGATATTTGTGCTTCAATCACTGCCAACCAACATGGACTCTTCGTGGCTTTATTGAACACAATACGGTAAAGAACCTTTCCACCTTTGAAAATTAAACAGGAAGCTAGTGATGTTAGTCTGAGGCAAGATGCCTTTAATCTCTCTCTATAATATAGTTCTTACCTCCACAGTATATCTGCAAGCAGCATGTCAGTTTTCAAACTTATCTCTTGATCCCATAATGATGATGACTTGATCCATTAGATTAATACTTCAAACAAATGATAATCGGTATCCATGACACTAGCAGAGCCTCAGTGGACGGACTGGGTGAGCCTCTAGAACCAGTGAGTCAGCTGTTAGAGTACCTCCGTACAGGGGCAGTTCATTGGAGACATGCCAGAGACATAGACTGGATGGAAGTGTGCCATTTGTGCAAGACAGGCAATCAGAGATAGTACAGGGCATTACAGGATAGAATCTTGTGGTTTAAACATATTTTATATATTGTGAAAAGGATTAGAAGCAATTTCTCCAGATTGAGTACCCTCTCTTTAAAATAATCTTTTACGGATAATCTTTTACGTCAATCTATTGACCTCTATTAGTAAAGTTCAGCACCAACCGTCACGGCTCATACTGGATGGGTGGCCTTTTGAGCATGACTATATGTGTGCATTATGAATATTTAGTATGCATTGTTACTGGACTCAGTGAACCATTAGACGATTGTGTGTCGAAAATGAGAGAGATAAAGACGGAAGTGAGGAGGGAGTGCCATGTGGAAGACATAGCATGTAGGTGTAGGACTGAGTGAAGGTTAGAGCACTAGCGGATCCAGGGGGGGGGGGGTCCAGGTCCCTTTTCAAATCCATGTATAAGATTTCGGTCCTGACCCCCCCCCCCCCCCCCCCCCCCCCCCCCCCCCCCCCCCCCCCAAACTGAGTGGAAAATTTTTTTTTTGGGGACCCCCCCCCCTTTCAAAAATCCTGTATCCGCCCTTGTAGAGGACACGATGGATGATGACTTAGAATGTGTGATCTGTTTTGTTCAGTGTCAGACCTTACAAACTGTGATGTAACATGAAGATAGAGATAAAAGCAAGGAATCACTCTCCTCTGTCTCATCCTGTAGTCTGTCTGTTAGTGAAATCTGTTGCTGTAGTTGGACCCTAATACACCAGTAGGAAGCTGTGTCTGGGAGAGCCATGTGGAGAGAGGAAGGGAGAGGTAGAAGAAACTATATTTGGCAGCAGAACATCTGGGCTGACAGATCTTGTAACAGCATGTGGATTGGATCCTTTTATCCTGCAAGAAATGCTGTATTCCCTATGATATTATGGACAGTACCGGTACACTATTATAGAGCATATGTGAGAATGAGTGACTTCCATTGGCTAAAATATTTCTCTCAAGTGGAATGGAAAGTTCAGAGGGTGAAAGTGAAACTTAGAGCATTGAATCCATGATACAAGGTTAATGCTACTCTAACATTTACACTCTGAAATGAATATTTTGTAAAATTTCCAAATTTGAAAAAAATATATGAAAATATGCTAAAAATGGAGCCTCTGAGATGTGTTAATTTTCCTTTAACTGAGCTCTCTAGTCTTGTTGTAGACTTGGCTAGGCTCTTTTAAAATTAAGGGTTATGCCTTGTACCTGAGATGTGGATAAACCGGATGTGCATCCAGGTTGTGTCTCCATTGTTATTCAGTGTATTTGTATGTCATATATTAATAGCAAAATCCAAACTTTATTTATGCGTTATAATGTGTTATTTGAGCTCTGGTAATCTAATTACTTTTCTTTTATTGCATATTTTCTCATTAAGTAGTTGTGCTTTATCTAAAATAGGAATCCACATTATCTCGAAAGAAGTGGCTAAAGCATGGGGTGTCAGACTGTACATTGTGACATGCAATAAAACATGCCTCAAGGTATGTAGGTTTATAGGTAGAGGTATAAGTAAATAGATAGACGTGTGACTGTTGAATCCCAGGTGAGTGTGAGAGGCAATAAAGGAGATAGAGTCTGATATAGACAAGCAATGTGCTTCTCCACTGATAACCCGCGACCGCCAATACCGCTAATTATCCCGCCAACACTACACCAACATTAACTTTTATCAAGCGTTTATCTGGGTCTTATCCTTCAAGGGCTTCTTCTGTTTTGCTCTGGTGGTTTAAGTAGTGTTAATTGACAATTTAAAACATTTGAATTGGTTGGAGAGAATTTAAGAAAATGAGAAAATAATGATCGTTCTCCCCTTCATTGTGTGAGTGTATTGGAGTGTGGTAGTTAGTGAGCACTTTTTTGAGACCAAGGTGTAAAAACAGGATTGCCGGTTGAATTGGAGAATGACTGATGACTTGATAGAATTTTTCTTTCCTTATGTCAGTTTGACATAAATTCATGATGATTTATCACTTATGTCATAAGTTTGTTTACATGGTAAACAACATATATATATATATACTATAAAGTTTCCTTCTTTGAAAGTAGTCAACTATGAAGCTCTTTATGTGCCAGATATAAAATGTCGACCTTTGTTCATGTTCAGGAAGTTCATTATATAAAAGTGTTTTGCTGATCCTGCTTCTACTGTTATGAAATAAAGATGATTATCACCTATACACAAGTAGCTGTCATTGTGACGTTATGTCTGTTCAGGCGTTATCATCAGGCTGTCAAGTGTGGGTTATAGGCGTGTGATAAATTACACGGAGACAATTTGTACCACATTGTTAGACTGCTGTCATTGTCCAGGACACTATAACCATCAAGTGTACAGTAAATATACATTGATATCACCTCCCCTTGAAGTGTGAGTTTACTGGAGACTTGACACATTAGCTGCAGGTGAACAATTGAAATTAACACCAGCTAAACAGAAGAAGAGCAATGAATGGAAGTGATACCTTCAGAGTAGTCTTTGTCCATAAATGTCTCCTTAAGTGCATTAGTGTATTTATTGTTTAGGTTTATGGTTGGTTGACTTGATGAACGACTTGTTTTATAGCTGCACCTGAAACTTAGTAGGTCAGTAGACTGTAGAGTGTGAGTTGTAACAAAATAATTATTGGCTGTAACACATACCCTGTTGATTAGCCCTTGAGCAGCTGAGTTGAAACCAGTCCTTAGTGGAGGAGTTTTGAATTTATATATGTGTTGGTTTGACCAGGCATTCATAAACATATCCATATTGTTAGCATCAGCAAGTAAGGGGTTAATGAGGTCTGCATCTGCTGAAGGTTCATTCTGGTAGAAGACACCGACCAAGAGATACCAGCAGAGTCATCCCTATTGTTCTAGAGCCGATAAGTGATTGTAGTGTTTCCTCTCTGCTGCTCGGGGCAACAATGAGTATGTTCAGGAAGTTCTGCAGTACAGTGAGTCTATGTCCAACCTGCTTAACCTGTAATGAAATGATGAAGTCTGTCACTTTGACGTGTCTATTGAGTGGTTATCATCACACCAGCTATGAGACACTGACTGACAGTCACACCTAACTGTCACTGCCTGTAAGTGCAGGATGATTGTGTTCTACTGCTGATCACCTCTCTACAGACAGGAACCCACTCCATGTGGAATGTTGCTGTTGCTATCTCTGGCTTTATGTCCGTGTCTAATCTTAGTGAGAGATAAGGAGGCTATGTGTGGTAAATCATTATTAGACACGTTATCTTAAAGGAATGAGGCAATTTATTTGAACTCTATTGTGTCTATAAAGCTTAATCTGAATGGTAAGTTAGCAGAATGTTTTCTATACAGTTTGGTATTTTAAACCCTTGACACTTCAACTCACATGAATTGGTCCAGACTGAGACTCAACGTCATGACAACAGTTCAATTGCTCATGAAAAGGTGTAGAGAAAATAGAAGGTTTTCCAGATATTGTGATCTCTCACAATGTCATCTTGAGACTGAAACCATGCGACACATGCACTCCCAATCTGGTACAATACTTTATGTCAGATCTTTTGTGGAAATTGTTAAAAAATGAATCTTTGAACCATGTAAGATTTGTAAATATGGACAGCTTTATGGAGCTGTGATAATTGAAGGCAAACACAAGGAGCCTTGAAACTTGTTGCTGAATGAGTCTCTATCAACATGAAGAGCTATTACAGGAGACGGAATGGGAAATATGCCGACGTCGGCAATTTAGTGCATGCAATTTTTATGCACCAGCAGGTGTAACTATCAACCGTACTTTCAGCGTGACATGTGCATTTTGTAGTTGATTTTCAGGTTTACAAATGGGTCTATCCAAAGGTGATTAGCTGTGTGGATGCAAATAATGGATGTCTATCCAAGTGAAATAGAGACGTGCTCATGCACCTCTTGTACACATACATGTGCTCTGTACAAGAAACTTTCATGTGCCTAAGTGACTCGCAAAGAAAGACTCTCCTTTTCATATTTCAATACAAGATACTTTAGCATAATTACAGTTATTTGTCAATTCAGGATACTTTAGCATAATTACAGTTATTTGTAAATTCAGGATACTTTAGCATTTATTAAAAATATTTGTAAAATGAATTATTTACGACATTGAAGCCATTGATGTAGTTGGAGAGTAGACAAGCTACCTGTTTTTTCATTGTCAGGATTGAAGTTTTCTTGGTTTAATCTTTGAAGATTTTCATACCAATATCCCCTCCTTGTTTATGTCAAGCAATTCAAGGTTCACATTTGAAGTAAAGATTTATTACCTTTAGCTCTAGTATCAATAGAATTCTCTTTACATCTCAACATGTTCACAAGACATCTAGACTGTAGGGGATATAAGATATATAAGTGAACTATTTCCTGACTGTTACCCTTGTTGTCAAGGACTGGAGCCTGCACTGCTCTCTGTGCTGTAAATTAGCCAGGTAAAGCTCTGAGTCAACATGCACAGAGGACTGGAGTTGCTCCAGGATCCCGCAGTCAGTCTCAGCACTACTTTGTTGCTGGTCCTAGAGCTATGGGTGTCAGATCTCTACTCATAAAGATCTTATTGAAACAGCTTTTGAAAAAATAAAATTTATGTGGTTGTTGAGTTTCATTGGTGTTTGGTTATGTGGAAAGGAATGCTCATTGTAATATAATGTATCGAGAAAAAGACAGATATATTGATATTTATTTATCAGAGCTAGTTTGATGGTGCGACATTTCTTTGGATAAGCTTTAGGTTTCCAAGTTAACTTAAAAGATGTCAAAATAAAGTATTGGAATCAAAATAGGCAAGGTGTTTATGATAGATTGGGACAAACATTTGAACAATAATTGCTTCTATTCTGGTCCAGCAGGAAGTGTAAGAAAGTGGATAATGTTTACCCACCTGTGGAGATCTAGTGGGCGAGAGAGTGAGGGGGAGGGGGGGGGGGGGGGGGGGGGGGGTAGGGATGGGTGGTAGTAGATTGAAGGGGGGAGGGGGCAACTGTTAAAATTTGTGAGCGGGAGGGAGAGATGGAGACGAATATAGAAAGGATATTGGACATCTGTACATCAAGCTACGGAGTGAGGGAGAATTCAAGTGAAGGACAAAGGGAAGGAAAAAAACTACATAATATATAAACAGAGAAAGATCAGGAAATGAATAAAGTAAAGGTAGAGAGGTGGACAATGTATATACGTATATTTGCCCGTGTCAGGTACCTGTCAGCTGTAGTACAGACCGACACTGTTTATAGAGCGCACTAGCCAGCCAGGATGTGTATTTCAATAGATGCTGAGGGAGGTGGAGTATATGTAACAGGAAAGTAGCACATGGGGTTGATTGAGAGTGGTGAAATGGGTTCCTACGTATAGTTAGCAATAACATGCTTAGCTAGTTTGGACTTGATATCGGGAAGCCTGTGCAGCCAATGGTTGTTTTCGTCACTTATGATTGCTTTTGAGATATAAAATTTGTTTATTTAACTGTAAAACAGTTTTGATCATGGGAGAATCATCAAATTGAAGATGACTTGATATAATTTCAGCAAAATTAAAATTTTCTTCAAACCTAGGAATTTAAACATCTGACACATTTCAGAAAGATTTTGATGTGTGCTTATCTTAGGTTTCTGGAAACATTCAGGTATGTGTGTATTACCCTAACGACTGAGCGATTACTTGTTGACTCTTGGCGATGTTTGACATAATCTGACCTCCCTAGCGACCCCGTGATGACCTAACACACCTGAGCAGGTGACCTCACCCAGAGGTCGAGACAGATGACAGACAGTGACAATGAGAGCTGGCTTGTTTGGATCTCTTCAGTCAGAATTGCTATTTGTTGCCACTAATGATTATATGACCAATTATTTAATTAGAAACATCATTTTCAGGATGTAAAGGTATGAATAAAATATGAATGTTATTTTGTGGTATTTTGTGAAAATACAGTGACATAGAGAGACAACGTATGACATTGAGATTTGAGAAGTACCGGTAGATAGAGACATGACTGAAACCAATGAATGGTTACATTGATTTTATCTTACACCCTGTCAGCAGCTGATAATGAACATGAAAAACAGGTACAAAATAGACGTGGGAGTGACGACACCGTGTAGTCATAGAGTGGATTTAAAGGTATTCAGTTTGTCTAGACTTGATGAATAAGGACCTAGACTGTATTAAAGACTCTTACTTTATACACAGTCATTGATCAGGACTAGTGTACCAGTGTGAGGGACCTCCAAAATTATCTGGATGACATTGATTACCTGAGTTTCTAACTCTAACACAAAACAGGAGCAAGAAGAGAGAAGTTGAGACAATGTGAGAGTGACCTGAGGCTGAAGGGAGTGGAATGGAGATAGGATGAGTGTCCCAGAGCTAGATGAGTGTCCCATGTTTGAGATGTCTGTTTGATTCAGTTGAGGCTGACCGCAGTGACACATCCCGAGAGTTGAGCTGGTTGCAGTGTCTCCGTGGTGCTGGCAGTGTGAGCTAATCAGTGATTCATCCTGACCGACCCACTCTCTCCACCAGGGACAACACCCTATATGGGATTATACCCCTGTTCATATTAGTCTTCTCTGCTGTGCTGAATAAAATATTTTGGGATTAAACATAAAAAATTTAAATTTAGAAATGAAAATGATAATCTTTTTTTTGTTTTTTACAATAATTGGAAATACATGCCATTGAGATAGTGAACAAATATAACATTGTTACATTTGGGATAACACTACCTTCAATAGTACAAATTATTTACGGAACAACAATAATATTTATATATTTGCAGTCATATATAACTGAAAGTGTTTTTAGATCCCAATTGAAAGTACAAACATTCACCTACATTTACTTATGTCCATTTGTTGCATTTCCACCTGAGAGAAATTTTAAATGACTAAGAAGACTACAGAGAGATATGTAGGTAAACAGTAGTCTTGCTCAAAGATGGTAGTTCATGATATTTTACCTTTACGTCACCCTAGCCGAAACATGACGCGCCTTGAAAAGCAAGTCTAGATTTGTGTATACAGATGAAGGATAGGTAAACCTACTCTGTAAACCAGACTACCGGTATGTCAGTTCAATAGGAAAGAGATTTTGAATAAATAGCAGGATTACTGATAGATATGTAGGTAAATACCAACTCAAAATTATAAGTATTGACTATTGATGCCTATGTTTGATAAGTAATATTATATATTCATCCACAAATTCCAGGAGGCTTATAGATAGATGTATGTAAATAGTAACCTAATGGGAAGTAAGGTACATTCATATATAATGAGATATTGCCCTGAAAGTGCTGACGTGGGCCAGTACACGATGTTGGTGTACTGTGTACACAATGTTGGTGTACTGTGTACACGAGGTTAGTACACACTGTTGCCAGTAGATGGAGACAAGGTGGAACACAGGAATGGAATAGAGATTAAGAAGAGGTAGATAGAATGTTGTAGAGAGCCTAAAGTCTTCATGTGATGGGTGGAACGGTGGCAGAAAGCAATGGCAATTACTGTAGCATACAGGAGATCTAAATTAAGCTAATTAATTATTATTTTTTACAACCATCTTAATGCTCAGAACAAACTGGATTATTTTCAGATAATGAAAAGATATACACAGTGGTGTAGTGGTTAGCATGATTGCCTCTCACGCCAACGACCCAGGTTCGAATCCCGGTGGAGACACCAAAAATTTGTGGCCTGGGTCTTATACTGTGTTGTGCCCCTGGGCAAGGCACTTCATCCACATTGCACTCAGTCCACCCAGCTGTTAAAATGGGTACGGACCTATATGGTCGCGCGGAGCGCTTAGTAGCAGCACCGAAAGTACAGTTCCTTCAGGGTAATAATTGTACCGCCATTGAGCAGTGCTTGCACTGGATAGCGTTAAAATGTATATTATTTATTATTATTATTATATTTTCATTGATAAGAAACAAGAATATCAGCAGTGCTACAGAAGGGTGCTATCAGTGCATTTTCAATTATTTCTAAAAAAGATTCTGCAGTTTTCACTACTTTTATTTGTTTTTGTAATATTTTTTAGATATTTTTACCCCGTATCTTCTTATTTGTATCTAATGATGTCATGAGAATGCTTCAAAGTGTTTTTCAGGTAAGATATTACCTGTTATGATAAACAAGTGAGTCATGTTAGTGAATTCCAGTCCGCCACTCCTTTGTTTTGACTGCACAGATAAGCCTGAGCACCGACCTGTGACATGACACTTTCACACTGAACTGAAAGTATAAATCCATTCATGTTGATGTTTTCTCAACTGTTTGTGATTCATACAGCAACATCTTCATAATGTAAAATTTAATTACCATAAATGGAGTTCGAAGGGCATTCTACCATATTTGGCTGTTTACCTTATTTGTACATTGAGAACTAACAAGAGACCTGTAGGGTTTTTTCTGCTCCAGTTCCCACACACAATAGCCTCTGTATTATAAGTGAATGGTGGGAGGTGGTCCCATGTCCCTCTCCCGCTATGTTCTCTACACAAGAGACAGTGACATTGTCAGAGATGTTTTTCTTCACCTCAGCTATCGGATTACTATTCATAACCCGATTGTGTATTCATCTACACCTCGCTGGAGTAGTCGGTGTCCATGTTTCCGCCCCAGTGAAACGTGCGGACATGGTCCAGTGAACATACTTACTGTCAGATTTAGCATTAGAGAACGTCATATCTCTGGGGTTTTATGATTGGGTTCTTCTCCACTTCAACATGTTTTAAAGTTTCCTCTTTTAAGATGCATTTGCATTTTGAAAAAGAAAGAAGTTATTTGCCTAAAATGTTCTAAATGGATTCTTATTATTGACAGAAAAGTTTTAATAATAACCTATATATGGCAGTTTTAATGTGGTGAAATTGTCTCAGTGGCTTAATGGTATACATTATGTACGACTAAAATCTTTCCCAATAGGTGTGAAGGATGGTGTTGATCATCTTCCTCAGAAAGTCATTAGTTGAACCAGTCTCTACTACTGGCTATTTTGAGGCTTTCTGCATTGTGTTGCCTTTTCTGTGCCAGAAGTTTGTGATTGCACTATAAAGATGGAGCACTATTAGATGCAGCACACTGCTACGCTGGCACAGAAAACTGATGAAATGCAGCAAGGCTTAAAATAGCCAGTAGTAGAGACTGGCGTGACTTGAACCGTTGATCTGATCCATGTTGACACATATCGTCTAAGAATTTGACTTTGAAAAGATCTCCCTGTATAGAAGAAAGTGTCTGATGTCAGCCAACAGAACAACACTATTAAACGTGAACATGCTGCTGCTGAGGTCTGGAGGGTGTCTGATTGTTACTGTACTTTACATGTGAAGACGTGATATTCTATTAGGTGATGAGCAAAAAAGATTTGTGAATATGCTAAAATGAAACCATGTACTGCTAAAATGAATAATCTTACTGACTTGAAATCACTTTGTAGTAGTATATGGCAACTCTGAACATTAGAAAAAGCTACTTCAATAACAAATCAACAGTCAGATATTTCTTACAAGGTCAGCCGATATAGACTAAAGTTACTTATACAAGCTTGAAAACATGTGGCAGTAATAAATCATAACAGCATACAGCATGTTACTGTGAAAACTCATGGAATATTTACATATGAAATACATGCCATTATGAATACTCGATGAGCTGTATATTAAACAAATATGTAAAGCGTGCCACAGCTGTTGTGATGCAAGTTAAATAAAGCTCTGTTGTGTATAAACAAACTCAGGATACCTTATTGGTCACATACAAAATATAGAAAAGATCAGTGTGAATTACTGTCTTAAGCTAAGAATCTTACCTATTTTGTCCCGAGTCAGAAGATTGTCACAACTCAGCAGTGGACACAGTTTGGACACAGTTGAAGCCACCCTGTATGTGTAGAACTGAATATTATTTGTGCTAAAATATTGAATGAAATTTATTTGTGTGAAATATCTGATCATAGAGAGTGGGATACTGCAGCTGTTAGTGTGGTCACCTGTCTGGTCACCTGTGTGGTCACCTGTAGGTCAAGTGGTCTGGGGTTGGAGTTGCCAGGGACTTTAATGCAGAACTTCAGAATTGCAGAACTGTGCTATTGCTGAATTTCTGTCTGTAATGATACTAGGTATGACATTGTAAGTGAAAACACTAATTCAGTGTACTCGTCAGTATTAAAGATATCCTAGTCAAGTTGAGTACATTAAGACCCTATACCCTATACTTGTTTTTCACCATAGTGGCACCAGGATCTGCCCTCTTCTTGTCTTGGTGACCTGAGATGTTCTGAGATGTTCTGAGATGTTCCCCCTGTGATCACTGCCCATGATGTTCCCTGTCTCCTCTCAGTAGTCAGATAGATGGTCACACTCAGTCAACAAGGAGTCCTCTCCCTCTTCTTTCATCCTGCTCCACTCACTCTCAGTGAGGAGACTTTCTCAGGCTCTGAAACATTACTTCTTGCTGTTTCTCATACTGTAATGGAGAAATCATTGGTGCAGGAAGTCTAGATCAGCATCAGTACGGGTAATTTGACTTTATTTGGCTCGAACTGATCATTGGAATTTTTAATTTTAAAATAACAGTTATTTAGTATATTGGACTATAATGTATAGTGGCAATGTGTGACGTATTGACTGTGGGAGTTTGTGAGTGTAGTGACTGAGTTTGGGGAAGACGTGTTGTAACACTGGGATGACAAACGGACAGTCGGAGGTGAAAATAGCTACTTACAACGTCATTCATACAACAGGAGTGGCTGTCCATTCATTTCTCCACGGACTTGCTTCACCCTTCCTGTCTCTACAGAGTCACAGTGTGTATTGTAGTCTTACTCTCAGCTTTCAGTGGTTAATAATAGATCATTTGTGTGCTCACTGTAGGAATAGATACATATCTTTCAAAAGAATATACTAGTTATCCCCCGCCACAACGAAGTTGGCGGGGGATATAGAAATGAGCTCCGTCCGTCTGTCCGTCTGTCCGTCTGTGCGTCCGGGCTTTTCCATTCCGGCCTCAAACTTAAAAACTATTCAATATATTTTACTGAAACTTTGTACAGGTATCAACCAAGTAGTCTAGATGTGCCTTTTGCTATATAGAAATTTGAGAATATTTTTTTTTTTTTTTACGAATGCAAACAGTCTGGACTTAGAACCAAGAAGAGGGAAAACTATATTCCGGCCTCAAACTTCAAAACTATTCAATATATTTTGCTGAAACTTTGTACAGGTATCAACCAAGAAGTCTAGATGTGCCTTTTGCTATATAGAAATTTGAGAATATTTTTTTTCTTTTTACGAATGCAAACAGTCTGGACTTAGAACCAAGAAGAGGGAAAACTATATTCCGGCCTCAAACTTCAAAACTATTCAATATATTTTGCTGAAACTTTGTACAGGTATCAACCAAGTAGTCTAGATGTGCCTTTTGCTATATAGAAATTTGAGAATATTTTTTTTCTTTTTACGAATGCAAACAGTCTGGACTTAGAACCAAGAAGAGGGAAAACTATATTCCGGCCTCAAACTTCAAAACTATTCAATATATTTTGCTGAAACTTTGTACACGTATCAACCAAGTAGTCTAGATGTGCCTTTTGCTATATAGAAATTTGAGAATATTTTTTTTCTTTTTACGAATGCAAACAATCTGGACTTAGAACCAAGAAGAGGGAAAACTATATTCCGGCCTCAAACTTCAAAACTATTCAATATATTTTGCTGAAACTTTGTACAGGTATCAACCAGGTAGTCTAGATGTGCCTTTTGCTATATAGAAATTTTAGAATATTTTTTTACGAATGCAAACAGTCTGTAATTGGAACCAAGAAGAGGGAAAACTATATTCCAGCCTCAAACTTCAAAACTATTCAATATATTTTGCTGAAACTTTGTACAGGTATCAACCAAGAAGTCTAGATGTGTCTTTTGCTATATAGAAATTTAAGAATATTTTTATTTTTTTTTACGAATGCAAACAGTCTGGACTTAGAACCAAGAAGAGGGAAAACTATATTCCGGCCTCAAACTTCAAACTATTCAATATATTTTGCTGAAACTTTGTACAGGTATCAACCAAGAAGTCTAGATGTGCCTTTTGCTATATAGAAATTTAAGAATATTTTTATTTTTTTTTACGAATGCAAACAGTCTGGACTTAGAACCAAGAAGAGGGAAAACTATATTCCGGCCTCAAACTTCAAAACTATTCAATATATTTTGCTGAAACTTTGTACAGGTATCAACCAAGTAGTCTAGATGTGCCTTTTGCTATATAGAAAGTAAATACATTATATATTCAAAATGCATAAATATATTCAAAATTCCTACATGGCGGGGGATATTGCCGACTCTGTCTGCTTGTTTTGTTTGTAATGGTGTTAATTTAGACTAGTCTAAATGTCTGACAGAAGAAGGTCATTATAGAAGGAGACGGCAAATTTCATTACAACCAGCTGTATGTCGTTATGAACAATATTTCATCATTTTATTCTATTTTCTTAACATTCTAAAGTTACGGTGTCCTTGTATATTGTTAACTCAGCACTATTACCTATCTTATTTTTAATGACAGCATCAGAGAAATGGTCTGTCAGATTTGGAGGAGTATTGATGACAGTCTGTAGGTCACTTGTAAAGTAAAGATTGCAAGTTTGTCCTCCACACAAGTTCCGTACTTTAAACAGTTTGACAGGTGCTTGTTGGTGTCCACAGGCCTCTGTCCACTGGTCAATCAGACTGGTCAATACAGGACTTGACCAATTGACCAGTGCTGTCTTGTATACAGAAGGAAGAAAACTCGCTCCTATTCTAGAGAGTCTCAGAAACACTTCTCACTTCTGTATGGAACTGATTTATGTTGTAAGGGGTAGCTATAGGAAACATATCTTTAAACTTTCAGAGTTCACTCACTTGTACTCCAGGAGTCTATACGACACAGGACACAGAAATTAGTTCATTTTATTATAACATTCTGTCTGCCGAATACAACACAATCTAATGAAAAAAAAACCCCAAAAAAACTTGAAGTGTTATAAAATACGGAGAAATCATTGTGAACACATTGTGTCCTACCAGATGCTTCAGCAAATCCGTGTGTCCACTAGTTGTGTTTGTTTGCTCTTGACGTTTGTTGTCCATTTCAACAGACCAGTGATGTGATGTACATTGCAAACCTACCATGTAACTGTAACACTTAAACTGGCCACATAACAGTAAAATGTCACCATTTTCACAAGGGTACATCTCAAACCATTCATCTCGAGGGACCAGGATACAAACCTTCTCAGCATGTGTTTCCCAGTGACGGATCCCACAGTTTCCTCTCGTGCCTACAACAAATATCAATTTTGACCTTTCTATTCTCCAGTTGAAAAATATGGTCTCAATTGTGAAAAATATAATAAATGTTGTTTTGTTTGTGAGATGGTCCCCAGTGAAGTGTCATGAGTTAGTGTTACGAGCAGTGACATCCAGGTTGCTGTTGACTGGGTGGGAATTTGCACTTTGACATAGGGGCATGTTTTCTTAACTTGATTGTTTTCCTATGGGAATGAAATAATCTCTGTTTGTTGTTATGTAGCTTATTTGCAAAATATCTGGAAAAGTTTTAGTTGACCCAAGAAGTTGAGCATCATGATTAATATGATAACAGAACAGTGGAGAGAGTATTGAAAGGAGTTTATGTTTGTATATATGTTTACATATAAGTATATATAATTCCATCTTCAAGGGTTGACTTTAAGGTCAGAAAGCTTATTGACACAATGATACACTATTTGATTCTCTTGTTTCTGGATTGGAGCATGGTTTCATAAACTGGAAACATTTTGATAGAAGAATGAAACCAAAGTGTAAGTTCAAAGATGCAGAGATGTACCAATGTTCTCTACTCTACGGTGGCATCATGAAGGGTTTTGTTTTAGATTTAATCCAAAATATTGTTCTTACAACTTTATTGTGAATATACACAACATTTTGGAGAATATAGATATTCCCTTTAAAGAACGGTTCTGTCATGTCCTTGAAGAGAGGAAGTTTGTCTTCATGATACATGTACATCAATTTGAATGATTATCTTCCTTACTATTGAAGTTGAGGTTAAGACATTTCGTTTGTGGAAGGTTGAGATGAACGATTTCCTACTTGCTTCGTCTAGTGGAATATCCGTTTGGCTCAACTGGTAGAGCACAGGACTCTCACCTAGAGGTCCCGGGGATGAATCCCACTGGAGGGGATCTCACAATCATCTCTAATACACTTTATTCAAGAGAAGCAGGTGTAGATTTGATAGCAACTTGCACCAATGCACATACCTGCGCTCTCATTATGACGATGGATGGGTGGTGAAGGTACTCTTACCTGGGATCATTAATCAAAAGTTAATCACCTGTCTCTGAGCGACAGGTGACTCTGCTAAAAATTCTCTTTACCTTTAAACACAACCATCACTTTCATCAATGGTGTTCTTTTGAGCATTCTGAAATTGATGCACTACTTGCTGAATTAAGTTTGTCCTGTAAATGGAATCCAAATGCACTAAATATCATGTTAAGTATAAAAGTAAAATTCAGAAAGATTGTAAATATATTTTCTTGGTTTATAATTCATCACAGTGTTTCATGTCCCTCTGAAATATGGGGTTTGTGTCCATTTGGTTATCAGCCAGACATTATTACAGATCCTACTCGCTGTGACAGCCTGATGTGTTTATGGCAAATCTCTCCTTTAAGCAGTATAAGCATACACGTATTAACCTCAGTTTCGTGTCATGATTGAACAATCAGACAGATTATTTCTTCATAAACCACATTCAGTTCACTATCAATCAAAAGCAAATTCTTTAAGCATGTTTCGAGATCACGATGGTCGAATAGGTAAGATGTTCTTACAGTCAGTGCTGACAGTTGGTGCCCTACTCTGAGGTTTGAATTCTGCAAGGGACTCATCCCCAAAAAGTACAAGAATTTGTACTATTTAGATGGCATCATCGCAGATATAACAATGTCACAATATTTCCATGTGTGCTGAGGGTTTTATATTCCTTGATATTATACACTTATAGCAAGATATTGAAGTTAAGTTCTGCACAGTTCTACCTAAAGAGTGTGTGCAGACTTGAAAACCTTCATTCCTCTGAGTAGTTAATTCCCCTTTTATTCCCAATAAATATACATAACATAGCAAAGATCTTTCTGAGATTCATGCAAAAAATCTCTGACACTAACTTACATTTAATTAGGATAAGCCTGAAAGTTTATTCAATAGCAATATCACAGACTGTCTGTGTTATAACATTTCATGGTCTGCAGCATTAAGACGAGGATTTGTCTCGTCAAAGCGAGGATTATTGCATTTACCCGCAGGATGAATGGGTATTAAGGTCACATGACAGGGTCATGTGAGGTCACTGCGCTACTCTCTGTATCAACTGTATAATCCTCTCTTTACTTAGTGGTCGACAGTCACAGTGATAAGGAGAGGATTATCTCCCCTGCCTTGATTGATGGCACTTGCTTTCTATTCATGTCATGACTCTAATGTTCAAGTACTTGACTACTAGTATTTGGGCGGATTACTGAATTGGATCAGTCCAGTTTTGTAGTTCAGAGATTGAATCCTTTGGAGGTGTTTTACAAGTGTGTTAACTGTTTAATGGTGTGTATGATCACAATAAAGACAGTGTTAGCCAGAAAATGTTTAAATTATGTATTTTCAAGAAATAATAATGAAGAAATTACAAATGTTATAAGAACAAATACAAACATAACTGACACAGACGTAAAACACACAAAATACACCCATATTCTTAGAACACATTATACAAAATAAAAACATAGCAAACATTCATATTTTAGTTTTCTCACAATAGAAGTTTTAGTTCACATATTCTCTCAGCTGTCTTTTAGTTGAAATGTTTGTTATTTTCTTTATACCTACTGGCAAACATTGTATGATCTAGTTAGAACTATGTGAACATTTTTTGAGAATTGTAAAATTATTCAATCTAGATTAAAAGAAAAGAAGGTTCCAGAAGTGAGGTGAGTATGTTGATCTGGTGCAATAATAACAATAATAACATTCATAACACGGCATGATATAGGTATAGGACAATCGTAACCATAGAAACACAATGGTATTGTTAATGACAGCACTGGTGTATCATATGTATCAACCGTGTATAACAATCATATTGAATAGGATGATGTCTATTTGTCTGCATGGTGTCTGTAGATGTTGTCATTGTTTAAGATTATCTAGATTAGTGAATGTTAATGCTATTTTAACTACGCATGTTATCATTGTGATTTTGATATTTGAAATTAAAATGCATTTTAAAGCATGTTAGTAAATGTTTAGCTCTTACAATTATTGTCCATAAATGTAGATTTAGTGATAAAAGTATTATATTTACAAACCCAAATTAATGAAAGAGTACCGATGTGTATCAGCACTTAGCAATAGCTATTCTACATTTGGAAACTAATGCAAACCCTTCTTAGTGATATTGATAAAACTCCAAAATCACCCCTGTCTATTTATGTATATTTACAACTAAAGTTCGATTCATGAATTATGCAAGAGTGACCTCAAATAATTCACTACACATTATTACACAGGTTTGTTATAAAGTGAAAACTCCTCTCTGAATTTCAACTTACTCGTGGCCAGTATGTTGTAAAAAAACTTGTGTTTTATAGCATTCTGAGTTCTTAGGAAAAGGAAATAGTTGTTGAAGATTAGATAAGAGGCCATTCATCACAGTATAGATTGTGTGTATAACAGCCTGCACAAATACAGGTGATTTACTGGCTCCCACTGCAAACAAAACTCTCTCTATGGATCATGTGAAACCTTTGAATATCACTCCTTCGTACAGATCGTACAGCAACTAGAGCAGCCGTCCTAAGTCTAGAAACCTTTGGCAAGTCTAGATTCTGAAACTGGGGATTTCTTACGGCTTTTTTTATTTAAATTAATAATGAATAAAACAAAAAATAAGTTCTTGTAAAGGAATTCTATAGCGATTTGAAAAACAAATATTTACACTTGCTGAAAACAAAAACTTTCTGAATGTACTCATAACACTTGCTATTCGGAAGACGGACATGTTTGGTTCAGACTGTGAATCTCATATATCAACCACTGTATCCAGCACATCATTCAAAGTTCGGAGAAATTGAATTTCAACTTTGTTATTTAATATATATATATTGTAGATATAGATAGCCCAGGTTGGTGTTACACTGCATGGTGGTCCTGTTTGTAGTAGTGTAGATAGACATGTCAGCACAGTTATCGTAATCTTCTGATTATTTTGCATCTTATGTTCATGTTGAGTAAGCTGTACGTGATATTATTAAAGAATACAATTGGTTTAAAATGAAGTATTGTAATTGTTTTTATGTTTTTGAAACAGTATAAAGTATTCTGTAATTATGATAATGCATGGTGTATTAAAGAATGAATGAAACAAGTTTAGGTCTATGTTTTTTATGTTCCTGTAAAGTTCTTGTTCTCGTTCATTGTGTTTATCTGTTGAACTGTCATCTATATACAACGTTTTCTATGTTCATCCATTTATTTGTCTCTATTTTGATAATCTATTGAGTTGAGCTTTGATTGCTTCCAAGAGCCACCCAGAATTGATTACTTTGATATTTGAAATTTGAAGTCTGATCACTGGGCAGATGAATATTTGTCCTCATTTTGGCCAAATGTTGTTAATGGAATAGAATGCTCATTCATACACAAGTATCTTTTGAAATAAAACACTTTTAATTTTAATTTTTGAATTAGGTATAAAATTGTTAATGATACAAAATAACAATTGTCAAAGAAATCATAATGTAACTCTATCAGAGGCGTCCTGGTCAATCTCACCAGGAAGCTGAAACTGAAAGTTGTCAATATTACATTATACTATATACAATGTACACAATTTCAACAGCATTTTCCCTGCCAGTTTCATTCATACATTAATCAAAACCTCATACTCTTAGAATATAGAAATTGCCCTCCCTAAATATTTCTTTTAGTATTTCTTTCAATTTCGATCTTTCAGTTTTTAAAAGGTCTATTAATGATAAAATGCCTTGAGATTAACTGGGCACTAAATATCCTAAAAAAAAACTGTTTGATTTAGCTCTTTGACAGAACTTTTGAGATGAACTTTGGTATCAAATTTTTCCTGAACTCCTGCACATGAGCCTGTATCCTCCCCGACAGAGCAACTGTGAATTTGCTAGAGCTATAGCAAGGTGGTGTATGCACAATATATGCGAGTATCACCACTGACTGTGTTATTCTTATTGCAGAGGAAGTTCCGGTGTCCAGCAGGCGTATGACAAGTTCCCGGTGAGCCCCGTCGGCGCCCCCTCTGCTTCCTCACCCGGAACCTTCCAGACTTCCGTGGTAAGTTTTCTTTTGGTTACCAACATTAAAACATACCCTCTGTGTTTTTGTCAAGAACTGAAACCCTGTACCTGTAATGTAGTCACAATCGGTGGTGAGTCTCACAGTCTGGAGTAGTTTTCTGGGTATGCCTTTAGTTAGTTCCTGAAGAACCAGTATTACAAAGTAATAGTTTGGCTGTTCAAGCTAAAATTGATAACAACCGAAGCTGACATCTGTGGTAAGTCCTTTACTTGTTTATCAATATATACGCACCATCTTGTTAAGTATTTTCGTATGATGTCACATGTCTCTTGAAGCTAGGAAATGATTGTAAAATTTGGAGTAAAACGCAACTAACTTTTGTATGGTTCAAACAGATTAACTTCCAGGCCTTCTTTTATCGAAATGAACTTCATTATATTCACAACTTCAGGAAAGTCTTTTGATGTCTGTAGTAATTTATGTTTCTGTAAGTTTGCCAAAGTGGAAGCATTATGAAATTATTTATGGGAAATGGTTGAAGGTTGTGTTATATATACTCACTCTATCAGAAAGTTCTTTATTCTATTTCCAGGAAGTCTTTTTTTTCATAAGAAGGACAGATGAAGGACTTTGTAATTAGCTCTTGCATCATTGTAAACTTTGGTTAAACTTTGATATATGAGGAAGACATTTTGATGGGTGATCACTTCAAAGGTTGTTCTTGCTAATTAGTGTTCAGATGAGACACTTGTTAGTTCAGATGAGGCATTAATTAATTAGGATGAGACACTAATTAGCTCCTCTGATCGTCACATATAGAGTCTGCTGGTGGTAAAGAATCCTCTCCATTATATCACTAACTTTCTCACGGACTATTGTGTATTTTTGTGTAGAGTGGGTCCTGCTTCTCTGCCAAGGTATAACTCGGGCCATTCCCCATCACTGGCTAATTTAAGCCTTGCCGCATTTCCTTAACTTTGAGTGCTAGCCTAATAGAGTGCACTGTGAAAGTTAAGGAAATGCAGCAATGCTTAAATTAGCCGAGATGGAGACAGACTGATGTGAGTTACACCTTATGCTGGGAAGTTGGTTTCAAAGTTCATACACAATCATCCTTCTCTTATTATCTTCCTTCCATCTCTTCATGGTCTCATCTTAGCTGTGTGATTCTCCTGTGCCAGACCTTTCTGAAGTCATGAACAATTGTGTTTCATTTGAACACCTCAACTGCTCTGCATTGCATCCACATGTTGACTTCTCTCTCAGTCTCATATGCAAACCAGAAGATTCTGAAACTTGATCGAGTCTAAAATGATTTTCCTCTCAGTTTGATGGTCTGTCCATGTCTGTTTGCCTCTCTGTGAACTCTGCACATTGCTTGTGTGCGCCTGGCTGGTAGATATAAGGTTCTGTGGTATTTGTGTTCTACTTGATCTGCGGTAAGCCAGGTGTAAGGAGCTGATAGCTGGGCCCTTTGGAAATGGAGTTAATGTGAAACAGACTCTTCATAGTGGAATGTCTGTATTTTGGCTCTGCTGTTGAAATAAAATAAAAATCCAATTAAATCAATGTTTTTAGTCTACATTCAAATGCAAACAGATTTGGGAAAAAATGGTATATGAATATAAATATAAAATATGAGTTTAAAAACATATTTTTAACAAATGCAAAATGTTTCGTACAGCCTAACATGCCAAAGAATCTAGACTGTTGACAAGGCTCCTACATGACATACCGGGACATAACAATCATGGTGTAAGGCTAGCGGTCTGTGTAGATGTAGGCTCTGTTCAACATGGAGATGCTGCAAGACAGATGCTGCAGAGTCTGGTTTCAGTAATTCTGCAGTATGCTCGTCATGTGAAACAGATAATCTCTGTACTCTGTTCTTAGTCTATCTCACTTACCCTATGTAATTTATACCTACCCTTCATTTCACTCTAAACCATACAAGATGCCTAGGTGTTGTTAGAATCCTAAAGTTCATCATCATAACATATTTATAACGCGCTATTATCCATGAGACCATGCTCAAAGCGCACAAAGAATCTCTAATTCTCTGAAATTCTTTCTGGATTATCAAAACCCTCATAACCGCCAGAAAGTCAATACAAACTCAAACATACAATGGTTTCCGGTGGACTAATGATAAGTGTGGATCCTGTGGTGCCCTGATCCTGTTGTCTTGTCTACAACTACCGGCAATCTCCTGTTACTTGCTGGAGTCTCGTTGCTTGCCTTGTTGCTTGCCTCGTTGCTCTGTCTTATTCTTCAGATACTTAATTTGATAGATGTGTTATTACTGCGAGATTAAAATAACACAAACATTATGTTAACAGATAATAAGCTTCATATTTTGTATGTTTTTCTAACAATTGTAGATCACATCTCAGCCAGCACCCCATTAACTATGCATTTCTTTTTAATGATTAACCATGTATCTTGAGATTCAGTCAAACTTTTATCACATGAACCCTTTTGTTGAAGGTAAGGGTGAACAAAAGAAGTACATTAGAATATATGACAGCCACTAGAATCGATATCCTAATTAAAGAAAGGTTAATGGCCACAATGCAATAAGACGGAGAATGTTAAATAATTATGTAAAAGAAAATTTCACTGATTAGATGTTGCAGAGTGTATAACAGTATATTTGTGTTGAAGTTAAACATACTTTTGGTTTTATCCAAGGTAAGAATCTTGCCTTTGAGTGTATAAGAAGTTACGTTGATGCTGTTACAAGTATAGAGTTACCTCCCCTTGTCCTGATTCAACATGGAGGCAGCTATAAACAAACATTTCAGATTCACTCAACAAACACAGACAGGGAGAGGTTTGGAAAAACATTTGCTGAATGATAAGCTGACAAAAAGGTGTTAGAAAATAGAATCATGTATCGGTTAAGATTATGTAAGTTAGATCTTTTCCGGTTGTGTTATCATGACACGTAAAGAACAAATATTTCCACATGTTTTATCTAATCCACTTTAAACCTTTGTGTGGGTATAAATCAGTGAGTCATATATTCTTACATTTGTGTATGTTTGTTTCTTCAGTATCAAAATATAGTTTCTTTATGTGAGAAATTTAGTATTTTCATTTAGTGGTGTCATCAAGACATTTCAAACCCTTCTGCATTCTTATTCCGTATCAACCAACTTGGGATAAAAATAGGAATAATACTGGTCTTTTGGTATGATATGATGTCCTTTGTCCTTCTGTAAATTCTTTGATTTTCCACTTTTTCTCAAGAACCACTTGCTTCAAATTCAAGAGAGCTGAAATCATGTGTACAGACTCCTCAATAAAGGCCACAAAACTACATCCTTGAAACCTATTTTTCTTTTCTAATGAAGAACTAAATGGACTGAAATGCTATGTACATCTTTTTGTATTTTTTTCTTTGTATATTTTGAACATATTAACACATCAGCACAAGTAACTTGTACATTTACATCCGATTTCAACCTTTGCAATCATGTAACTATTGAATCCATTGTCAACAGGAAGTCGTTTCCAGGACCATGACCTATAGTAAGCAGAAACCTCCAGCAAACACAAGAATGTGATCAATTGACACATTTCTTCAAAGGCCTTGTAGACTGGTATTTCCAGTTGGCGTCATCACCACCACTATAAACTATTGCAGATTTCCCTCAGCCCTTAGCAGCAGTGGCTGTTGCAAGTTCATGGTATAATAGCATTGTATTGTCAGCTGGAGAGCATTTTGCTGCTCTAGCTATAAAAGGATAGGAGGTAGAGAGTCTCCCTGTAGAAACCCTATCCAAGATGATGTAGTGGAGGATTGCAGGCACAGACACCCAGCTTATCTAACAGTGGGTGCTCGCTCATCTGATCAATATGTACACCTTCAGGGTTCGTGCTCATATCTGCTTTCTTTCAATTCTAATTAGGCTTGCCTGGTTAACGAGGGAGGGAAGTGCAAGGCTGTTTCTTCTTCTGTAGTGAAGGAAGCCAGTTTGAGCAGGTATTGCCTCCAGTGGCTTGTGTTACGGTCTGTTTCAGCCTGGAAGAAGGTAATGGGGAAACCTGCTGTGATTTTTCCTGGAGTAAAATAGGATCAGTTCTCAGCTTTGTGTTATGCTTGTTTGTTCTGCTTCTAAAAGGTGGTGAGTAATGAGTTGAATAAGTTCAAAAATATTTTTATTTTATTTTACAACATTGAAATTTAAATTTACAAAGCAACTTTTGAAATCATATTTCCATTGTAAAAGTGCACAAGCAGCCACCTTAGACAGCCTAGACAGCTGTTAATTATTTTAGATCTTCTCAATTTCTGTGAGTGTTAGAGGTACGAAGGACACTGGTGCCATTGAAAGGTCACGGAACATGAAGTGGAAATCTGTCATCTTGGAGTTATTTGTATTGTTCAGAAGATACATGATAGGTATAATCGTTCTGTGTGCAAACATTTAGAAACAAGACAAACATTTAGCTCCAATCTATAGCTGGTTTGTTACAAGGACGCGGGGAGGGAGATAATGGGTACTGTTCGGTGTCGGGTTTCAGACGCACAGACAGACGAGGCAGGTGGGAGGGAGATAGCAGCTCCCTCTACTGATAGTTCTCCTCGTTCTCCTTGTTCTCTGTTGGGGGAGGAGGAACAACAGGAGTGTGTTAGTTTGTGTTCCACACAGCTCTGAACTTGCTGACTGTTTGTGTAGGAGGAACTCAACTTGTACCGATACATTTGAGAATAAATACCTTTTTGTATTGACCTGAGATTGTTGTACTATTTGTCAGATGCTTTTACATTCTCATCTCTGCTTGAAGTACAGCTTGTCAAACATTCTTATAGCTTTTTGGCACTTTGAGGAAAAATCTCAACTTCATTATTTTATTGTCTCTGTACTATGTTCCATTTCTGCATCCATAGTCAGGTTAACGAGCTCCAACAAGATTGCTGGTTTTGATTGTAACCGTTATGGAGGAAAACATTAAAGCGATGTCTGAAGTCTTAACAATTGGTTAGCTATAGTCTAAAAAATTTCATTTCTTGAGGCTCCTTTACGTTTGGTTTAACAAAAAAGTCAAATCCTTTTCTTCAGAGAGTCAATTTTAGTCTAGTCAAT
Source organism: Gibbula magus (assembly GCA_936450465.1). Classification (NCBI taxonomy): domain Eukaryota; kingdom Metazoa; phylum Mollusca; class Gastropoda; order Trochida; family Trochidae; genus Gibbula; species Gibbula magus. Next base: position 7,663,628 of record OW388290.1, on the reverse strand, counting down.
ACAATGAGGATTGGGGATAGAACCTGTGTTAACGGAGAGGAGGGGGAAGTGGCGGGAGGTGGGGGAGTTGGTTACTGAAGAAATTCAAGGAAATAAGGAAATTCATTACAACAGTGAAGGAGGATATAAAGATAATTACTGAACTATTCAATACAAGTTTCCAAACATTCATCTTTCTAATTTACTGTCCAGATAATTACATTGGCAGCGATGGAGTGGGTTGGTTCTAAAAGTAGGATTGTGTGGGCGAGAAGGAACAGCACTCCCATCCATCATTTGGTCCTCTTTACTGTGTTTGCTTAACTACATAAAAGTTGTTGTAAGTAATAAATATAAGCCATAACAGATACAACAACTTGTTTAGATTTACTTGAGAAACGCCCTCCAATGGAAGCAGTAACTGTGGAAAGAATGACTTTTATAATGAAGTTTCATCTCTTGGTGCTGTGTTGGTAAACAGGGTTGTTAACTTTGAATATGTTTCTCAACTGAGAATGAAAAACATGTAAATATTTGGTTTTGATATCATTTACTGGTAGTGCCTTTCAAGAAGGTAGTAATATCAGTGGAATTCTTTAGCAATATTGTGCTCTTCCTGTAGACAATACTGTTTGATGTCTTCATGGTGAAAGTTCTTATCATGGAGATATATAAAACTGCATTTTCAGCATAACTGGACCTCCCTACATGATTGGAAATGTTTTAAGGACTAAGATTATACTGTTTCAAATTCTAAATCAAAACACCAAAATATGCTATCGAGACATGCAAAGCAAAATGACTTTGAAATACTGTCTAAAATTCTCCTAATAAAAACGAAAATACTGTTTTCATGTCCAAAGATATCTGTTGATGTAGGCACAAGAGGCAGATGGTTTACTTAAAGATTACAAATGTCATAACTCAACCAGCAAGACATGCATCTCACCTGAGCACAGCAGTACAAACAAGCACCTTGTGCAGTCAGCATCTTCTCACTATCATACCTGCCCCAGGTATCACTAACAACTTCTTCGGGATATTCTTGAAGGAATGTCCCATAAATAGCCTACCGCCTCCACTAACCAGCTATACAGCTTCTATCTATTGACTCTCCACAGAGCTCGGCAAACTTCTCTCAAAGTTTTAAAAACTTCACATTCGTTAGCACGGATACAGACGCTTGTTTATCACCTGGCTGATTAGGAGTATCAGCTGCTGATTGCAGACACGTTTATTGCAGGTCTGAAAAATACCTGGTGGTTGGCTTGTGAGAAGTTGAAAAGTGATATTTTTATTGAAGCTGTTTATTTTAGATACAGTTTTGTTGTTTTGTGATAATGTCTTTTTAGACATTTCTTAGTTAGGTCCCCGTTGAATGTTGAGAGTTTGATCATGGGGGATGGCATATCCAACATTTGGTTGTGGCAACCTGAAAACACTGTCTGTAGGAAGGAATCCCTTTACTTGAGGGGCAGACTGTCAGGAATCATAAGTTGGTGGCTTGTTATAGGAATCATTGATACAAGTTGATAAAAGGAATAATTGGAATATTTCTACACTAGCAGTGAAAGGGTTAATTAAAGTGCATCACACATTTTTGCTGAAGATGAATCATTAGCTTTTCCATTCTGTTTTAATAGTTATTTTATTATGAGTAATTATTGTTATATTTACTTGAAAAAAACATGACATAATGAAATTAAATTTGATTTCACTATATTTCATATTTTTAATTTTAATTTTTGTCACTTGCAGAACTTCAACGTAGCCCCCAAGCCGTTTGGTGCCCCCTCTGGCCCTCCCAACTATGTGGGTCCTGCGTCAGTACCTAGCTACGGGTCCCCTGCCCCTCCCCCCGCCGCACCGAGCTACGGGTCCCCAGCACCACCCCCACCCGCACCGAGCTATGGAGTGGGGAACCTCTCACAGCAGACCCAGAACATGTCTCTCGGGGCCGGCAGGTGAGAATCCAAGGGGGACAATACTTCATGAGGATCAAATGGGGGACTTAGTACATGATAACCTAAGAGTTGGGGGAGGGGGAACATAATATGAGAATCCAAGGGAGCACGGAGATACAGATTACATATTGGAGTAATTTGAAGGTGTATTTCATACCTTCAAAGCTCTAAGTACATGTAGATATGCTTGAAATAAATCGGAGAGGAAACTGATAAACACGGACATGATATACAGCAAAGATATGTACGTACATGAAGCACGGGTAAAGGTAGAAGTCATTAGTCAGCAAGATGTTTGTACATCATTGTGTTTGTAATCATTATTACATGCCTCTTCTCTTACATTACATATGTAACTCTATCACTGACATGGAGTCATGTACCAGTAGTGAATATGCAACACATCATTATCATTACAGAGAAACTTGAGTCGTGATTGAACTTGTAGAATGTGTGTACAAGATAAAGGTCAACATATCACAACTCTACATAATTCGGGATCAATATCAGGGTTATTAATAAAAAAATTTGGGGCAGTTTTAGAATGATATATGGAATTATGGGAAAACATGTTAAATATAAACAAGATAGACTGCATTTATAAGGCACATTCACACACACATACACCATACAAAATCATGATAATTAAGCTGTTAACAGTGTATGAAATAAGGACTCTTCAACCCAGACCCTGATCACTGTTTGAGTTAACTTAAAATTGACAAAATATCACTCATGGGCTGACAAGTGTTCAAGCTTATTCCATAGACTGCAGGGATTAATAATCAAATTGTTTACAGATGCTGCATGCATGTGTTTGCAGTTGTTGTTCCGTGTGTTCAGTTGTGCAGTTGTTGTGCTGTGTGAATGTTGTGCTATTGTTGTTTGCTGCAAACTGCTTCCATGAACGTTGTGAAACTTTGGTTGTTGCTCAACCTGTTCACTTTTTAGCTCAACCACTTCAGATATTTATCTTTTTTGTTTCAGCATACATATAGTTGTGCTATGAGCATATTACAATTTAAGGAATCTTCGATCTGTCGTGTGATCTTAACAAATTGAAAGAAGATAAGATTATATTTGAAATTCTTTGTGATAATCTTAAATAGTCAATATCACATTCTACCCAGTTTGAGTTTACTGACTGAGGTCAGCATATTCATATTTGCCGCTTGCACCTCATTCAAGCAGTGACCACTATTGATGCACTGTGTGGGGCGGGGATGTGCACAAGTGTAAGATGTACAATTTATATAGATAAATAGTTTGATCATGGTGAAATTGAAAATCATTCAATTTTAGTGAAACTGTTTTGTAGGAAAATATTTCAGTGTTTGTTTATGCTTTTAGAAGATATAACTTTAGATGGCAGCTTTTGTGTATCAATCTGAGTGAAATAGAGATAAAAAAAAAAATGTAAACCAATTAAGATGATAATTCTTTTAAATCTTTTTCTTTTAACGATCTCTATTTCTGTCAGTTTGTTCTTGTGTAAACTTTGCAATCTGATTTTATGATGTACATGTCAATTTAAAACATTCATCAATTTACTTATAGATTGTGTCGATAAGAGTTAAATTTAAGTCTTTATGTACATTTGTACTCATATGATTAATCCGTCTTGGTTTATGTTTGTAATGTTAACCACATCAGAAACCAAGTTAATTGGTCCAATGATCAGTGGAAAATGTCTACTGGTGATGTCAGCATAGTGCTATATAACTCTGTGTGGAGCATGGCTTTAGTGGAGATAGCAGCTCTCAATGTACAGTATAGCCACTCAAACAAGAGAATTGTTTCTGACATTATATATTGTAACGTGCAATTTCAGAATTCACTTAAACATCTACCTCCATTTTGCTTATGAAGTTTAAGTGATTGTTTATTACGAAGTGTACAGATGTGTAACGCACTGTCAGACCATGTGGAAAGTAAACGGTGCAGAGGCAGTAGCTGGAACTGTTGTTCCTGAGCTGGTTTGAATCAGTCTGATACAGGCAATATCATCTGTTTAGAGATTGACATTGCTGTATTTCATTGTCACATTTGTCCATTGTAACCAAATGGACATATTTTTATCACTATTATTTGTGATAGTGTAAGTATACTGATGTTTGCTATTTGCGCCCAGTGACGCCCCGGATTACATGCAGTCAGCCAAGAAGTACACCGAGAGAGAAGCAGCCCCCGACCCCACTCAGAACCAGTCAAGGTCGTTCAAATTCCTTCAAGGACTGATGGATAGCGGACAAGGTGCGATACATGCTCGTATACACTCAAAGGGAGATAACTCATAGTTGAGGAATAAACAGTCATGCCATTTAGAAGATGAATTCCTGTAGAAATAATGGAAATGGGCAAGAACAATTTAAAAGGGTTATTGGTCAAATCATATCATTTCATATCATTTCCTTTCACTTTTCTACTTCTTTCCTTTTCCTGACTGCTGTTAAAATGAACTAGTTGTGAGATCGTTTGGATTAAATGACAGTTGACAAAATAAGACTGAAATGAAACATATATGCTTATGATTTAGTAGACAATAATAATTCATCTGACACTCATAAAATCCTTAGAATTTCCATCTTTGTACTTCCTTGTTTTAAAAAAACCCATAATTTGATGTTGAAATCATTCTTCCTGTGTAGCATAGTTTCCATGAACTTTGAAATCCTTTGAGAAACTACTTCCTGAGGATCTCTATAGTTGCACTTCGTTCATTGAATAATTTATGGAAATTCATTTCAAACTTGAAATTCTACAATTTTCCTAGTTGCACATGACATCACTCATTGTTTGACCATAAGATGGCTGTACATTATTGAAGTAGACCACTAGACCTAATCCTGCCTGCATATCCTGTCCCCCCATTTTCAGAACCCCCCTCATCCGCCATGGCGTCCAACAATGCCGGCCCTGCGCAAGTAGTCGGCACATCTTCCCAACCAGGAAAAGTCAAGGCCATCATGGCTCAAAAATACAACAACCCAATCGGATTGTACTCGGATACTAACGCAGTGCGAGAACTTGATGTACAGTCTAAATTCTTGGTGCCAGACGCCCCTGGGTAATTCTTCTGTCCATCTACCGGACATTTTTTGGATGATGCTATTCGAAATTGGAGGTGAAAATGAATGATGCAGATTTGGTTGGAATTAGGAATTTTAGAGAATAATTTTGATTTGGAATTAATTTTTGAAAAGGGGTATTTCTGAAGTCTGTAAGGTTTTTGGAGTACGTTGGACAATGAAGGCAATAATACATGTATATCTCAGTCTGATTTGATTATTTCCCAATCTTTTTACCAAACATTTATCATAAGCACTGTGAAGAAAGTTGATACTTTTCAGGCAGTCTGCAGTAGAAGATGTTTCCTATTTTCACTGAATCTGCATCATTCATGTTCTCTATGAAGAGAATATATATATTTATTTTAGAGAACTGACTTTGTATTTCAGACGAGTGGACATACAATGAGCCGATACAGCCATGGCGCAGGTATCTCTGCCTCGTGCTGTGTGCTGTGGTATACTCTTCACACCTCGTGTACCATGTAGCTCCATAGAACCACACTGTGAGGTCACTGAGTGGAGTTTGAATAGGGCACACATGTTACAATACTTCTGATTGGCCACTAGGGCATTTACTGTACAGCAGATTATATCTTTGTGCATTTTCATTGGATGATATTCATAAAGATTTTTATTGTTGACAATTGGATAGGTGCCACTGACTCATTTTAATATACATGTATTGTGCCTTTTTCTCTTGTAGAAAAGTATTAGTATGTCAATTCAAAAACCTCTTTTGATAATCATTGTATGCATGATTTAGCACCAGTTTATTAATCCACATGCTAATACTTCTTCTACTTGTATTCACAATGACATTGGTCTAGTCGCACTTGTCTCATTCTATAGTTCTTTGTTATTTGTGCATGCATGTGTGATGTTTTCATTACTCATACATTAGGTTTGTATTTCTCTGTATCATAGGCGATAATATCACTCCTCATATTTTCTTCCTTAGTTCTTTCATTGGTTCTTTATGCATTATTGTCATTTTGGCCAAAAAGTACATCAAAACCTATCACAAGATGAACATTGTTTTTGTCATTCATTCAGAATACATGAAAAACAGTCATTATGTAAATGTATTCCTATTCATCAAAGAAACACAAACATTTCGATTCAACAAAAACGATTTTCACTTCACTGTTTAAATAGAAATAACCTTTCAAAGACCATTTAAATTCATCCGCATGTGACCTTCTCATCTTATCACCTTCAATTAAAATAAGTCATTTAGAAATTTTAAGAACTTGAAGTTGAAGCATGGAGTGACATTGCATGAAATGCATCGTACATAACTCTTTCAGGGTTGCTGAACCGAGGACCGCAAGTCTAGTCAGAAATAACGGTACTTCAAACGAAAATGATTCTCAGCCACGTAAATATTATCCGTCTGAAACGTTTAAGTTGGTTCAGGAACGGGAGAAGCAGGTCGAAAGAGAAGACGAGAGATATGAACCCGCACAGTCACGCTCGCTCAAATTGTTACAGGAACAGCTGCAGAGGTAAAGGGGGGTAACTCTGCTATGTAAGGGAGATAACCCTGGGAAATTAATGAGCATAACTCTGTAAGATACAGAATTACTTTGCTTTGCAAGGGAGATAACCCTGGGAATTAAAGGGATAACTCTGGATTTCTCAGGGATGTAACAGAGATAACAATGTAAAAGACGGGGAATATCTGCTATTGTGGGGTGTGAGTACTAAAGTACATACAGGAATAGTTCAATAGAAGTCAAACAGGAGAGGATGTGTTATTGTGGAAGTAAGCTGTAATAAGTGAAAATAAAAATGGTGGTAACTATGAAATTAATGAGATTTTGGAGTTGACATGGTAGGATTTGGAGACAATTACTCCAGAGACATCAAGGGTGGCCTTGACACAAATTTGGCTTCAATACTGCTCCAAAGGGACAATTTCAGATTGTAGACAGTAGCTATAAGTTGTACATTTGCATAAAAATCTAATTTCTTTTACTTGCTACTTTCTTTGTGCAGACGTTAGATTTTGAAAGTCTTATAACAATGTTGTTGCAGAAATGTTAAAAATTTGTGGCAATGACAGTGTGAGTCTGCTCCATATTCTACCAAATTGCATGGGACTGACTCAAAATAACCTCTGACCCCCAATAACCTCTGACCCCTGACTAATTCAACCTAGAGTAGATCAATGGTTAACAGTGTACACTGAACTCTCTGCTAATCAGAACTTCTGTCTATTCATGATACTGTATGCACCATATGCTCCGTGTTAGTGCACCGAGGTTCTACATGTAAACTCTGCACTAAATGTTCACTCTCTGTACATGTATCTCTTGCTCTTTTGTAGCAATAATTGTTCAGCATAGTTTGTATTCAATGTGTTTTAGTTCTAGTACTTGGATAGTTATGTTCAATGTCTCTGTTTCTAGCGGAGGTGGAATCACCCCTGGACAAGCTGCAGGGGGAGGTAAGTGTTCTTGTTCAGTTTTTATGAAAAAGAAAGATTATTAAATAGCATGAATTTATCAAAACCATTCACAAAAAAGACATCAGTTATCTTTGGATAGAAATAATCTGCTTTTAGAGTTTTTCTTTAATGTTGCTGTATAAATAAGCAAAATCACACTTTTAGACCGGCTGGTGTTCAAGCTTATTTCAAAGACTGTATATAATTATTGGTTATTGATTGTAGTGGATCTTATATTAATATCAAAAAAACATGGTCAAATATTTGAATAAATTCAAGATTGAAAATGGAATGTGATCTGACCATAAAATGGTCTTTTAATAATAACAATAAAAGTACTTATGAAGCGCAGAATTCCACAAAAAAGATCCATGCTGAATCAAATAACATACCATATCACTGAATTATGTAAACATATTTACAAATGAACAAGGTTTAAGATAAGATAGAAATAGTGTTTGGAAAAATGTGTTTAGAGCTGGGATTTACAGTTAGAAACAAGGCACATTTCAGTTAATGCTGTGAATTTCATAGACATGCACCAATGATTCTGAAGTCTTGGAGATACTGAAGAGAGAGTTTGTGGATGGAATGATAAGTCAGAGAAAAAACCTTGAAGTCTATCCTTTCTTGAATTTTAGTCCAAAACTCTTCTAAAAGTTCAAATCAAATATCGAAGTATATCTTACTTTCAGCCAAACCTGCTACCTGGACCCCAAAGCCTGCTCCAGCCCCAGTCCCAGCCCCCGCGGCACCGGTCAGCAAACCCTGGGCCCCACCGCCCTCCGCCCCGGCTGGACCTCCAATGGGGATGAATCGTCCCGCTGGAGGTCCCAAGGGACCTGTTCAACGAGGCAAAAAGGGAGATGCTGTTATTCGCCAACAGGGGGCGACTGGAGCTGACATTCCTCGGGTGGCGACCTGCTCTCAGTGCGGGAATACTATCAGGTGGGTTGTGCAGTTGGGAAAGTGTATATTTTGATGTTACCATGTTCTTGTTGATCAATCATGCTACACTTGATGAACTTGAAGGAAGAATTAAAAGTAAAAAGATTTTGTCATGTATATAATTTCTTAGATTAATAAGTTCAATGGAATGTTATAAAGTTCTGAGTAAGTGAATAAATTCATATATAAATCTGCCCTTGAATTTTCAACATTAAATTTAAAGTTTCGTAACTCCGTTCACATTCCAGAGGCCCGTTTGTGGTAGCGTTGAGCAAGACGTGGTGCCCAGACCACTTTGTGTGCGCCAACCCGCGGTGCGCGGTGAAGCTGATTGATATCGGCTTCGTGGAGGAGGGAGGCTTCTTGTATTGTGAGCGAGACTATGAGCAGCACTTCGCCCCCCGGTGTGAGAAGTGCAAGGCTGCCATCGTTGGTGTGAGTACAAATTTAAAATCAATTTCTTCGGTTTGTTGTCATGACCATGTTTTTGAAAATTCAGGATCCATTTTCCTTAAATTTAAGCTTTGAGATTTAATTTTTCTTATATTAAAAGATTTTGTCTCATGAATAAAATGCAATATTTGTACCATTCTTTCTAATCTGAAAGACATCACAAGAACTAAAAGCTGACAATGAAATCCTGATGGCAATGAGCAGGATTGAACAAAATAATCATTTGTCACTGTTTTGAAAGCTACATAAAATCATCCATCATATTTATTTCAAGCTCTTTCTTATCTACATCCCTGAACATTGACAGGATCAAAGTTAACAAGTATTGTACTTTCGTTGTACTCCCAGTCCCCTTCTGTAACGATTCTGTTCAGTGCAAATAAGTGGTTAAGTTGTTGATGTATACAGTGTACGAAAGTTTATAAAGTACATAAAGTATAAAGCGACAAAATCCTAGTTTCAGGCTGGTAATGTTACAAGCTTATTCCATACACTGATGTATATTTGATGTTTCTGATACTGACCCCTGACCTCTCCCTGCAGGAGTGTGTGAACGCGCTACAGAAGAGCTACCACCCCCACTGCTTCCTGTGCTACCAGTGCAAGCAGCCCATCGGCGGCAACCAGTTTCATATCGAGGACGGAAACTGCTACTGCGAGAAGGGTGAGCAAATCTCAACATATTGACAGTTTGTTATAAATTAGGTTTAAACTAGCACTAAGTAATTATTTCTTAATAAAAAACATCAATTTTGTTATCCACATTATGCTTAAACGCATACATTTTAAGTATCTATTTCTAGATAAAGCTTGAATTTTGTTGTAAAACAATGACAATACTATCAAGTCTGAGAGGAAATATGAATTTGTGTGTTCCAGATTGGAACGCAATGTTCCAGACTATGTGCTCTGGATGCAGCTTCCCCATCGAGCCCGGAGATAAGTGGGTTGAGGCTATGAACAAGAACTTCCACTCGGAGTGTTTCAATTGTGCCGTGAGTTATCTCCCTTGAACCAACAATTTTGTCAAAAAACAATTGGAGACAGATCTCTAACAATCTGTCTTGCTTTATTTTTTTGACTGCTAATTATCACAATCAATTAAAATAAATAAATAAAATATTTGTCAAGGATTTGATAAAGTTAACGAAATTAGTGCATGTGAAAAATGAAGTAATACCTTCATCTCATCCTAAATTGAAAGCTTAAAATCAATGTATTTCAGTAAATATGAATGTGGTAAATTACAATGAACTTCTGGCCATGATTATATTTTACGGGTGCTTCACCATGTTCTGTAAACATTGATTTAAAATGACGTATAACATATTTAAACAAATATACATCTCCTTAAATGAATAACATGATTATTTGTTTTAATGTTTGGCAGAAAAAGAGATTTATAATAACTCTTAACAATTGAGACAAATGCAACTCATGATACTATATTCCAGTAAATTGATGATGATAATAATAATGTCTTTGAAGGGCATGTAGCAGTGATATACATAAGAACAGGAGGATTTTCTGGATATTTTCTTTAATGTGAAAATACAAATTGTTTCAGAGTATATTTCACATTGCACCTGATGAAGCAGTGAGCATATTCATACATATATTTTGACATTAAAGAAGTTGTTACCCAGAGAATCTTTCTGTTCTGATAATAAGAACCTTTCCCATGAGTACAGCGTATCTTTCACTTTCACTTACAGACATGCCAGGTGAGTCTAGAGGGAGCTCCGTTCTACGTCAAAGCTGGCAAACCTTTTTGCAAGAAGCACGTCCGATAGGACCATCCAACTTAGGAACATTAACCAATTACAAGAACGTACGACACAGAAACTACAAGTGAACACGAACCTGAATGCTGGATAACCGGACTAGCCCGAGGAGGAGGAGGAGACAATGGTTTGCTGTGCCTTGTTTGTGACCGATCTAGTGGTGGAGTCGTGGTTACTCGGTATCCATGGCAACACCAAGAAAGGGATTTCACCTTGTGGTGAATGAATTGTATAGTAAACCATAACATGGGTTTTCAGTATATTGGAAAATAATCAAATTAAATGTTTGGAGTAGAGCATTAAAATTTCATGTATACTTTTCATTTTAAAATCCATAAGTTGCTTTATTAGGTGATAAGAACTTTCATGAATGAATCCATCCAAAAAAAATGTGTGGTTAGTTTGGTTTAGTTCAATCAGTTGATCTTTTCCACCATCGTGATCATTTCTCTTCCAACCTGAAGGAAAGTTGATTGTACAAAAGAATTCAATGCACTTTCATCAGGGAGGAAACGTTTTGCCAAAACTTCCCCATACCTCTTGTAAGCGAGATGAGTGATATTTACACGTGACTATACCCGTATCAGCCACACCATATCACCTGTAGTTTGTGTTTGCCAACTACTGCCAAGATGTTAGCTCTATATCTGTCAAGGGTCTCAGAAAATATTCATATAACCACTGAATGGATTTCATTGCTTACCAAAAATATAGATGGAGGATCCAGAAACTTTCAAAGAGAATTCACATATTTAAAAAAAGGGGGGGGGGGTCTAATTTACATTCAAATCTTTTCAAAGGGGGGATTCACAACCTCATCCCCCCACCATACCCTCTGGATCCGCCTCAGTTTAAGATTTTAATAGTTAACACGACAACTATATCTATTCAATATACAATATGTATGTATTTAACTTAATTTGAAGGCTTTCTGACGACTTTGCTGCGTACTTACACCCTAAAACTCAGTAACCAAACGAGTTCCCCTATTTAACATATCAACGTATGTCACCGTGCCTGACTGAACATGTGCGTAGAACCAGGGAGCAGTTCCTCGTATCAGTAAAACTTTTTTAACAGTAGATAATCGATCTAAATTTCATAACTGTAAATGTACTTATTGGATAGACTGTCTAGAGTTAATGCATGAACTTACATCTCCTGAAACCGAAAAGTATGTGTTGAAAGACTTAAATATTTTATGGAAATTATAAACGATTGCTGATATTTGAACTGGTCCTGTAATAGTATTCTTGATAAAACTGTGTTGGAAATGTTTATAGCTGTGAAAAAGCACTGAATTTTAGATGTACCTGTTTTTATTTGGAGTATGAAAATATTCTTGTATGAATATGATTATTATTGTAGTGTTATGTTGCAGGTATAGTATGTTTATATCAGTGGTGTCAATAACAGATGTATGTACGACCTATGTATATACCTGTCTCCACCTGCATAATGACTTATGGTCCTGTATGTATATAGACTGTAGATAGTCTCCATATAGTCTCCAGCAGGGCTCTCAATATATGCAAAACTTTTGTATTTTAGCCTATTTATATATACTTATATTGTATAAAGAAAGAATATACAAATATGCTTTACAAATTTGTAAGTAATTTATCGCCTTACGTTTTTACACATGACAAATGGACTCCGTTTTTAAGGAAAGATGAGAACTATTTTCTACTGATTTCTTTTTTGAAAACTACATGGAAAATTTATTTCTTTAATACAATTCACCAATGGTTGCCTTCTTTTGTATTTGACGTAATTTTGTGATATTTAAGGATAAAAACAAATTCTGTCAGTTTGAGATATTTAAGGTTAAACATATTCTGTACATGTTGTTCACTGAACGTTTATGTATGTTAAAGAAAGCTCTCATTCTATGTAAAATGTGTAAAGCTGAGAACAATCTGTATGCAGCTGAGGGAAGGATCGAAGTACGGAGAGGAACACGTGTCTTTGTTGTATACATTGCCTTCAGTGTATATATATATATATATATATATATATATCTACCGAAAGACTTATTCATGTGATAAGTAATTAGTTTAAGGGTTGTTTATTTGTTTATTTCAAGTCTTCTGTTTGTTTCCTGCTGTGTTGGTGAGATCCTCTGACCGATGGACCGACGGACTGACCGATGGACGGACGATAGCCTGGTGCTAGTAGTGAACTTGAACTGTGGAAACAGTCGCTACCAATCTGTCAAACCTAATTTCTCAGTAATAAAGTTTTCCATAAAGTGCAACCTTTTATGTTGTCGTTTAAAACAATAAAATCTGTAAGAGATACATGATGACACAAGTGGTGTATATAAAATATCAATGATCTATCACCTATGAGGGGGCAGAACCACCGTTGTGTAATAGCAAGCTGATACTTTGTATACACCCACTTGGGTCAATCATTTATACATTTCATCGGAATGGCATCCAACGTGTTGCTCCTTACTGTGACATCAAAGAGAACCTCCTCTCCTTACTGTGACATCAAAGAGAACCTCCTCTCCTTACTGTGACATCAGAGAGAACCTCCTCTCCCTACTGTGACATAAGAGAGAACCTCCTCTCCTTACTGTGACATCAAAGAGAACCCCCTCTCCTAACTGTGACATCAAAGAGAACCTCCTCTCCTTACTGTGACATCAAAGAGAACCTCCTCTCCTTACTGTGACATCAAAGAGAACCTCCTCTCCCTACTGTGACATCAAAGAGAACTTCCTCTCCTTACTGTGACATCAAAGAGAACCTCCTCTCATTACTGTGACATCGGAGAGAACATCCTCTCCTTACTGTGACATCGGAGAGAACCCCCTCTCCTTACTGTGACATCAAAGAGAACCTCCTCTCCTTACTGTGACATCAGAGAGAACCTCCTCTCCTAACTGTGACATCAGAGAGAACCTCCTCTCCTTACTGTGACATCAAAGAGAACCTCCTCTCCTTACTGTGACATCAGAGAGAACCTCCTCTCCTTACTGTGACATCAGAGAGAACCTCCTCTCCTTACTGTGACATCAAAGAGAACCTCCTCTCCTTACTGTGACATCAAAGAGAACCCCCTCTCCTTACTGTGACATCAGAGAGAACCTCCTCTCCTTACTGTGACATCAAAGAGAACCTCCTCTCCTTACTGTGACATCAAAGAGAACCCCCTCTCCTTACTGTGACATCAAAGAGAACCTCCTCTCCTTACTGTGACATCAGAGAGAACCTCCTCTCCTTACTGTGACATCAAAGAGAACCTCCCCTCCTTACTGTGACATCAAAGAGAACCTCATCTCCTTACTGTGACATCAAAGAGAACCTCCTCTCCTTACTGTGACATCAGAGAGAACCTCCTCTCCTTACTGTGACATCAAAGAGAACCTCCCCTCCTTACTGTGACATCAAAGAGAACCTCCTCTCCTTACTGTGACATCAAATAGAACCTCCTCTCCTTACTGTGACATCAAAGAGAACCTCCTCTCCTTACTGTGACATCAGAGAGAACCTCCTCTCCTTACTGTGACATCAAAGAGAACCTCCTCTCCTTACTGTGACATCAGAGAGAACCTCCTCTCCTGACTGTGACATCAAAGAGAACCTCCTCTCCTTACTGTGACATCAAAGATAACCTCCTCTCCTTACTGTGACATCAGAGAGAACCTCCTCTCCTTACTGTGACATCAAAGAGAACCTCCTCTCCTTACTGTGACATCAAAGATAACCTCCTCTCCTTACTGTGACATCAAAGAGAACCCCCTCTCCTGACTGTGACATCAAAGAGAACCCCCTCTCCTTACTGTGACATCAAAGAGAACCTCCTCTCCTTACTGTGACATCAAAGAGAACCTCCTCTCCTTACTGTGACAACAGAGAGAACCTCCTCTCCGTACTGTGACATCAGAGAGAACCTCCTCTCCTTACTGTGACATCAAAGAGAACCTCCTCTCCTTACTGTGACATCAAAGAGAACCCCCTCTCCTTACTGTGACATCAAAGAGAACCTCCTCTCCTTACTGTGACATCAGAGAGAACCTCCCCTCCTTACTGTGACATCAAAGAGAACCTCCTCTCCTTACTGTGACATCAAAGAGAACCCCCTCTCCTGACTGTGACATCAAAGAGAACCCCCTCTCCTTACTGTGACATCAGAGAGAACCTCCTCTCCTTACTGTGACATCAGAGAGAACCTCCTTTCCTTACTGTGACATCAAAGAGAACCCCCTCTCCTGACTGTGACATCAAAGAGAACCCCCTCTCCTTACTGTGACATCAAAGAGAACCCCCTCTCCTTACTGTGACATCAAAGAGAACCTCCTTACTGTGACATCAGAGAGAACCTCCTCTCCTTACTGTGACATCAGAGAGAACCTCCTCTCCTTACTGTGACATCAGAGAGAACCTCCTCTCCTTACTGTGACATCAGAGAGAACCTCCTCTCCTTACTGTGACATCAAAGAGAACCTCCTCTCCTTACTGTGACATCAAAGAGAACCTCCTCTCCTTACTGTGACATCAAAGAGAACCCCCTCTCCTGACTGTGACATCAAAGAGAACCCCCTCTCCTGACTGTGACATCAAAGAGAACCTCCTCTCCTTAATGTGACATCAAAGAGAACCTCCTCTCCTTACTGTGACATCAGAGAGAACCTCCTCTCCTTACTGTGACATCAGAGAGAACCTCCTCTCCTTACTGTGACATCAGAGAGAACCTCCTCTCCTTACTGTGACATCAAAGAGAACCCCCTCTCCTTACTGTGACATCAGAGAGAACCTCCTCTCCTTACTGTGACATCAGAGAGAACCTCCTTTCCTTACTGTGACATCAAAGAGAACCCCCTCTCCTGACTGTGACATCAAAGAGAACCCCCTCTCCTTACTGTGACATCAAAGAGAACCCCCTCTCCTTACTGTGACATCAAAGAGAACCTCCTTACTGTGACATCAGAGAGAACCTCCTCTCCTTACTGTGACATCAGAGAGAACCTCCTCTCCTTACTGTGACATCAGAGAGAACCTCCTCTCCTTACTGTGACATCAGAGAGAACCTCCTCTCCTTACTGTGACATCAAAGAGAACCTCCTCTCCTTACTGTGACATCAAAGAGAACCTCCTCTCCTTACTGTGACATCAAAGAGAACCCCCTCTCCTGACTGTGACATCAAAGAGAACCCCCTCTCCTGACTGTGACATCAAAGAGAACCTCCTCTCCTTAATGTGACATCAAAGAGAACCTCCTCTCCTTACTGTGACATCAGAGAGAACCTCCTCTCCTTACTGTGACATCAGAGAGAACCTCCTCTCCTTACTGTGACATCAGAGAGAACCTCCTCTCCTTACTGTGACATCAAAGAGAACCCCCTCTCCTTACTGTGACATCAGAGAGAACCTCCTCTCCTTACTGTGACATCAAAGAGAACCTCCTCTCCTTACTGTGACATCAAAGAGAACCCCCTCTCCTTACTGTGACATCAAAGAGAACCTCCTCTCCTTACTGTGACATCAGAGAGAACCTCCTCTCCTTACTGTGACATCAAAGAGAACCTCCCCTCCTTACTGTGACATCAAAGAGAACCTCCTCTCCTTACTGTGACATCAAAGAGAACCTCCTCTCCTTACTGTGACATCAGAGAGAACCTCCTCTCCTTACTGTGACATCAGAGAGAACCTCCTTTCCTTACTGTGACATCAAAGAGAACCCCCTCTCCTGACTGTGACATCAAAGAGAACCCCCTCTCCTTACTGTGACATCAAAGAGAACCTCCTCTCCTTACTGTGACATCAAAGAGAACCCCCTCTCCTTACTGTGACATCAGAGAGAACCTCCTCTCCTTACTGTGACATCAGAGAGAACCTCCTTTCCTTACTATGACATCAAAGAGAACCCCCTCTCCTGACTGTGACATCAAAGAGAACCCCCTCTCCTTACTGTGACATCAAAGAGAACCCCCTCTCCTTACTGTGACATCAAAGAGAACCTCCTTACTGTGACATCAGAGAGAACCTCCTCTCCTTACTGTGACATCAGAGAGAACCTCCTCTCCTTACTGTGACATCAGAGAGAACCTCCTCTCCTTACTGTGACATCAAAGAGAACCTCCTCTCCTTACTGTGACATCAAAGAGAACCCCCTCTCCTGACTGTGACATCAAAGAGAACCCCCTCTCCTGACTGTGACATCAAAGAGAACCTCCTCTCCTTAATGTGACATCAAAGAGAACCTCCTCTCCTTACTGTGACATCAGAGAGAACCTCCTCTCCTTACTGTGACATCAGAGAGAACCTCCTCTCCTTACTGTGACATCAAAGAGAACCTCCTCTCCTTACTGTGACATCAAAGAGAACCCCCTCTCCTTACTGTGACATCAGAGAGAACCTCCTCTCCTTACTGTGACATCAAAGAGAACCTCCTCTCCTTACTGTGACATCAGAGAGAACCTCCTCTCCTTACTGTGACATCAAAGGGAACCCCCTCTGCTTACTGTGACATCAAAGAGAACCTCCTTACTGTGACATCAGAGAGAACCTCCTCTCCTTACTGTGACATCAGAGAGAACCTCCTCTCCTTACTGTGACATCAGAGAGAACCTCCTCTCCTTACTGTGACATCAAAGAGAACCTCCTCTCCTTACTGTGACATCAAAGAGAACCTCCTCTCCTTACTGTGACATCAAAGAGAACCCCCTCTCCTGACTGTGACATCAAAGAGAACCCCCTCTCCTGACTGTGACATCAAAGAGAACCTCCTCTCCTTAATGTGACATCAAAGAGAACCTCCTCTCCTTACTGTGACATCAGAGAGAACCTCCTCTCCTTACTGTGACATCAGAGAGAACCTCCTCTCCTTACTGTGACATCAGAGAGAACCTCCTCTCCTTACTGTGACATCAAAGAGAACCCCCTCTCCTTACTGTGACATCAGAGAGAACCTCCTCTCCTTACTGTGACATCAAAGAGAACCTCCTCTCCTTACTGTGACATCAAAGAGAACCCCCTCTCCTTACTGTGACATCAAAGAGAACCTCCTCTCCTTACTGTGACATCAGAGAGAACCTCCTCTCCTTACTGTGACATCAAAGAGAACCTCCCCTCCTTACTGTGACATCAAAGAGAACCTCCTCTCCTTACTGTGACATCAAAGAGAACCTCCTCTCCTTACTGTGACATCAGAGAGAACCTCCTCTCCTTACTGTGACATCAGAGAGAACCTCCTTTCCTTACTGTGACATCAAAGAGAACCCCCTCTCCTGACTGTGACATCAAAGAGAACCCCCTCTCCTTACTGTGACATCAAAGAGAACCTCCTCTCCTTACTGTGACATCAAAGAGAACCCCCTCTCCTTACTGTGACATCAGAGAGAACCTCCTCTCCTTACTGTGACATCAGAGAGAACCTCCTTTCCTTACTATGACATCAAAGAGAACCCCCTCTCCTGACTGTGACATCAAAGAGAACCCCCTCTCCTTACTGTGACATCAAAGAGAACCCCCTCTCCTTACTGTGACATCAAAGAGAACCTCCTTACTGTGACATCAGAGAGAACCTCCTCTCCTTACTGTGACATCAGAGAGAACCTCCTCTCCTTACTGTGACATCAGAGAGAACCTCCTCTCCTTACTGTGACATCAAAGAGAACCTCCTCTCCTTACTGTGACATCAAAGAGAACCCCCTCTCCTGACTGTGACATCAAAGAGAACCCCCTCTCCTGACTGTGACATCAAAGAGAACCTCCTCTCCTTAATGTGACATCAAAGAGAACCTCCTCTCCTTACTGTGACATCAGAGAGAACCTCCTCTCCTTACTGTGACATCAGAGAGAACCTCCTCTCCTTACTGTGACATCAAAGAGAACCTCCTCTCCTTACTGTGACATCAAAGAGAACCCCCTCTCCTTACTGTGACATCAGAGAGAACCTCCTCTCCTTACTGTGACATCAAAGAGAACCTCCTCTCCTTACTGTGACATCAAAGAGAACCCCCTCTCCTTACTGTGACATCAAAGAGAACCTCCTCTCCTTACTGTGACATCAGAGAGAACCTCCTCTCCTTACTGTGACATCAAAGAGAACCTCCCCTCCTTACTGTGACATCAAAGAGAACCTCCTCTCCTTACTGTGACATCAAAGAGAACCTCCTCTCCTTACTGTGACATCAGAGAGAACCTCCTCTCCTTACCTGTGACATCAGAGAGAACCTCCTTTCCTTACTGTGACATCAAAGAGAACCCCCTCTCCTGACTGTGACATCAAAGAGAACCCCCTCTCCTGACTGTGACATCAAAGAGAACCCCCTCTCCTTACTGTGACATCAAAGAGAACCTCCTTACTGTGACATCAGAGAGAACCTCCTCTCCTTACTGTGACATCAGAGAGAACCTCCTCTCCTTAATGTGACATCAGAGAGAACCTCCTCTCCTTACTGTGACTTTAAAGAGAACCTCCTCTCCTTACTGTGACATCAAAGAGAACCCCCTCTCCTGACTGTGACATCAAAGAGAACCCCCTCTCCTGACTGTGACATCAAAGAGAACCTCCTCTCCTTAATGTGACATCAAAGAGAACCTCCTCTCCTTACTGTGACATCAGAGAGAACCTCCTCTCCTTACTGTGACATCAGAGAGAACCTCCTCTCCTTACTGTGACATCAAAGAGAACCCCCTCTCCTTACTGTGACATCAAAGAGAACCTCCTCTCCTTACTGTGACATCAGAGAGAACCTCCTCTCCTTACTGTGACATCAAAGAGAACCTCCCCTCCTTACTGTGACATCAAAGAGAACCTCCTCTCCTTACTGTGACATCAAAGAGAACCTCCTCTCCTTACTGTGACATCAGAGAGAACCTCCTCTCCTTACTGTGACATCAAAGAGAACCTCCTCTCCTGACTGTGACATCAAAGAGAACCCCCTCTCCTTACTTTGACATCAAAGAGAACCTCCTCTCCTTACTGTGACATCAAAGAGAACCCCCTCTCCTTACTGTGACATCAAAGAGAACCTCCTCTCCTTACTGTGACATCAGAGAGAACCTCCCCTCCTTACTGTGACATCAGAGAGAACCTCCCCTCCTTACTGTGACATCAAAGAGAACCTCCTCTCCTTACTGTGACATCAAAGAGAACCCCCTCTCCTGACTGTGACATCAAAGAGAACCCCTCTCCTTACTGTGACATCAAAGCGAACCTCCTCTCCTTACTGTGACATCAGAGAGAACCTCCTCTCCTTACTGTGACATCAAAGAGAACCCCCTCTCCTTACTGTGACATCAAAGAGAACCCCCTCTCCTGACTGTGACATCAAAGAGAACCCCCTCTCCTTACTGTGACATCAAAGAAAACCTCCTCTCCTTACTGTGACATCAAAGAGAACCCCCTCTCCTTACTGTGACATCAAAGCGAACCTCCTCTCCTTACTGTGACATCAGAGAGAACCTCCTCTCCTTACTGTGACATCAAAGAGAACCCTATCTCCTTACTGTGACATCAAAGAGAACCCCCTCTTTATTTAGCAACATCATGTCATCTGCCTCCCATTTTGGCGTCTAACATCATCTCCTTTAGAAGAGACTGAATGAAAATAATTAAACAGCAAATAGGCAATCATCATCCAAATGTTGATGAAATGACATGATTGTAAATAAATGATCATTCAAGACAAAGTATGACTGAAGACGCTATATTTTGGAAAAAAGAGATACATTTATCTAATTAAATTTTTTTGTAATAGTTTGTTAGGAAAGAGATACTGCTCTCAAAGGAGATCTGTTTGACTAGAAATAGCACAATATTAGTGAGATGAGGTGAGTTGGAGTTTAACACCGCTTTCAAGACTTTTTCACTTATATCGCGCCTGCTGGTATTATGGCAGGGAGAAAGCCCGCAATGCCATGTGGCTATGCATTGCGGTGAAACCTGCGAACTGGAACTAGCGAACCATGGGTGGTACTATGTTGAAATTCAGTGTAGCATTGCACCCAAACCTTACTGCGTGTAGAACAGTTGTCTACTGCAGACAAATTGCCGTGCCCCTAGCGGTTCATGGCATTACAATGCATTGACATTTGCAAGTACGTAACATCACAATACTTTGACATTCTCAAGTACATGACATCCCAATCCTTTCACATTCTCAAGTACATGAAATCAAAATGTTTTGACATTCTCAAGTACAGAAATCACAATACTTTCATATTCTCAAGTACATGGCATTACAATGCTTTGACATTCTCAAGTACATGAAATCAAAATGTTTTGACATTCTCAAGTACAGACTTCACAATGCTCAAGTACATGGCATCACAATGTTTTGACATTCTCAAGCACATGACATCACAATATTTTGACATTCTCAAGTACATGGCATTACAATGCTTTGACATTCTCAAGTACAGACTTCACAATGCTCAAGTACATGGCATCACAATGTTTTGACATTCTCAAGTACATAACATTCTCAAGCACATGACATCACAATATTTTGACATTCTCAAGAACATGGCATTACAATAGTTTGACATTATCAAGATCATGACATCACAATGCTTTGACATTCTCCAGTTGTGGTTATCTGTAATTAGTGAGTCTTTGTGTAGTTAGTGAGCTTGTGTGTAATTAGTGAGCTTGTGTGTGATTAGTGGAGTTTTGTGTAATTAGTGAGCGTGTGTGTAACTAGTGGGGTTGTGGGTAATTAGTGAGGTTCATTGTGATATGTGATGTGTGTTATTAGTGGAGTTTTGTGTAACAAGAGAATTAGTGAGCAAAGCTCACTCATGATACCCCCGCTTTTACATTAACATTGGTCAAAGAGAAATGTTTGAAAATAGCAAAAGGGTATCAATGTTTAAACTTTTGTATGAAAAGACCATAACATATATTATTAAAGCAGAGTAAGTATTACACCTCTAAGCATGTTTTAGAAGTAAAAGTCAAAGTGGTTTCGTAACATTTGAACAACTAGAAGAGCGTTTGCGGGACACCGCAAAAGCAGAGCAGCTCCGAAACTTTGGGTCTCGCCTTTCCCTGTTCCGCCTTCTCCTCAGCATAAATAAAATGGGATTCTTTTTGGACCAAAATTTGTTCATTATTCAAGTTATTCTAACAAGTTGAACCATCACTGGGGTCACTTTTCACAAGTTTGTTCTTAAAACCTATTTCTGATTTCAAAATTGGATCAAAGGATTAACATGGCCTGAACCAATATCTCATGACCTTGACCTTGACCTTGACCTTAGACCTTCAAGGTCACACCATCACTGATTACTTTTCATTGTGTATAACAATCATGCAATGACTCAAAGTGTTCATTGTTAACATAAGGCATATTCACAATAGCATGCTTAAGTTGTGACCTTGCTGTGACCTTGACCTTTGACAAATTTTAGCGAAAACTTTTTCAAATCTTGGTCTATCTCCATAGTTGATATATACCAAATAAGAGCCTGACAGCACAAAAACGTTTGAAGTTATCATGTTTACAAGGATTATTGTAGTAATTAAAGCACTCATGACCTTGACCTTTGACCTTGAATCTGAACATGTCAAAATCATTTACCAGATTTATAAGAAAGAAGCTATGTATATGAGGTGTTAATAGCTTTTTGGAAACAAGTAGTATTTGAGTTATGAGCGGAACCAAAAGTGTGATCATAGACGCGCACACAAAGACGCTTAAAAGTGGAAAATCTGAAAAAATAATCATGGAATCTGAGGGAAACATAGAAAAGGCACATCTAGGGACCATAAAGTGTACATGTATAAAGTTTCATAACAATTGAACAAGTAGTATTTGAGTTATGAGCGGAACCAAAAGTGTGACCATAGACGCGCACACAAAGACGCTTAAAAGTGGAAAATCTGAAAAAATAATCATGGAATCTAAAGGAAACATAGAAAAGGCACATCTAGGGACCATAAAGTGTACATGTATAAAGTTTCATAACAATTGAACAAGTAGTATTTGAGTTATGAACGGAACCAAAAGTGTTCCGGACGGACGGACGGACGGACGGACGCGCTGAGCGCTATATACCCCCGACTACTTCGTAGCGGGGGTATAATTAGTGAGCTGGTGTGTAATCAGTGAGGTTGTGTGTCACTAAGGTGACATGATCCCCAACCGCAAATTAATACTTCAAAATTGAAAAATAATGTCAAGATCAGCAAAATCGACTGGGCCCTGAATTTCCCCTAAAAGAACCACTTGTGTAAGAGAATCCAATAAGCAGTTCTTGTGATATTGATGCCCCTGACACGCTTAACATGTAGAAAAATTCAAAGATTCGCTGTGACCTTGAGAATAATGTCAATGTCACCAACATCTAATCAGCCCTTTGTCTTCCCAAGGAGGTGATTTGTTTTATTGGAAAAACTTTTATCCATGAATATCAATCGAAATCTTCTACTATGGATTAGACAATTTCTTATTAACCGTCCCCAGTTTGTGCACGTGAACCACGCTGACTCATTAACTAGGCTTACAAACACAGGTGCGCCTCAGGGCTGTGTTATATCACCAGTACTTTTTAGCTCATCAGGCCTTGTAGATTTCGTGACCCCATGACCCCAAATGGGGTCACAGGGGTCACAACCTTAAAAACCTATTTTCATCTTCTTCTCCAGTTCCAAAAGGTCTAGAGAGCTGAAAAGTTGTGTGCAGACTCCTTGGCTAATGGGGATTCTAAATTGCAGAGTTCGTGACCCCATGACCCCAAATGGGGTCACAGGGGTCACATCCTTAAAAACCTATTTTCATCTTCTTCTCAAGTTCCAAATGGTCTAGAGAGCTGAAATGTTGTGTGCAGACTCCTTGGCCAATGTGGATTCTAAATTGTAGATTTCTTGACCCCATGACCCCAAATGGGGTCACAGGGGTCACATCCTTAAAAACCTATTTTCATCTTCTTCTCCAGTTCCAAAAGGTCTAGAGAGCTGAAAAGTTGTGTGCAGACTCCTTGGCTAATGGGGATTCTAAATTGTAGATTTCGTGACCCCGTGACCCCAAATGGGGTCACAGGGGTCACTTCCTTAAAAACCTATTTTCATCTTCTTCTCCAGTTCCAAAAGGTCTAGAGAGCTGAAAAGTTGTGTGCAGACTCCTTGGCTAATGGGGATTCTAAATTGAAGATTTTGTGACCCCATGACCCCAAATGGGGTCACAGGGGTCACATCCTTAAAAACCTATTTTCATCTTCTTCTCCAGTTCCAAAAGGTCTAGAGAGCTGAAAAGTGGTGTGCAGACTCCTTGGCTAATGGGGATTCTAAATTGTAGATTTTGTGACCCCATGACCCTAAATGGGGTCACAGGGGTCACATCCTTAAAAACCTATTTTCGTCTTCTTCTCCAGTTCCTAAAAGGTCTAGAGAGCTGAAAAGTTGTGTGCAGACTCCTTGGCTAGTGGGGATTCTAAATTGTAGATTTCATGACCCCTTGACCCCAAATGGGATCACAGGGGTCACATCCTTAAAAACCTATTTTCATCTTCTTCTCCAGTTCCAAAAGGTCTAGAGAGCTGAAATGTTGTGTGTAGACTCCTTGGTCAATGGGGATTCTAAATTGTAGATTTTGTGACCCTGTGACCCCAATCTCGGTCACGGGTCATGACCCAAAAACCTATTTTCATCTTCTTCTCCAGTTTATATGTAAAGCTCTAGAAAGGTGAAATGTTGTGTAGAGATTCTTTGGTCAAAGGTGATTCTTAATTGTTGGATTAGTGACCGTGTGACTCCAAATGTGGGTCACAGGGGTCATGATCTAAAACCAATATTATTTTGCTTGTTAACAATGTATTACTTGAGATAACTTAGATATTCAACCTTTGATAATAAATCAATAAAACCGTGATGAGCTACAGAGCCCATGGCTCTATTTTTATTCTTTACACCAATGACTGTGTAAGCCAGAACCCTGATTGTCTTACTGTGAAATTTGCTATTGACGCGGCAGTGGTTGGTCTAATCAAGGAAACAGAAGCTCATTACAGAAAGGACGTTAATGACTTTGCTCAGTGCTGTGACGATAATTACTTACAGTTGAACGTTTCAAAAACAAAAGAACTCATCATTGATTTCAGAACCAAGAAAAGTGATATTTTACCTGTTGAACTCAAAAGTGAAAATGTTGAAATTGTTAATCATTACAAATATCTTGGCACCATCATCGACGATAAACTACAGTGGGGTCCAAACACTGACTACATCTTTAAGAAATGCCAGCAAAGATTATATTTTATGCGTAAATTGAGATCTTTTAACGTTAACCAAAAAGTGATGTTGTTTTTTACCGCTGTTTTGTTGAGTGTATTTTAACATTTTCGATCCAGTGCTGGTATGGTTCTCTTAATATCAAAAGCAAATCTTATCTTCACAAAATCATTTTAATGGCAAGTAAAATATCCGGTGTTTCTGTTTCGGACTTACCATCCCTTTTTAATGCCCGTGTTGTTAACCTCGCTGAGAGGATTTTATCTGATTCCACCCATGTTTTATTTCAAGAATATAATCTTAAACCTTCAGGCCGCCGTTACCAAATGCCCCGTTTAAAACCAAAAGAGTTGGTTTAAACAATATTTATTCAATTAAATGATTGGATTGGTAAACAGGCATATTGCCTATATCAATACCTCTCCAGTACAAATAATTACATGTAGAACACAATTTCACTCATCAATACAATACATCAATACACCAAAAGAGTTCAAAATTATTTTATTCCATCAAGTATCCGCCTCTTAAATGACTTTTAACTTTATTTATATGTTGTGTTGTTGGTGGTGTTCTATTTATATGTCATATGTGTTCACTTTCAAATGTAAAAAGAATTCCCCTCGGGGTAATAAAGTATTGTCATTGTGTAAGATATCATGAAATTCCGGGAAATGGTTCTTGAGATATCCCGCTGACAAGGGTAAAATGGCAAAGTCTCGTTGCAACCTTGAAATGAAGGTCAAGGTCACATAACTATGTAGGAACATTACTTTTCCAATGTTGAAACCATATGCATAATATGAAAAGAATCCAGTGAATAGTATTTGAGGTATTCCATTTCGTATGGACGTAACCGAATACTGCATCCCCGCTTCGCACTAAACGCGCGGCTGGGGATAATTACTGGGGTTGTGTGTTGTTGGAGAGGTTGGATGCAATTAGTGAAGGTCTGTGATTAGTGGAGTTGTATGTATGACTGTACTACATGATGGTATAGTTGATATCCATCTTGCTATCCATGTTAGCGAGGACCGAGTCAAAAACGTCAAAGAAGATGTCGGCATGAACTTTCTGGAAGATGAGGGATGGGCGGAGACGAAGACTCACATCTCCACACCGGCCTGTGTGAACACCTGCA
Source organism: Gibbula magus (assembly GCA_936450465.1). Taxonomy (NCBI): domain Eukaryota; kingdom Metazoa; phylum Mollusca; class Gastropoda; order Trochida; family Trochidae; genus Gibbula; species Gibbula magus. Next base: position 7,637,649 of record OW388290.1, on the reverse strand, counting down.
GATGAGTTTATACAATGTATCAAAGTAGATATGCTTACTCCTTCATCGGGTGGATTGTTAAAGTTTTAAAAATGAAACAGTGAATTACTGTCGTTAGTATGACTCAGTAAATCTAAACAAAATGTTTAATACAAGATGTCAGTTGACATGACAAGTTTTCTAACCTTTCTCCCTGAGACGGAGGAGTGCTTTGTCCCGAGATGCTGAGTCCATGAAGTCAATAGCACAGAGGGAACCCAGTCCACGAGCGTTCTTCACCACACCCGGGTACTTGTTCTGTTGAAATGGATCAAAATACTATAATGGTTGAATGTTAATCAGCAGTCACTTGATCTGTAGTTTAAGCATTTCAGTAATCTGTTGATTTTGTAAGCCAAGAAGTTTAAACTTCGCAGCCTGAGGACAATCATTACATTTATATGGAACTGAAGTCAGACAACTCAAAGAAAATCTTGTCAGTTGTTTTAACATCGTAACATCGACCAGAGACTCCTTGTCTCCAGGTGATACATGTTGAATCAACATATATAATACGATCATACTGAAATGTGTAAGTGTCTTCAAACAAACCTGGGCATCAGTGAGGCCCTGCTTGAGATACTCCCCCAAGTCAGCCATGTTGGACACCAGACCCTCTCTCTTGATAACCTGCAGCACCTCGCCTAGTATCGTCACTTTACTCGGGTCGCCAAGCCAAGTGTTGAAGATTCTGAAACCCTGTCAGACAATTGATTATTGTTTAATGCCATGTTCAAATCGTCTTTAAACAAATCAATATGTGTGTCTCTCTCTCCCTAACTGTTAACCGTTGTGATGAGGCTCGAGAACTGACATGAGAGAAAATCTACCCGGCCAATGTATTACAATAAATAAACAGAACGCCAAAACAAATGGATAGGAAGTAAACAACATGTCTGTAAAAATAAACAATTAATCAACAACGATACGGATGATGTCACGTATCCGTCATTAAGCAAACTAACAAAGGAATAGCTTATTCATCCCTGACAATAATCACTTCGTACCATCAGACGAGTAAAACAGTAGCTTATTGTTGCTCTTAACAAGATGTCACCAATCAAATTCCATCAAAGGCGCTAAATATAGGAGACAAGACTGATGGTGGATAAAATGTATATTCTTCGCTTGAGTGAAGATAAATCTAGGGAGAACTAGAAGAGCGTTTGCGGGACACCGCAAAAGCAGAGCAGCTCCGAAACTTTGGATCTCGCCTTTCCCTGTTCTGCCTTCTCCTCAGCATAAATAAAATGGGATTTTTTTTTGACAAATTTGTTTTCATTATTCAAGTTATTCACCAGATTTATAAGAAAGAAGCTATGTATATGAGGTGTTAATATCTTTATAGAAAAAAAAGTTACTTAGAGATTTCAGAACTGGTCACCATGACCATATCTCGTGACCTTGACCTTTGATCTTCAAGGTCACACAGTCAATGATCACTTTTCATTGTGTATAACAATCATGTAATGATTCAAAGTGTTAATAGTTAAAATACGGAATGTTCGCAACTGCATGCTTAAGTTGTGACCTCACTGTGACCTTGACCTTGGACAGATTTTAGCGAAAACCTTTTTAAATCTCAGTCTTTCTCCTTAGTTGATATATACCAAGTAAGGGCCTGATAGCACAGAAGTTGTTGAAGATATCGTGTTTACAAGGATTTTTGTAGTGATTTCAGAACTCATGACCTTGACCTTTGACCTTGAATGTGAGCATGTCAAAATATTTCCCCAGGTGTACAAGAAAGAAGCTATATATATGAGGTGTTGATACCTTCATCGAAAAAAGTTATTTAGTGATTTCAGAACTGGTGACCTTGACCATATTTCGTGACCTTGACTTTTTAAATTCAAGGTCACACAATCAGTGATCACTTTTCATTGTATATAACAATCATGTAATGATTCAAAGTGTTAATAGTTGAAATAAGACATTTTCGCAAAAGCATCCTTAAGTCGTGCCCTCGCTGTGACCTTGACCTTTGACAGATGTTAGCGAAAACCTTTTCAAATCTTGGCCTTTCTCCTTAGTTGATGTACACCAAATAAGAGCCTGTTAGCACGAATATTTTTCAAGTTATCGTGTTTACAAGAAATTTTTTTAGCGATTTCAGAACTCGTGACCTTGACCTTTGACCTTGAATATGAACATGTCAAAAAAATTCCCCAGGGGCATAAGTAAGAAGTTATGTATATGAGTTCTCAAAACCTCCTAGGAAAAAAGTTATAGTGAATACAAAACGCACCGGCGGCGGCGGCGACTGAAACTGCACAAAAAACTGATAGCAGCTCCGACTAAGTCGGAGCTGCTAATTAATATATCATCACACGATAGTTCGAAAGTACAGGATACTTAGCAGAACTTACCTATAATGGGGCCGAGTACCTTCCAATCAGTTACCCCTAAGCTACCCCTAATAAGAAGAATGGAATGTGTCGGAACAAGCCTCATAGCAAGATTTTAGCTCGGACTAATGTGTATTGCAATATATTTGTTTGGTTATCGGACCTGTTTGGGTCTGTACTTCTCTGTGTAGTAAAAACCACCAGTAGTCATCTTCTTGGCGAAGGGCACAACATCCGGGGCTTCTCTCAGCTGCCAGTGTTCGTGGGCCCAGAATTTGCCGGTTGTTCCACATCCTGTCTGTACTTCATCTACCAGGAAACCAGCATTGTTCTGTAGAAGAAACAGATCAGAGAGATATGTAACACTGGAGTGTCGTAGGATTGGATGATCTGGTCTGCACATCATCTACCAGGAAACCAGCATTGTTATATTGGCTGTTACCCGTGCCAATATATAGATTATCTTTACCTGGGGATACTTCTTATACTCGCTTGGCTTATTGCGAAAGGTACCATTTCGTCCGGAAACCTTTCTCAAGATTTTACTTATTTCATTAATAAATACGATACGTTTTCAACATTTAATAACAAAACATTTAGAAGCAGGTCTCACATCAATATAAAAACATCATCCTATCCAACCATGGTAACATTTCTACTATTAAAGATACAATAAATTACCCATGCGATCCCATCCTGCCCTCTAGAGTCCAACAGAGACTTCCTTCCCGTCGCGACTCCGCCTGACCCTCTTACTGCATTGGACTCTGACCGAACCTGTCTGCCTGTCTTCTCCCCCTCTCTTCCCCTCGGTTACCCCTTTTTGTGCATGTTAAAAGGTCAATCATTGCCGGTGCCTAGCCAATCACATACTCCCATTCTAACCCTTAACCTGTACTTCAACTTCTTTTCTGGCAGGAAACCATGATTCTTTAAGACACACTACCCCCAAACTAACGACCCGTGCACGTCATCCAAGTCCGATTCTTTCAAATTAATACGTGGCCGACTCACTATTTAATCGCATTGTAAACCGCTTCGCTAATGACGTCGACTCTTTAGAATGATATATAATCACATTAACTACTCCCATTCCTTATAAAGCAGACATATGCAGTCCTCGACCAAAACACATTTATCTTCTCTTATTTTAGTCATTCTCTCTGTGCCAGATTGCTTTTATCCCCAAAATGAATTTAATAATTAAAACTATTTCCTTCCATATGACAACATTGCTCTGTAGGGGGAACATACAGGACAAACAGAAGCTTATAGGATTTGATGATCTACTCTGTACATCGGCCACTAGGGAACTTGTGTATTTCTGCGTGAGATTGGAGGAGTGATACATCAAATGCTTAGAATCTTAAGGGTCATTTTGCTTTAAAATGTTAGGAAACTTCACTAACCTTGTGAGCGATGTCCTGGAGACCCTGGAAGAAGTGGGCTGTAGCGTGGTTATCTCCCCCTTCACACTGGACAGGTTCCACTGCAATACCAGCCACAGGTCGGCCTTTCCTCCGATACTTCTCTATCAGATCTTCTACCTGAAAAAAACAAACATAATTCAGATACATTTGATGAAACTAATTGATCTTCATTCTGATATTTGATACTTGATTGCAATGATATTTGCTGTTTCAGAGTTTCACAAACCTCGGCAAGACATGTGTCTTCCTCTTCCCTATTTTCTCGAATGAACTCTTCCAATGGGTAACGGAGACGAGGAAATGTTGCAATAGGCCAGTCCGGGCCAGGGAAGTCAAGTTTCAGAGCAGGCCGTGAATGTGTCAGAGCAAGTGCACCTGTAATCACAAACACTGATGAAGTACGTGTATGGCCACGAAGAAACCATTTCATATGAAACATCAGGGTAGCGGACAAGAATACGAGTCTTAAAACAAATACCAACACCATCTGATCAGAACCAAATTTCAATACGAGCGGAGTATTAAAAAGTTTCAGTTATAACCAATAAGTTACTGACATATCAGGATAAACTTTTTACTGTGACATCAGTGATCCTAATGAAAAATAAAGTCAACGGGAAAAAATATCTTCTTCACTTCATTTTGTCTTATGCTAGTTGATCCTACATAGTGTAGTCATGCAGTACCCTCAGAGGGTGTGGTCAGTACCCTCAGAGGGTGTGGTCTTTACCCCCAGGTATGGAGACGATTGAGGTGCGCAGGCTGATTAAGTTTTTGCACTTGAAGGGTTGTACTACACGACAAATTCACGATGAAATGAAATTTGTTTGCTTCTGGAGCTGGCTATAAACAGGGTTTCTTCAGACGTCTTGTAGCCATGGACGATTCCGATGTCGATTCCGCAGGGAAGATCATGATGTCCGTTTGGAGTTATTCTATCGGACAATTTTTAGCTTGCAACAGATCAGATCATCACCGGAGCTAGCTACTACAACCTGAGTTACAATCTGAGTTAATCTCACACCAAGTGACGTTTTCTTGTTCCCAGAGATTAAGAATCCACTTGAATGAGGTCGTTCAACAGATAGAGGGTTGGTTTTCTATGAAACCAGGGACGTTCTATTCAGCCTGTCTGCACAATGACAAGAAACGTCAGGAGAAATGTGTAACTTGGGATGTGAACTATATGTCACAAGGAAAATAAAGTTTCTGCCCTGAATAAGTCTTGGTGAAAATTAGAAAGTTTTAATATCGCGCTTAGACTTCTTCAGAGTTCTGTTTGTTACATCTTTCTTGTCTCAAAAGAGCCTTGACTGCGAATGTTGTCTCCATAATAGTCTGTACGTTATCTGTCGCTCCCTCATCTTTGTTGAATGTATACATAAAGATGGACCAATTAGTAGGTTACTAAAGACAAACGATCCCTAATATTATACAGATTAAAGACAAATAGATTGAGAAGCCAGTCATTGCACTCAACAAGAGCTCACCCATGGTCCTGCCGTGGTTGGCCCCACTGAAAGACAGAAGACAGAGGTCAGGAGTCCCCGGCGCTCTGTTCCACAGACAGGAGGTCAACTCATCATCTGTAGCCGGACATCCGTCACGTTCTTGAGACTGGACAAGAGATAGTGATACATGTTTATGATCATGTAGTTGTTCATTGTTTGCAGGTAATGGTATTAACGAATGAATTAAACTCATTAAATAATTTTCAATTAACTGTTGTCTAATATGTTCTTGGTCACATGTCTTTCCCCCTGTTATTGTGATAAGTTGCTTATCAATGTTTCGACAGCAATCAAGAACCTCCCCGTAGAAGACCTGCGAGTTACAGTGGACGATAACACCAATCTTAATCGAAGGGGATAGAGGACTTAGTCGTCCGTGATAAGTTGCTTATCAATGTTTCGACAGCAATCAAGAACCTCCCCGTAGAAAACCTGCGAGTTACAGTGGACGATAACACCAATCTTAATCGAAGGGGATAGAGGACTTAGTCGTTGACGATATATACCTTGTTACTATTTCTGTTGCTTGAATGTTACTTTTCAGAAGTAAGATGTTGACTTGACAGAAATTGCTATAAAAGGCTATAAACGGCCTCAGCTTGGAAGGCAAAGCATTAAATTCCACTATGTGAGGTCTCCAGGGGGACTTTCCAACTGTTGGTTTTACTCTGAAATATGTATTTCAGTTGACATTATAACTCCCTTACCCTGTACTCAATGAAGAGCGCCTTCATCGCATGTTCAACCGCACACGCTCCACATCCCATCGTCAGTACCTGCGTCATACCTGGCGGCGCTACCTGCACAATATTGAGGGGATATATCCTGTTCATGATTTATCTTAATCAAAAGTTAACAAACAAGAAGTTTTAACAAAACTGTTTCCAAAGGCTGAACCTTTATTGGAAAACACTGTAAGACCATGACTTTATTTTTGTACTGAAAGCTAGCCAAATGTCAGTCTGACTGAAATAAAGTGATCTCAGGTACCAATTAGGTAAAAGGTACAAAAGTGTTACCAATGGCAAGATATTACTCCTGAATCAATAAAATAGTTCTAAAGCGTATGTACATTGTTTGGTTAAGCCATGCAAGTCCATTTCCCTTCGAGCGACCATTTTAATGTTTTCATATTAACATGACTGCTCGAACGTAGTTCAAGTGATCTGACCGCTATCGCGCTCAAACACGAGGTTTGAATATGGTACCATGCGTGTATGGTCAATTATATTATCTTGCTGTCTAAACTCTCACATTCGCATGAGACTACAATGTGACGCGGGATACTAGTGCAATACAGCTGTATAGTTTGCAGTTGGCTGGCATGAGATAGTAACAAATCTTGTCTTTGATCCAAACATTTCCAGAAAGACAATATTTTCATATAACATCATACATATATCGTTGTCTGACCTAGGTTTTATATCAAAACGGAAATAATTCTGCTCTATGAAACAGGGTATATATATATATCAACTTACAGATAGCAAGGTTGAAGTAAGTTTTTCCGCCCAATTCTTTGGAGGAAACAAGCCGAGTGCCGGTCTGTTGACAAGACTAGTCTGTAGAGAGAGGAGGGGTGATCGTTATCTGCAGTGCAAATAGGTTTTATAATAATGAAAGAGAATATCAAAATACAGAGATCTAACTAAACGCATTGAAAAAACAATCAGTTATATTTTTAAAGTTTTGATGAAATATTGAGAGTTTAGATTTCTTTTGCATACCAAGTGTTCAGGTTGCTGCAGAGCTGCCATCAAGTCGGGGTGATTGTAGCCTGGAAGTTAATGGTACAATTCTGTGTCATATATAAATAAATATATATATATATATATATATATATATATATATATATATATATATATATATATATATATATATATATATATATATTATATATATATATATAATGGATATGTTATGCTCTTTTAGTCAAATGCGCCGACGCTTATTGAAAGTAGAAATATGTCATTTATATCTCTTATTGAAAATAGAAATATGTCATTTATATCTCTTCCAGTAAACTAGAAATACTCCATCTACATATTCCTATTTTACAGTAAATAGAAATATGCCATTGTAAGAATAAATAGACTGAAATAGAGAACACCAACCCGGAGGCTGTCTGTGTTTAAGGTCGTGGATAAGGGTGCCGTTACCAAGACCAATAAACAAGGATTACCAGTGTCAATATACAAGGATGAAGTACAGAACATCCACGTAAAGGTCGAGGATAAGTGTGTCGTTACCAGTGTCAATATATAAAAGAATATGACATTACCAGTGTCACTATAAAAGGATGAAGTACAGAACACCCACCTAAAGGAATGGAGGCGATCTGTGTGTAGAGGTCAAGGATGATGTTGCCGTCCACGTCGGAGATGTAGTTACCGCTGCTGCCTTCATAGTCCACAAAGAACTGCACTGCTTCAGAGTTCTGGAAGAGAAAGGTACACTGCAGTGCGTAACACTACCATGCTGATGTATTGCATTTACTATGCATTATACATTATGTACATGTGGTCTAGTCTAACACTTAGATGTGAGACTACATGTGGTCTAGTCTAACACTTAGATGTGAGACTACATGTGGTCTAGTCTAACACTTAGATGTGAGACTACATGTGGTCTAGTCTAACACTTAGATGTGAGACGACATGTTGTCTAGTCTAACACTTAGATGTGAGACTACATGTGGTCTAGTCTAACACTTAGATGTGAGACGACATGTGGTCTAGTCTAACACTTAGATGTGAGACTGCATGTGGTCTAGTCTAACACTTAGATGTGAGACTACATGTGGTCTAGTCTAACACTTAGATGTGAGACTACATGTGGTCTAGTCTAACACTTAAATGTGAGACTACATGTGGTCTAGTCTAACACTTAGATGTGAGACTACATGTGGTCTAGTCTAACACTTAGATGTGAGACTACATGTGGTCTAGTCTAACACTTAGATGTGAGACGACATGTGGTCTAGTCTAACACTAAGATGTGAGACCACATGTGGTCTAGTCTAGCACTTAGATGTGAGACTACATGTGGTCTAGTCTAACACTTAGATGTGAGACGACATGTGGTCTAGTCTAACACTTAGATGTGAGACTACATGTGGTCTAGTCTAACACTTAGATGTGAGACTACATGTGGTCTAGTCTAACACTTAGATGTGAGACTACATGTGGTCTAGTCTAACACTTAGATATGAGACGACATGTGGTCTAGTCTAACACTTAGATGTTAGACGACATGTGGTCTAGTCTAACACTTAGATGTGAGACGACATGTGGTCTAGTCTAACACTTAGATGTGAGACTACATGTGGTCTAGTCTAACACTTAGATGTGAGACTACATGTGGTCTAGTCTAACACTTAGATGTGAGACTACATGTGGTCTAGTCTAACACTTAGATGTGAGACTACATGTGGTCTAGTCTAACACTTAGATGTGGGACGACATGTGGTCTAGTCTAACACTTAGATGTGAGACTGCATGTGGTCTAGTCTAACACTTAGATGTGAGACTACATGTGGTCTAGTCTAACACTTAGATGTGAGACTACATGTGGTCTAGTCTAACACTTAGATGTTAGACTACATGTGGTCTAGTCTAACACTTAGATGTGAGACTACATGTGGTCTAGTCTAACACTTAGATGTGAGACTACATGTGGTCTAGTCTAACACTTAGATGTGAGACGACATGTGGTCTAGTCTAACACTTAGATGTAAGACGACATGTGGTCTAGTCTAACACTTAGATGTGAGACGACATGTGGTCTAGTCTAACACTTAGATGTGAGACGACATGTGGTCTAGTCTAACACTTAGATGTGAGACGACATGTGGTCTAGTCTAACACTTAGATGTGAGACGACATGTGGTCTAGTCTAACACTTAGATGTGAGACTGCATGTGGTCTAGTCTAACACTTAGATGTGAGACTGCATGTGGTCTAGTCTAACACTTAGATGTGAGACTGCATGTGGTCTAGTCTAACACTTAGATGTGAGACTGCATGTGGTCTAGTCTAACACTTAGATGTGAGACGACATGTGGTCTAGTCTAACACTTAGATGTTAGACTACATGTGGTCTAGTCTAACACTTAGATGTGAGACTGCATGTGGTCTAGTCTAACACTTAGATGTGAGACTGCATGTGGTCTAGTCTAACACTTAGATGTGAGACTACATGTGGTCTAGTCTAACACTTAGATGTGAGACTACATGTGGTCTAAATACCTTAAGATCCGCCATCACCATTCCTTCAATGATACAATTGCCGAAGACATCACGATGATTTATTCATGAATTATGAAAAAATCATCGTGTTGTCTTCGACAATTGTATTTATTCTATATGATACCTGAGGGTTGGACAAGTTTGAACTGAATTCTTTTTTTATATTATACATAAATATTATAGTTATTTGGCTTAATTTCTGACTACAGGTTTGCTTAAATTATTTTAAAAATCTTTATAATCCTTACAGTATTATTATCAACGCATTGACCTATGTGCATATTGCCACTCCTTTTTATCAAAAGCATTCGCAAGTGAATCATTTGTGATGTATTAATTTGCATTTGAACCACATACATCACCCGTATACCAACATCTGATATAGATATATTTGATCATAACGTCTGTTAGTCCACTTCTGATTGTCATGATAATAAATTAAAAGTATTTCCATAACAGGACTCTATTGTTATAGGGTATACGCCTTTTTCAAACATTTTCAAGTTGCACTTGTGTGTATATATTTAAATACTATTAACCTGAACCAGTTTTGTAAATAAGGAACACTGAAAAGAGATATTGACTGTAATATATCTAGCAATGATGAAACTCCTTTAATGAAATGTTAACATTTTTCAATGAAATAACAGTTTCATTAAGATAACACTACAAACGTTTCACACGTTTTCAGTAATTCCATCAATAACGATACATCTAGTTAGTATTCAGTAATTCCATTAATAACGATACATCTAGTTAGTTTGAAAGATGAAGGTCAGATGTATTCATGGAGTATACTATCTGAGTAAAATAGCAGCATATGCGGATATACATTGAAAGAGAAATAACAATAATGAATTTCAACTTTAATCTCTTCTATAAGTAATTCATAAATTTTAATTGGTGATATGCTGGACTAGAATACGGTATGTATATGCCCCGCTTCTTGCTAAAAATCCAGGGATTAACAACGCATTAACAGTTAAAATAATCCAGAAGTTATATGTGTTCCGAGGAAGGGGGAAATGAGAACACGAAAGCAGAAAATATCACAATCCAAGTGTTTCTCTTTCAACCAGTGATCATTGTATTTAAAGACCTTAATAACCATATTATTTCAAGTCACATATTCTGTTATCTTCCCATGCTCTCAACAGTAGAGGGGATAGTCCTCGGTATCGACGACTGGTAGTGTAGCACTAATGATAAAGCATATAGAGTCAGAGAATTTTAATGCCAACAATAAACGTTTTTATTACCTACGGGGGCAATCATATCGGGGTTAATATTTTTCATACGATGCCCTAGGGCAACATATCACTTTGTCATGGTGACGTGACGTCATAAACAATGCTATGACGTCACGTTTCGTCTATGACGTTGCGTTCTAAATGCGCGACGGCGGGTCGCCAGCCTATGGTTTAAAGTGGATTTTAGCGTGTTTTCGTTAATTTTACGACTTCGGTAATAAACAGAATATTATATTCGTGTCTATGCCATACTATGTTTACGACACTCGTGCCTGAATATCGGTATATCCCTCGCTCTCGCTCGGGAAATACTAATATTCAGGCACTCGTGTCGTAAACATAGTATGACATAGACACTCATATAATATCCTCTATGTATCTTCTAAACAATATTCTAAATATGCTTGACAGACTTGGGAAAGATCTACCAGATGTTGATCAATATTATATGTTTAATGGGTTTGTATTGTATTGTATTGTATTGTTTTGTATTGTATTGTACCCACCTTGGTAGCATCTAAAGCTACCTGATTTTATTATTGAAACCCGAGATTAGTTAGACCGTTGCACACTTATCATGGGATATCCGATGGGATAAAACTCCAATTGGATTTCCAATTGGATATCCTTTGTGATAAAAATCCAATGGGGTTTCCCATAGGATGAACATTTTAAAACGGATCTTTACAAAAAAATGTCTTTTAACATTAGAAACATTATAACATATTTCCGGTGTATATGAAAACCCACCCCTGCCTAGTAAACATTAATCCCATGGGGTTTTCCTCCCATGGGTTTTTTCTCCAATTGGATTTTTCTCCGATGGGGTTTTCCTCCCATGGGATTTTCTTCCCAAAGGCTAGCAACTGTTTTTCATAATTTACAATGTACAATGTGAGTAACAATGAAGAAGCCCTGAACTGAATTTAACCATGCATATATTAAAGGGGCTGTAGCACGTTTTTTGCAAAATTTATTTTTTCAATAAAACATCTTATTACGCAAACCAATTATCCATAGTAATAATAAACGTGTTGCGCATAAAGCAAAACTGCATGGCGGCCATTTTATTGTGAACACATTTTATTATTTCGAATGACGAAAACGATTCCCATGGCTTTACAAAACCATGTACACTCATTTTTAACTTGATTTTCTGGAAAGTGAAGGGTGTTTTACTATTGGACACAATATGTTTCAAATACATTTCATCGACTTATTTCAGCGAAGAAAACGTGCTACTTCCTTTAATATCATTATCATTAGAATATCTATATTTTTGCTTAATCGAAGTGTGCTATGTGAGAAAATGTATTTGGTCTTCAATTATATTGCTACTGCGCAATTTACAAATCCTATTTACTAAAGGTGTTTAAGGGCGGGTATACATGCCGACTTCTATCTCCAGTGACAATGTGCCACAGCGTAACTTACTCAGTACACTACGTTGAGAGCTTGTTAACACAGTGGTAACATGGACTTCCGGAATCAAAAGTTTCTTAAATCATCTATAAGTACGTAATTTATTACCATTCTGTTGACCTCTGTCATTATACAAATCGTTATACCAGCATTGGCTGTCAAGGGATTTTATCCAAAACTCAATTCTTGAGATCAAAAGGCAAATTAAGATTTTCAACAAGTTTCAGGACTGTGTTATTCCAGGACTTTGAGTATGACCCGACCATCTGGAATTTAAACTTGGTTATCTTGAATGGTCCACTTTTTAAATCTTACTCCAATGACTGGAGCCTGTGTGCAAGTGTGACTGTACTGCTATGTATTTTTGGCCAATGGCCTTATACTGAATAAAATATGTGTGTCTGTCTGTCTGTCTGTCTGTACTGCTAATCAGTGAAATTTGTTCGTTCCCCGCAACCAGTTTGGTCTTCCACTTGTACGGGTGCATATGATTTCATGTGTACATGGGTATTTGACTCCCATTGAAATAATTATGCAAGAAACCGGTATCACCTGGGCACAGAAGTTGGTGTATTGAGGTAGTAAATGGCGGAATAAACAGGTATATCGGTTACCATGCCATGGTTTATTTTTTTGATGGACTATGATTAGGTGATCCTTAAACCTGAATTGTTGACCCTGAAAACTCTTCTACAATTGTGCCAACTGTCAACTGAATGTTTCAATAATTTTTTGAACAAGGTCAAAACTAAGCAGTTTGTGTTACAGACATACCAGTGTGAAGACCTGTGTATATTACGCATGTGCCGCATTTGCATTTGTTTGTTTGTTATCAGTATATATTTTTATGGCAGGAGAATATCTATAGGTGTAAACGATTCCTGAATCTCTGTGTACTGTGACCTGGTTACCCCCAAAACTTAGACGGCCCTTTTAGCAGACGTCCCAATACTCAGACGAATCAGTCAGGGGTGACTGTGGTTACCACCTAGTGTTACTCATTGATATAATGGACCTATCCAATAGACTGACGATATAGACGCATTGAGCAAAACAAGATACACAAAATATTATATAAATAACTCGTTCTATTGTCGGTATTCACACCAACAAAGGCTGGAGAGTGGAGTTATGTAGAGAATGTACCAACACAGGAGCCTATGTGTACTGAATATTTATTGCGTGCTGAAAAATAGTATATTTTAAAATATCTGCATTTTTTTTATGGATAAAGTCATTCTCCACATATTTATGTATACAAATTGAATTATGTGATACTGAGACAAGATCACTTATCGCTTATGCTTAATAATATGTATTGAGTGCTGACAATTATGGATACATAGAGACTATTTCATTGTTTTTGAATAATATCATGAATAAAGTCATTATCTATAAATGGTATTTCTTATTGTTTGGACAAGTCCATTAGTTGGGAAAGGTAACAGTAAAGTCAACTTCAGTGGAATCAACCATAATGGATGTTTTAATTCGTATGCTTTCGGGCAGCCTGATTATGGGAGGTTACCGTCAAGGTTCTGAAGGGCCGATGTTCCTTTTCATTACATGTTTACATTGAAATGATATTGTACAGCTGTCCGACAGGAAATACACACCTTCCTATATGTTTGTCAACAACCTATTTTGTTAGGTGATCGAATGCAACTTATCTAAGTGTGTAGTAACGGTTGACTCATTGGGTTCGTTGTTCGTAACTGCCATATGAAGACGCCTAAATGCAGCATGCCATTTCGATATAGTAAAGAAAAAGGAGATGGCATATCAAAATATGCAAACTAAATACGGATCACCTCCTACTCATATGTAGTGTGTATATTTCCATATCAACTTTAGACTTTTCAGTTTATAAAGAAGTTAATTCATCACAGATAGGCATCTGTGTTTAAACCACCATTTACATTTCATAGCATATTTGCATAGATATAGATGCATGAAATGGATATCACGAAATATCTATATAATTTGTTTGCTATCTGCAATGTCATATGACAAGAATTACTGTGATGGGTGTTTTTCATTGCAATGCAAATTTCGAAAACCATAGCATAAATCATGCCAATTGTTTCTCAAATAGTCCCAAACACCTACACACTTACAGATATATATGCACAGGTACAAGTGGAAAACCGAACCGAAATGAACGAGTTCACTTATGAGCAGCGCAGTCATACTTAAGCACAGGCTGCTGTCAATGTACTATAATCTTATTAAAACATGAAAAAGATATTATTATATGCATGGTTAATTTAATTCAAGGCAGACTCTGCACTGAAAATGTTGAAAGTAGCCTAAACAACTCTCAAATGTTCCAATCATAAACCACCATGCGAGAAAAATCCAATTGGAGAAATAACCCATTGGATTAATGTTTACTAAAAAGGGGTGGGTTTTCCATTATACCCTAATATGTTAAAATGTTTCTAACATTAAAAGAAAATTATATATTAACACCCGTTTTAAAGTTTGTGTCCCATTGGATATCCAATGGGAAACCTAATTGAATTTTTACCCGTATCTCGTTGGCGGAAAGGGGTACAACGTTGGAATTTTCACCGAAGTCTTAGTTTAAAAAACCTTGCAATGATAAGCTTGCAAAGCTCTAACTAATGTATTTCATGTAGCTCATGTCATCTCGGGTTTCCATAATAAAATTGGGTCGCCTTATATACTAGTTCCTTCAGAAACTGCTTGGACTGAGGTTCAGGTATTGTATTGTATTGTATTCTACCCACCTGGATAGCATCTAGATCCTTCAGAAGTTTCTTGGACTGAGGTCCGGGTATTGTATTGTATTGTACCCACCTGGATGACATCTAGATCCTTCAGAAGCTTCTTGGACTGAGGTCCAGGTATTCTATTGTACCCACCTGGATAGCGTCTAGATCCTACAGAAGCCTCTTGGGCTGAGGTCCGGGTATTGTATTTTATTGTATTGTACCCACCTGGATGACATCTAGATCCTTCAGAAGCTTCTTGGACTGAGGTCCAGGCATTGTATTGTATTGTACCCACCTGGATGACATCTAGATCCTATAGAAGCTTCATGGACTGAGGTCCAGGTATTGTATTGTATTGTACCCACCTGGATGACATCTAGATCCTATAGAAGCTTCTTGGACTGAGGTCCAGGTATTGTATTGTATTGTACCCATCTGAATAGCATCTAGATCCTACAGAAGCTTCATAGACTGGGGTCCAGATATTGTATTGTATTGTACCCACCTGGATAGCATCTAGATCCTTCAGAAGCTTCTTGGACTGAGGTCCAGGTATTGTATTGTATTATATTGTACCCACCTGGACAGCATCTAGATCCTTCAGAAGTTTCTTGGACTGAGGTCCAGGTATTGTATTGTATTGTATTGTACCCTCCTGGACAGCATCTAGGTCCTTCAGAAGTTTCTTGGACTGAGGTCCAGGTATTGTATTGTATTGTACCCACCTGGATAGCATCTAGATCCTTCAGAAGCTTCTTGGACTGAGGTCCAGGTATTCTTTTGTATTGTACCCACCTGGATAGCATCTAGATCCTGCAGAAGCCTCTTGGACTGAGGTCCAGGTATTGTGTTGTATTGTACCCACCTGGATAGCATCTAGATCCTTCAGAAGCTTCTTGGACTGAAGTCCAGGTATTCTATTGTACTGTACCCATCTGAATAGCATCTAAATCCTACAGAAGCTTCATAGACTGGGGTCCAGATATTGTATTGTATTGTACCCACCTGGATAACATCTAGATTCTTCTGAAGCTTCTTGGACTGAAGTCCATGTATTGTATTGTACCCACCTGGATAGCATCTAGATCCTTCTGAAGCTTCTTGGACTGAGGTCCAGGTATTGTATTGTATTGTACCCACCTGAATAGCATCTAGATCATTCAGAAGCTTCTTAGAGTGAGGTCCAAGCATTGTATTGTATTGTACCCACCTGAATAGCATCTAGATCCTTCTGAAGCTTCTTGGACTGAGGTCCAGGTATTGTATTGTATTGTACCCACCTGAATAGCATCTAGATCCTTCAGAAGCTTCTTAGAGTGAGGTCCAAGCATTGTATTGTATTGTACCAACCTGAATAGCATCTAGATCCTTCAGAAGCTTCTTGGACTGAGGTCCAGGTATTGTATTGTATTGTACCCACCTGAATAGCATCTAGATCATTCAGAAGCTTCTTGGACTGAAGTCCAGGTATTGTATTGTATTGTATTGTACCCACCTGAATAGCATCTAGATCATTCAGAAGCTTCTTAGAGTGAGGTCCAAGCATTGTATTGTATTGTACCCACCTGAATAGCATCTAGATCCTTCTGAAGCTTCTTGGACTGAGGTCCAGGTATTGTATTGTATTGTACCCACCTGAATAGCATCTAGATCCTTCAGAAGCTTCTTAGAGTGAGGTCCAAGCATTGTATTGTATTGTACCCACCTGAATAGCATCTAGATCCTTCAGAAGCTTCTTGGACTGAGGTCCAGGTATTGTATTGTATTGTACCCACCTGAATAGCATCTAGATCATTCAGAAGCTTCTTGGACTGAAGTCCAGGTATTGTATTGTATTGTATTGTATTGTATTATATTGTACCCAAATGGACAGCATCTAGATCCTTCAGAAGCTTCTTAGACTGAGGTCCAGGCATTGTATTGTATTGTACCCACCTGGACAGCATCTAGATCCTTCAGAAGCTTCTTGGACTGAGGTCCAGGTATTGTGTTGTATTGTATCCACCTGGATAGCATCTAGATCTTTCAGAAGCCCCTTGGACTGAGGTCCAGGTTTTGTATTGTATTGTACCCAGCTTGACAGCATCTAGATCCTTCAGAAGCCTCTTGGACTGAAGTCCAGGTATTGTATTGTATTGTACCCAGCTTGACAGCATCTAGATCCTTCAGAAGCTTCTTGGACTGAAGTCCAGGTATTGTATTGTATTGTACCCACCTGGATAGTATCTAGATCCTTCAGAAGCTTCTTGGACTGAGGTCCAGGTATCGGGGTCTTGACACGCGGTCCGCTCGGCTCGCTGCTCGAAATCTTCACCAAGCTAGCCGCAGCGGAGGTGGCTTTGCCTCTGACCAGGTCTGGGAAACATTACAATATGAGAGAATATAACCTCAACGCTTTGCATCATGCTCTATATCTCCAGTATGCGTTCCAATAAATCTCCACAATATATACTACTACTGACTGGGTCATCAAGTAAACCGGTACTCAATGATACATGGACATATTGGCTTTAAATCTGAGTGTCGTATAGGGTAGAAGGTGTGGGTAATAAATGAAAGGACTGCAAGTGTTACATGTGACCCCGGGTCAATTGTCACGGGTAGGTGGGGCATTTGTAACAAATATGGGTATATAAAATTAAAATATATTTTAAAAATAGATCTTCGTTAATTGAGTTTGAAATAAAATGAAATAAATATTCATCAATAGTGGCACGCCGTTCTTACTGACATAACGTGATCTCACGAAAAGGTAAATAATTGTTATCAATGGCTAAATAATACTCCTCAATTAATAAAGAGAGTTCTAAAACGCACGGACATGGTCAGGTTAATTAAGCCACAAGAGTCCATTTCCCTTCGAGTTGCCATTTTAATGTATTCACATAAAAATGACCACTCGAAGGTAGTTCAAGTCATTTGACTGATGTACCGATACCTTAACACTCATAGTATAATTAATTATGGCACCATGATGGAATGAATGGTAATTCATCATGCTGTCTGTTACGTTACGTATGAATGTAAAACATCTCATTGCACGACCCAATAAACCGTATCCATAGAAAACGGATATCCGAATTGAAAGACAATGGTGCGACATATAAAGCGCTAAATTAAAATAAAAACTGCTTACCCATTAGAATATTTATTTATTTATTTTGTCATTATACTCTGCTATGTCATTTCGGATTCTTTTGTAAATATACTCATCTTTCTATATAAACATGTCTCTGTACATAATGTATGTTACTTTTCAATATTATATGTCAACATTGCACATAGGAGAGGGTTTCATTAAGTTGGATAACTTGTACCCAATCCTTTCTCTTGAATAAATATGTTTAAATCAAAACATAAAAAGCGACAGTGGTGTGGAACTATTCAGTGTGAGAGGTAGATTTGTTGGTCTATGAAACTAAATCAAAAACAAACTAGAAAGTGTTTTTACCCTTAAAAACAGATGTCTCCCCCTTTCTCAAATGCTCCAAACCTCTAAACAATACTATCATAAAGCACCATTAATGTTCTCTGTATAATTCAACTTGAATAAATAACCTATCAACTCCACAATTGTAGCAAACAAAATATTCAAAATTCTAAATGATTTGATGCTAAAATAAAAGCCAGTTTTGCATCAGATTGAATTAAGGTTGTACCTTGAGCACTGCATTTAAGCAATAACAGTATAGCTGATGTCACTAAAGACAAACAATTAAGACAGTTTAACATATATGGTGATTATTGGTCAAATAGTTTTAGAGATCTGCTCCGGAAACGAACACTACCCTTGAGAAAGACTAAGTTCAAATTGTTGCATGGAAATAAAACAAATGAAAAAATTAAATTATCTCTAACCCCCAAAAGGCACATCTGCATGGTATGGAGAGGCAGCATACCAAGTTTGCTGATGATTGGTCACAGAGTTTTAGAGATAGATCTGCTCCGGAAACGAATACACCCTTGAAAAAGACTAAGTCCAAATCGATGAGGTGGAAATAAAAAATAAATTTTTAAAAAAAATCTCTAACCCCCAAAAGGCACATCTACATGATGTGGAGAGACAGAAGACCACGTTTGGTGATGATTGGTCACATAGTTTTAAAGATCTGCTCCGGAAACGAACACTACCTTTGAGATCTGCTCCGGAAACGAAATGGGAACGCCAACGCCGACGCCGACGCCAACGCCGACGGGAACTCAGCTAAAACCAATATGTCTCCAGGACCCGTCGGGGGGAGACATAATGACTCATCCTTGGAAATATCGAGAATTTCAGATGACCGTAGTCTCGGCATATCAAGTTTGAAATCCAAAGTCACCCTCCTGAACAAGGGGTTGGACACTGTAGAGACTGACGTAGCTAGTATTGAACAATCGTGCAGTGCTAACACAAAGTCAACATCAGAGTTCAAACGTAGACTAGCTACAGCAGAGAAACAATTGAAAGCCGTTTACTCCCTCCCCAGGAACAATTCGTGTGAAAAAGATGGAAAATCCCCTCAGAAAGATTCAATTTCTAATTTCAGAAAAGAAAATGCTTGCGAAAATAAAAAAAAACAAGAGACTGGTTCTGACATTCTGCATACATAGGAAGCTACATGTATAGGCTCAGTTACCTCATGCCAACAAAGGGTTATGGACTCACAGGACTGCCCTCAGCGTATACCTACAACATACTCAAACAGAATGATGTATATCTCCTGTCTGAAGACAAAAACGCTGCCACAAAGTGTGAATACTCTAGAAAAACCCGCTATTGAAGTAATGAAACTGAGGAGACATCAGCAAAGAGGATAACAGTTCATTAAGGATCAGACACTTGTGCTGCTACCAGAGACCAAGCCGACGATTTCCGTGCTGCCGATCCTAAAATACGGACTGCTAGATTTTATATTGGTGGAATCCATAAAAACAGTTCTTCAGAATCAATCAAATGCTTTCTTGAGAAATGCAACGTTGTTGTCACCTTAATAAGATTCTTCAATCGGCCTGAGAGGATAAACATGATAGTGCAGAATAATAACCAAACCATGGCTCTCAAGGGAACAGTTCTCGCGCCAAATCAGAGATAGGGAGATGACCCTAAACCAAGGTCAACAGGAGAAAGTTTCTACCACGCTATGATGTCACACACAACTCAACCCTTATCGCTGATGTCATGGAATGTCAGGGGAGTAATGTCCAGTGTACCTTACCTAAATAAGTGTCTGCATGAATACAAAGTTGATATATGCGCAATTGCTGATCACCAACTTAGAGACTTCAACATGTGCTTCATGGATTCAATAGCAAAGGGAGGTTCATGTAGTGGAACTGCTTTACTGTGCAATACCATTTTGAAGTAAGATATTGTCTGCGACCGGATAAGTGGTATTCAGCTTCTCTGCAGCCATCATCAGCCTCTATATATCATCTCTGTGTACCTTCCTCCATCAAATCGATCAGACGAACTCTTTGACTACTATGTTGATTACTTGACAGATATTTGCCTTGGATACCTGATGAATGGTAGTGGCATTGTCATGGGTGGTCTAAATGCTTCCCTGAGCGGGCCAAGATTCACAACAACCACAACAAGAAGAAACAAGAAGTTAGAGAAGTTTGCCAGTGACCTGAAGTTAGTGCCCATCAACGCCCAATCATATTGTAGTGGACCGACGACCACTTTTCAAGCTTATCCCGGGGACCTACTTCAATTGTAGACTATATGACAAAGCAACCCTCACAAAGTCTGCATGCGTCCTTGATGATAACCCACTTAACATTTCTGATCACAACCCGGTCTGCAGTGTCTCGCTGAGCGCAACTTACAACTCTAACAATGATGAACCAGCGTACTCAAACTTCTGCTGGGACAAGGCTGTGCAAAACAACACTATATCCAACTATACATTCGCAGTCTCTCATCGGCTGTGGGAGGTCAAAGTTTCTGAATCTGGATGTACTGAGTCTAATATTGAAGTCTTCTACAGTCAAATTATTGACTCCCTACTGCAAGCTAGTAATACTAATCTACAAACACGCAGATTCAGGAAATACATCAAGCCATTTTGGAAAGGATCAGTGAAGGAGTGCCACAAACGGATGTTAAATAGACGCTATGAATGGATCAGCAACGGTCAGCCAAGAGGTGCAGAACATCCAACTGACAGAGCTTACAAAGATGCTAAGGATCAATTTAGGTACAAACTCCGAGAGACAGCGTCCCAATACGAGACTGAATACTTCAACCACATCGATGAAGCTGGGATATTGACCTGAAGATGTTTTGGTCACTTATTCGCCGAAGCAACAAGAAGCAACAGATAGTCACTTGAAGTAGGAAACTGGAAAATTCGGGAGGACAAAGAGCTGTGTGAAGCTATGTCAGAACACATGCAACAACATGCCGACAAAAATGACGCCCACTCTGATGCAGAGTTTAGGCAGTCAATAGAAAAACGTGTCGCCGAGATTAGACTCAACCAACAGCAATCTGGGAAATCTACCACCTTTAAACCCACAACGCAGAAGGAGATAGAATGTCTATGCAAAAACATAAAAAAGCAACAAAGCTTGTTGCCTTGACAACATTTTCTACGAGTATCTCAAGCATGGTTGGAAATACTTATACAGAATGCTCTCCAGCCTATTTAACCTCATATTAAACACTGGATTCATCCCTCTACAATGCAATAAAGGCGTGATTGTTCCAATTTATAAGGGAGGAAAGAAACCTTGTTCTTCTCCAGTCTTTTATCGTGGTGTAACACTACTACCAGTGATCTACAAAGTCTTTGAAATGGTCATTAGCAAAAGGATACCCCAACTCACAGATAGTAAGATGTTCCCATGCAATCAGAAATGCGGGTTTATGAAGGGTTTATCTTCATCTGGCACATCTTTCATTGTACAAGAAACAGTAAACCACTACATGGAGAGTTCTGATTCCATATATGTCGTTTTTCTGGATAGTGCAAAAGCCTTTGATACTGTTTGGCACGCGGTACAAACTGCACAGTATAGGAATTCCTGCCGGGATATGGACACTGTTAGACTTCATATATAGGTCAGTTGAAAGCTGTGTATTTGTAAACAACTGCACAGAGCTGTTCGACAAGGTAGTGTGCTTTCGGCTAAACTCTACCTTCTGTACATTAATGATCTCCTCGAGCAACTGTCATCCAGTAACAAAGGGGCAATTGTCCTTGACCTACAGATCTCGTCTCCAACTCAAGCAGATGATATAGCTATCATGAGCCCGCTCTCAAAGTGTGTGCAAGACATGCTTTCTATATGTGAGAATTATAGTGCTAGGTGGCGATTTACATTCTCGCCTACAAAAAGCAAACTGATGAGATTCTCGAAAAAGTCCATAAACTTAAAAGACTTTTACCTTTATGGCAAAGTTATCCCCACCACTTCAGAAATTAAGCATGTAGGTATCATCCTCGAAGCGTCATCAAATAATGGGAGAGAACTCTTGATGCTGTCTCTAAACTGAGGGCATCTTCACAGCCTTGATAAGTTCAGGTTTCCATGCAAAAGCTCTGAGCCCCCTAACTAGTTCCAAACTGATCCAGTCTATTTGTATCCCAAAAGCCCTCTTTGAATGTGAACTGTGGTCGAATTTGTCCTCACATGAAGTTATTGTTTTTGAAAGAGCTCAGCGCTTTGCTCTGAAACAATTGCAAGCACAAGGACTTCCACGATGTACCAGAACTGACATAGCTAACTCCCTTCTGGGTTGGCTTCCGTTAGAAGCCAGCATAAATACTAGGAAATTGTTCGTCCTGGGACACCTATGTCACTGCTCAAATCATCTTCTTCCAAAGAAACTTTTTCTGACAAGGCTATCCCTCCTCCGATACGACTGTGCAGCATCTAGTGTGGGTTTTTTTTCAGGACATATACAGAGTGCTTTCGAGGTATGGACTTGAAAATGAGCTTGACAAATTTGTTTCATCGGGTTCATTTATTATGGAAAAGTAGGGCGAAGGAGACTGTAAGGCGATATGAAGTAGAAGCGTGGAATTAGAAGCAAAGGATAGCTGAGGACTTGGACACTCGTCACTTCCTGGACATCCATCCTGACATCACCCCCCACATGGCCTGGAAGGTCGCAAAGCTGTGTCCTTCACTGAAGTCTGCTGCCAGATTTGTGGTGAACCTGTGCGCTGCGTGGAGACCAGGAGCTGCTTGTGGACAGTGTGAGATGTGTGGTGTAATGTGCGGTGACATCCTCAGTCACCGGCGCGGATATGTCACTGTATCAACGTAGAGGACAGAGAAGAATTATGATGCCAAATCGTATGTGTGGCTCCCGTAGAGTGTAGTGTTAAGATACACGCCATAGCAGATTATGACCTCACCACCAGTTTGCTGTCATGTTAGCCTCCCATTGAGGCCGACTCAGAGACGATGCTGAACTATGCAAAAGTGGTCACCAGAGGACTACAGGCCATCATATTGATTGTAAAATCGCATTTGTCGCATTTGTCGCATTTATCGCATTCATTCGTAACAAATAATCATTGTAATCATCATTTAACATGAATCCGCCAACTCTATGTACTCTCTTCAAGAGGAATAAAAGTTTATATATATATGTCGGGGTATCATGTTTAATCTATTCTGTGTGTTTAGGTATCGCTACAGCAGTCGAATCACTTGAACGACCTTCAAGCGGCCTTTTATTGTGAACACCTTAAAGGTGCATTGTCCGGTTTTCGATCAGAAATCACTTCTTTTACCTTCATATCGTCAATATGTAAAGTCTACTATCATCAAAATAGTGGTTTTCGGTAACAGTCGGTACTTCTCGATAAAGTAACACCATTTATAACGTTTGCATATGTGACCCCTAACAACACAATTGATGTACCTTTAAGTGGCCTCTCAAAGGGAAATGGACCCGCGTGGCTTAACCGAACAATATTCCATCGTTTTACAACACTTTTTTTTTTTTTTTATTAATTCAGGAGTATTATTTAGCCATTGGTAACACTTATTAACCTATTCTTGAGATCGCTTTATTTCAGTAAGAAAAACGTGCTACAGTGCCTTTAATTACTCACATAATTTACTTACATTGTGACCAAATTCTCAACAAGTGTCCCAATTTAGTTAGAGACGGTCCGACATGATATAAGGACGCCATCAGCCCACTTCTGTTCTTTACAGTTGGAACTTCGTGATGTGTGATCCTGCCTCCTTGCTTTGTACCAGCGAACTGCGGGCTCAGCCAATTTCAGCTCGATGTAATTATAAATTCAACTCAGAACTTACCTGTATCATTCAACGCTATTTCAGGTTAACAATACGACAAATTTTGATGTATATTGTTATGCTTTAAGAATTTAAATATTAAATTTTATTCAAAATTTAGAATTAATTTGTTTTAATATAATTATAATGGTAATTATAACATTCGTATACTACTGTTGTATGAAGATAATATGAGTTAATATAAATTCATGATTATATTAACTTTAATGTTTATACCAAATTGAAATTCATTATAAGATGTCTTTTGATAAAAGTCACAATGTCGAGTGTTATTAAATTAACCTTCAAAGTTTAATGAGAAATTGTACTCAGTAATTGGATGGCAGTTATCTTTCTGTAAATGATATTGTTTGACCTGTTTATCTCAATGCCTTTGATAGTGACATTTGATTGATTTATTGTGATGTTTGTAATACGTTTGCCATATTTAATTTAAGATCGAATGCATGACTTGCCGCTTTAAATGGACAATTTAAAGTTGCCGCTTTAAATGGACAATTTAAAGCTATTATAATTCCTGTATATGCAGCTGCATTTCAAACACAGTATGTTTAACTTGAGAACGATTTAATGTGGCTGAGGAACAGTTAATGTTACATGCTGCATGTAGTTGGGTGATAAGTTGTGAGCGATTACTTGACAATACTGCACAGGGCTACGCCATGAAAGCAAGTCTATGTCTTCTTTTTCTGAAATGAAAAGTCTTAGAAAGTTGAAATGACGTGACCCCTGCCTGGCTGTCCTCGAATCTAGAACGCAGCGGATTACGAATTTTAGGCCTATATGCCGGCTGATTTTATTGAGATTGTGACCGTCATCTGCATGCTAGATATGATAACATATTCTATGACTTAATTTCTATTTTAATCATAATTACAAAGATAACATGAAACAGTGAGGTAGATAGTCCAAATAACCTTGTTGATCACGTTTAATATATGCTATTTTTTATTACTTACATGCAGGCCATAAATCAGTACAATAACAGTTTTTGATAGAAATTGTTACAGTAATGGCACTTATTTGTTGAGCATTTTAGAAGTTGATGGGAGAAGGAGGACAGAACACGTGCTTGATAATGGGACTGGTAGCTGCACGAGACGTCGCCTCTGTTGCAGTAAAGAAGTTGACTGTCCTTAAAACGTGTTCTCCTTCAAAACTGGACACATGTACAATGCACATGAACAAATATTGTTAGCACATCGGAATATCGGAATCAGAACTTTAAAAAAGAAGAACTCTACATGCAGATTCCACCACCCTTTCTATTGTAATCTTATATAGTTTTGCTCAGTAAAATGCGTATACGCAGGGTAATGTAATGATGTTCACCTTTAAAAAAGAAGGTTAAATTTCAAAGAGGAAATAATACATAATTTAACTGAACATCTACGTCGGTGTCGACTAGTACGTCAACATCTGCAATACCATCTAAATACCAATCTATATCTACATCCACATTTACAATCTATATCTACATCCACATTTACAATCTATATCTACATCCACATTAACGCCATTGTCTACGGATACATTTAATTAATATATTCATCAACTTACATCAACCTCTCTATATCTACATCTACATTTACATCAACGCCTACATCAACATTAACATCTTCGTCAATGGCTACTTCAATATAAATTCTGTTTGGAAAGTTCGTCACGTGATTAACGATATATGAATAGTAAATGATCGCACGACATGAAGGGTGGGTTTTATATTTACTAACTAACGTCCTCGTGCTTAAACTAAAAAAGGTCAGGGTAAAATTATACTTTATTACAAAACACATTGGGGTACAGCGAACTTTATTTATGAAATATGTGCATATAGTGTGAAAACCGCCTTTTGCGTCGACTAGATATCGGGTACTTTGAATGAAAACTCACAATGTAAAACTAAATTTAAACTGAGGCATTGTCTGATTATTCAAAGTCATTTATTCTTGATCAGTATTTAACACATTAAATCTTCACTCAAAAGAACAAAATTTAGTATTGGTACAACTGCACATTCCTTCAAAAGTGACAACATAATTATATATCAGTTTTTATTTTGTAATCATTGGATGTTATATAAAATGAATGCATTAAATACATTGGAAGATGTTATGTAACAATAACAATGATTGATTTCAACAGGTAAACCCAATAATCCTTGAAACAACTGTCATTCTTAATTAAACATTAATGGAAACAATGTGTAAATTACAATTAGCTTCTTCTTTCCTTTAAGGAATAATGTTCCGTCATTTTAACATAATTATAAACATGATTCTCCAAATAAATGTGTCATTAAGAATATTTATTAAATGATGAATTTAAAATACTGAAACATCAGTAAAGTGAAAAATCATGCGGATGACGTTGTTGAAGTACATTATGAACATTGCCTTCAACAAGTAAAATGCTTAAAATTCCATAACATAATATCAAAACGGACCATCTTCATACGACAATGCGACTGGATTATGTTTGTGGAAACAATGTCCTGTATATTATTGCTGTGATATGAAGATAATTTGAAGCCCTTTAACTTAGCTTTGACGGATATGTTGGAGAGAACGAGAAGCACATGGTCGTCTGTATTCGCCGACGTTATCATTCTTGTCCACGCAGATAACTCGGATATGTAACGTAATTCACTGATATCTGTAGACCACATACATTACTGAAAAACTGCAAAACGAATGGCCGTCCATATATCCGGTCCTTGGTGTACAGAATATATATATTGGAACTTCCTCAATAGCACAGGGCACACACGGCTAACTTGATGCCTTTACAGTTTCGTGAAAATATGTTGAACATGTTTGTAGTTCCTTGTGGTTGAGGTTTAAATGATTAAATGATTAAATGATTAAATGCCCAATGATAGTACGAGAGTATTCCACTCCTCCCTCTCGTGCATACAAGTATCAACGTCACACTGTCACAGTGTAGTTCTCTCAATTATCACAAAGCACTATAACAGCTGTAAATATATTTCTGTATATTCTCTTTGCACAATACCCCATCAATAATTCACTGACTAAAAGGACAACAGGCGACCTGCAGCTAGACAGTCTAAGCTTTCGTGGCACTAAGGTGACCCTAAGCCAATGTTAATGTATTGTACTTACGACCATCTTAAAGCTAAGAGAGACAAGTAATTGTCACAAACGTGACCATGTCCCCCGCCGCAATTAAGAAATGAGCTAAAATAATGGACACACAGCTTGTACCGAGTAGTGACATTTACATGTTTGATTCAATTATTGTTATACCGGGCAAATATTTTAAAATGGTCAAAGTCTTGTAGTGACCTTGAAAACGGGGTCAAGGTCACCCAAATCAACTGGTGTCTGCGTATTCCCCAAATGAAGACAGGTACCAAATTTGAAGACTCTAGGTACAGCAGTTCATGAGATATCGTGCTAACAACATTTGACAATCAGTCTTGTAGTGATAAATAATTTCAAGGTCAACCAAATCGACTGGTATCTGGATATTCCCCAAATGAAGACTGATACTAACTTTAAAACCAATAGTTCTAGCGCTTCATGAGGAATCGCACAAACAACATTTTCAAAACTGGTCAAAATCTCGCCTGACCTTGACAATGAGGTCAAGGTCACCGAAAACTTTTCAGGTCTACGTATTCCCCAGATGAAGACTGGTACCAAGTTTGAAGACTCTAGGTCGAAGGGTTCATGAGATATCGCGCTAACAACATTTTCAAAACTGGTCAAAGTCTCGTCGTGACCTTGAAAATGAGGTCAAGGTCACCAAAAACTTTTCAGGTCTGCGTATTCGCCAGATGAAGACTGGTACCAAGTTTGAAGATTCTAGGTTGAGCGGTTCATTAGATATCAAGAATCGGGACGGACGGACGGACGGACGGACGGACGTACGGAGCTGAATACTATGTCCCCCGCTCCGCGCTTCGCGGCGGCGGGGGACAATAAAGTATGGAGGGTCTGCTCGAGTTAGATATTCTGTTTATAGCCATTCAGGGGATTCTCATTGTTGGACCAAAAGTCAGTAGAGCCACCCAGTCTTGTAGTAATCTGGCTGTACCGTCATCTCTCTCATGCGCACATTGCATCTAGGGAGATTGTTTTGTTATATCTGGGTGGTTAAAATAGTAAGGTTTAAGATATTTTATCCGTAGATTCTTATAGACAGGGCAGGTTAATAAGAAGTGTAGCTCGTCTTCCACAGCGTTCATATTACAAACTTTACATATTCTATTTTTTCTTTCAATACCTTTATATCTTCATGTGATGAGCAACGAAAACGGGCTAAGGCATTAATTAACCCTTGAACTAAAAATCACCAAAGTCTTAAATTTACGTGAAAGATTACGCAAACTACTTGTACGCAGTTGAAGTTAGCGACTTACAAGTCATAAGTTATTGGTTATTCAAACAATTAACTAGTTAGTTATTGGTTATTTAAATAACTCATAACTAACCAGTGCTTATTGAATGTAACAGCGCGTGATCGACGTACGACGTACGAAATTTCCCGACTCCTTTCGCTATTTTACCATCCTTAACATGTATTTATACTTAATTTGAGATCAACTTTGAACAGCAAATAATATGTATTTATACTTTGAGATAAATTATAAACAGCAAATAACTAGCCAGTTCTGTATTCGAAAAACACGTTAATTATTCGTTATTTGAATAACCAATAACTGACTTGTATTACAAATCCTTATTCTATACCATTCTCATGCATTGTGTATTACAAATCCTTATTTTATACCATTCTCATGCATTGTGTTTTACAAATCCACATTGTATACGATTCTCATGCATTGTGTATTACAAATCCACATTGTATACGATTCTCATGCATTGGATATTACAAATCCACATTGTATACGATATTCATGCATTGTGTATTACAAATCCACATTGTATACGATTCTCATGCATTGTGTATTACAAATCCACAATGTATACGATTCTCATGCATTGTGTATTACAAATCCACATTGTATACGATTCTCATGCATTGTGTATTACAAATCCACATTGTATACGATTATCATGCATTGTGTATTACACATCCACATTGTATACGATTCTCATGCATTGTGTATTACAAATCCACATTGTATACGATTCTCATGCATTGTGTATTACAAATCCACATTGTATACGATTCTAATGCATTGTGTATTACAAATCCACAATGTATACGATTCTAATACATTTTTAATCGCCGGATCCCTGATTGAATTTCCAGCTGATGAAGCAGTGAGTATATACTCCAAAACGTTGTGAATTTTCACATTAAGGAAATCAGGAAGGGAGGAAGTTAGTTATTCGTAATTCGAATAACAAATAACCAATAACTAATAAACTGCTAGCTTCAGCTAAGATATTGGTCGAGGCCTGACATTTATCTCAATGATAATAAATCAAGAAGATGTTACACTGGTGCATTCGTGCACTGATGAAAAGACAATTTCTCTAGATACAATGTTGAATGTAGGTATATACACTACAGCTAGCTTTCAACGTGACTGTTGTGTCCCTGACTGGTGTGTCCCTGACACTTCTTTTCGCTTGCTTCATTTCATGTCGCCCAGGACGGAATCAAAAGCATCAAAAAAGATGTCTGCATGTTGTTTCTGGAAGATGAGAGTGGGTCGAAAACGTAGGGTGACGTTTCCGCAGGGTCCAGTGTGAATACCTAAAATAACAACTTTAACTTATGAATCAATCAAAGAAAATTAATCGCAAAATGATGAAATAGAGAATATATCTACTGTTATAAGCAGAACTTTTAGTACAAGCCCATGTTTAGGTAATCAGTCACATTGGCCAGATTTCTGTAAATTATATGTTGTCACTTAAAATGCAAAGTTTTCTTACCTTTCTCCCTGAGACTAAGGAGTGCTTTGTCCCGAGATGCTGAGTCCATGAAGTCAACAGCACAGAGGGAACCCAGTCCACGAGCGTTCTTCAACAGTCCAGGGTACTTGTTCTGTTGAAATGGATCAAAATACTATAATGGTTGAATGTTAATCAGCAGTCACTTGATCTGTAGTTTAAGCATTTCAGTAATCTGTTGATTTTGTAAGCCAAGAAGTTTAAACTTCGCAGCCTGAGGACAACTCAAAGCAAATCTTGTCAGTTGTTTTAACACCGTAACATCGAATAGAGACTCCTTGTCTCTAGGTGATACATGTTGAATCAACAGATATACCATTAGAGAATACAATTATACTGGAGTTTTGTCAGAAATGTGTAAGTGTCTTCAAACAAACCTGGGCATCAGTGAGGCCCTGCTGGAGATACTCCCCCAAGTCGGCCATGTTGGACACAAGACCCTCTCTCTTGATAACCTGCAGCACCTCGCTTAGTATCGTCACTTTACTCGGGTCGCCAAGCCAAGTGTTGAAGATTCTGAAACCCTGTCAGACAATTGATTATTGTTTAATGCCATGTTGAAATCATTTTTAAACAAATTAAATGTGTCTCCCTAACTGTTAACCGTTGTGATGAGGCTCGAGAACTGACATGAGAGAAAATCTACCCGGACAATGTATTACAATAACTAAACACATAGTCAAACAGAACGCCAAAACAAATGGATAGGAACTAAACAACATGTCAGTAAAAATAAACAATTAATTAACGACATTACAGATGATGTCACGAATCCGTCATTAAGCAAACTAACAAAGGAATACTAGTAGTTATATTCATCCCTGACAATAATCACTTCGTACCATCAGACGAGTAAAACAGTAGCTTATTGTTGCTCTTAACAAGATGTCACCAATCAAATTCCATCAAAGGCGCTAAATATAGGAGACAAGACTGATGGTGGATAAATATGTATATTCTCCGCTTGAGTGAAGATAAAATTAGGGAGAATTAATATATCATCACACGATAGTACGAAAGTACAGGATACTTAGCAGAACTTACCTGTTATTGGGCCGAGTACCTTCCAATCAGTTACCCCTAAGCTACCCCTAATAAGAAGAATGGAATGTGTCGGAACAAGCCTCATAGCAAGATTTTAGCAGGGACTAATGTGTATTGCAATATATTTGTTTGGTTATCGGACCTGTTTGGGTCTGTACTTCTCTGTGTAGTAAAAACCACCAGTAGTCATATTCTTGGCGAAGGGCACAACATCCGGGGCTTCTCTCAGCTGCCAGTGTTCGTGGGCCCAGAACTTGCCGGTTGTTCCACATCCTGTCTGTACTTCATCTACCAAGAAACCAGCATTGTTCTGTAGAAGAAACAGATCAGAGAGATATGTAACACTGGAGTGTCGTAGGATTGGATGATCTGGTCTGCACATCAACTACCAGGAAACCAGCATTGTTATATTGGCTGTTACCCGTGCCAATATATAGATTATCTTTACCTGGGGATACTTCTTATACTCGCTTGGCTTATTGCGAAAGGTACCATTTCGTCCGGAAACCTCAAGAGTTTACTTATTCCATTAATAAATACGATACGTTTTCAACATTTAATAACAAAACATTTAGAAGCAGGTCTCACATCAATATAAAAACATCATCCTATCCAACCATGGTAACATTTCTACCAATAAAGATACAATAAATTATCCATGCGATCCCATCCTGCCCTCTAGAGTCCAACAGAGACTTCCTTCCCGTCGCGACTCCGCCTGACCCTCTTACTGCATTGGACTCTGACCGAACCTGTCTGCCTGTCTTCTCCCCCTCTCTTCCCCTTGGTTACCCCTTTTTGTGCATGTTAAAAGGTCAATCATTGCCGGTGCCTAGCCAATCATATACTCCCATTCTAACCCTTAACCTGTACTTCAACTTCTTTTCTGGCAGGAAACCATGATTCTTTAAGACACACGACCCCCCAAACTAACGACCCGTTCACGTCATCCACGTCCGATTCTTTCAAATTAATACGTGGCTAACTCACTATTTAATCGCATTGTAAACCGCTTCGCTAATGACGTCGACTCTTTAGAATGATATATAATCACATTAACTACCCCCATTCCTTATAAAGCAGACATATGCAGTCCTCGACCAAAACACATTTATCTTCTCTTATTTTAGTCATTCTCTCTGTGCCAGATTGCTTTTATCCCCAAAATGAATTTAATAATTAAAACTATTTCCTTCCATATGACAACATTGCTCTGTAGGGGGAACATACAGGACAAACAGAAGCTTATAGGATTTGATGATCTACTCTGTACATCGTCCAATAGGGAACTTGTGTA
The DNA here is from genome assembly GCA_936450465.1 of Gibbula magus. NCBI lineage: Eukaryota > Metazoa > Mollusca > Gastropoda > Trochida > Trochidae > Gibbula > Gibbula magus. The sequence continues at coordinate 7,605,180 of OW388290.1, read as the reverse complement.
TTTCTGCGTGAGATTGGAGGAGTGATACGTCAAATGTTTAGAATCTTAAGGGTCATATTGCTTTAAAATGTTAGGTAGCTTCACTAACTTTGTGAGCGATGTCCTGGAGTCCTTGGAAGAAGTGGGCTGTAGCGTGGTTATCTCCCCCTTCACACTGGACAGGTTCCACTGCAATACCAGCCACAGGTCGGCCTTTCCTCCGATACTTCTCTATCAGATCTTCTACCTGAAAAAAGACATAATTCAGATTAATTTGATGGAACTAATTGATCTTCATTCTGATATTTGATATTTGATTGCAATAATATTTGCTGTTTCGGGGGCGGGACAGCGCAGTGGTTAGCACGTTCGGCTTCGGATCAAGAGGTCCTGGGTTCGAATCCCGCCAGGGGCACGGCAACTTTGTCTGCAGCAGAGAACTGTTCTACACACAGTCAAGTTTGGGTGCAATGCTACACTGAATTTCATTGCAGTACTGTCACGCTGTTTGCTTGTTGCATTTTCTACGCCCCATCAATAACTTCAAAATTAATCTATGACAAAAATAAATGTATGTCCATGTAGCTTAGAACATGTATTTTCATTTCATATATTGGTTAACATAATGAATATCGTCTGTCGGCCGATAGGAATATTCTTGTGCGACAGAACTATACATTCATGCCCCAACTTTGCCTAGTTCTGAAGCTGGTGTTCTTAATTATAATCGTAGGTCATAAACTGCTATATATGTTTGTAGACTGGCTCACGACCTATCTTTTGACACCTCAATATTAGTTGTAACCCACTTAGTTGGTGATCTGTCGAGAATAAACTTACCTAAAGAAACACAAATTACCCCCTTATTAAGCTAACTTGTCTCAAGGGACTCCATTTGATAGGGTGTCTTCTCCGACGTCCGCATTATCAGGATATAGAGTGGTACCAGCTCTAGTATCAGCAGTTCACTAAAAGTTCAGGGACTCCAGCCACACTGGCTGTCTGTGACAAACTGGGACCTTTCTATGGGACACTCTGGCAGGATTTGGTGAGATGTATTTTTCTCTTTGCATGTTATGTTAGGAAGTGCTTAATAAATTACCTTGCTTTTCCAATCCTTACCTTTGTCCTATGTCCCATTATTATAAGTTTTGCTATACCTATCTAGCTGCTTATTCAAGACTGATTACTAGTCCTACTAAGCTAGTGTATATTTTGGCAGTACCGTGTGCTGACCATTGTTAACAGTCGGGGTTTTTAGTCCTTTGGGAACTAACGCCTGATCATCTTGCTGTCCTTACGTAATCAGAGTTAGAATCCAGCTGTGGTTAACTGTTTTAGTGCTATTTAGCTCGTCACTGTCAATTAGCAGGGCACGAGCGGATTAGTTGCTTGACATGTACTTTGGATTGTATTTCTTTTGATTGCCTTAGTTTGCTTTGAATATCATATGCGAGGGATTATATTATGTAAATAAACTTTTATTCACGTTTATGGCTTTATTACTCTGTCGTTATTTTGGGTTCATTTAAACACCTATGTCAGGGATTACTGATCTCACGAAATAGAGATAGTCCCCGTGACAAGTACCACCCATGATTTGCTAGTTCGCAGGTTCGCAGGTTTCACCGCAATGCATAGCAATATGGCGTTGCGGGCTTTCTCCCTGCCATAATACTAGCAACCGCGATATAAGTGAAATACTCTTGAACCCTAAACTCTAACTCACCTCACCTCACCTATTTGCTGTTTTAGATTTTCACAAACCTCGGCAAGACATGTGTCTTCCTCTTCCCTATTTTCTCGAATGAACTCTTTCAATGGGTAACGGAGACGAGGAAATGTTGCAATAGGCCAGTCCGGGCCAGGGAAGTCAAGTTTCAGAGCAGGCCGTGAATGTGTCAGAGCAAGTGCACCTGCAATCACAAACACTTGTAAAATGTGTGTATGGCCACGAAGAAACCATTTTAAAGAAACATCAGGGTAGGCGAAATGGTCGTGTGGTAAGGAAGTGTTATCCCAAATGTAACCATGTTATATCAGGGTAGCTGACAAGAAGGAATATAGGCCTATATATATTGCTAATTTCATGACGGCAAAGATACGAGTCTTAAAACAAATATCAACACCATCTCAGAGCCAAAGTTCAATACGAGCGGAGTATTAAACATATTTAGTTACAACCAAGAAGATATCAGGATAAACATTTTACTGTTTACTGATCCTAATAAAAAAATACAGTCGCAAGGGACAATAACATGATTCAGCCTAAATCATTGGCAGCACCGTCAGGAGCTTTGAATCTTAAAGGTGCATTTGGTGGTGAAATTTGCTGATTTTTTGGGAAATTTTACAAGGTGCAAAAAAGTGAATTTTGCGCCGTAACCACTAAACCTACGATTTCGACGTAGTTGTCTAATTAGTGTGCCCTGAAACTGCGAATCTTTTATACATATATAAGTTATATAAGCTACGTGGTGCAAGTTTCTTCAGAGGAGATGTTCTTAAAAGGTGCATGGGGTCAGAAAAGGGTGAAAAAAAGCCAAAAATCAATATGGCGGCTAAACCACGTGACCTACGAATTCGCCATGATTTACTTTATTGCTCACATTGTTATTGCGCATCTTTTTAAAAAAGTTGCAAGTCTCTAGTTGCATTTTGAAGATTTTCCCCATGTTTTTTTAATGTATACATAAAGATGGACCAATTACTAGCTAACTGAAGACAAACTATCCACAATATTATACAGAATAAAGACTCTTAGATTGAGAAGCCAGTCATTGCACTCAACAAGAGCTCACCCATGGTCCTGCCGTGGTTGGCCCCACTGAAAGACAGAATACAGAGGTCAGGAGTCCCCGGCGCTCTGTTCCACAGACAAGAGGTCAGCTCATCATCTGTAGCCGGACATCCGTCACGTTCTTGAGACTGGACAAGAGATAGTGATACTGATAGTGATACATGTTTATGATCATGTAGCTGTCCATTGTTTGCCAGTAATGGTATTAACGAATTAATTAAAATCATGAAATGACTTTCAATTAACTGTTGTCTAACATGTTCTTTTTCCCTGTTTTGTGATAAGTTGCTTATCAATATTTCGACAGCAATTAAGAAACGCTCCGTGAAAGTCATGCGAGTTACAGTGGACGATAACACCATGCAAGCTTTATCAAGGGGATAGAGGACTTATTCGTTGATGATATATACCTTGTTACTATTTCTGTTATTCTGAATATTACTCTTCATAAGTAAGATGTTGACTTGACCGAAATTGCTATAAAAGGCTATAAAGGGCCTCAACTTAAGGCAAAGCATTAAATTCCACTATGTGAGGTCTCAGGGGGGACTTTCCAACTGTTGGTTTTACTCTGAAATATGTATTTCAGTTGACATTATAACTCCCTTACCCTGTACTCAATGAAGAGCGCCTTCATCGCATGTTCAACCGCGCACGCTCCACATCCCATCGTCAGTACCTGCGTCATACCTGGCGGCGCTACCTGCACAATATTGAGGGGATACATCCTGTTCATGATTTATCTTAATCAAAAGTTAACAAACAAGAAGTTTTAACAAAACTGTTTCAAAGGGTGAACCTTTATTGGAAAACACTTTAAGACCATGACTTTATTTTTGTACTTTAAGCTAGTCAAATGTCAGTTTAAAGGCGCTGTAGCACGTTTTTCTTACTGAAATAAAGTGATCTCACGAAAAGGTACCAATGTGGTACAAGGTACAAAAATGTTACCAATGATAATACTTCTGAATCAATAAAAAGAGTTCTAAAGCGTATGTACATTGTTTGGTTAAGCCATGCGAGTCCATTTCCCTTCGAGCGACCATTTTAATATTTTCATATTAAAATGGCCGCTCGAAGGTAGTTCAAGTGATCTGACCGCTGTAGCGATACCTAAACGCTCAAAGACGAGTTTTGAATATGGTACCATGATAGTATGGTCAATTATCATGCTGTCTAAACTCTCAAATTCGCATGAGACTACAATGTGACGCGGGATACTAGTGCAATACAGCTTTATAGTTTGCAGTTGGCTGGCATAAGACTACAATGTGACGCGGGATACTAGTCCAATACAGCTTTATAAGGTTTGCAGTTGGCTGGCATAAGACTACAATGTGACGCGGGATACTAGTGCAATACAGCTTTATAAGGTTTGCAGTTGGCTGTCGTGAGACTACAATGTGACGCGGGATACTGGTGCAATACAGCTGTATAGTTTGCAGTTGGCTGGCATGAGACTACAATGTGACGCGGGATACTAGTGCAATACAGCTGTATAGTTTGCAGTTGGCTGGCATGAGACTACAATGTGACGCGGGATACTAGTGCAATACAGCTTTATAAGGTTTGCAGTTGGCTGGCATAAGACTACAATGTGACGCGGGATACTAGTGCAATACAGCTTTATAAGGTTTGCAGTTGGCTGGCATAAGACTACAATGTGACGCGGGATACTGGTGCAATACAGCTGTATAGTTTGCAGTTGGCTGGCATGAGACTACAATGTGACGCGGGATACTAGTGCAATACAGCTGTATAGTTTGCAGTTGGCTGGCATGAGACTACAATGTGACGCGGGATACTAGTGCAATACAGCTTTATAAGGTTTGCAGTTGGCTGGCATAAGACTACAATGTGACGCGGGATACTAGTGCAATACAGCTTTATAAGGTCTGCAGTTGGCTGGCATAAGACTACAATGTGACGCGGGATACTAGTGCAATACAGCTTTATAGTTTGCAGTTGGCTGGCATTAGACTACAATGTGACGCGGGATACTAGTGCAATACAGCTGTATAGTTTGCAGTTGGCTTGCATGAGACTACAATGTGACGCGGGATACTAGTGCAATACAGCTTTATAGTTTGCAGTTGGCTGGCATAAGACTACAATGTGATGCGGGATACTAGTGCAATACAGCTTTATAGTTTGCAGTTGGCTGGCATGAGACTACAATGTGACGCGGGATACTAGTGCAATACAGCTTTATAGTTTGCAGTTGGCTGGCATGAGACTACAATTTGACGCGGGATACTTGTGCAATACAGCTTTATAAGGTTTGCAGTTGGCTGGCATAAGACTACAATGTGACGCGGGATACTAGTGCAATACAGCTTTATAAGGTTTGCAGTTGGCTGGCATGAGACTACAATGTGACGCGGGATACTAGTGCAATACAGCTTTATAAGGTTTGCAGTTGGCTGGCATGAGACTACAATGTGACGCGGGATACTAGTGCAATACAGCTTTATAAGGTCTGCAGTTGGCTGGCATGAGACTACAATGTGACGCGGGATACTAGTGCAATACAGCTTTATAGTGTGCAGTTGGCTGGCATAAGACTACAATGTGACGCGGGATGCTAGTGCAATACAGCTTTATAGTTTGCAGTTGGCTGGCATAAGACTACAATGTGACGCGGGATGCTAGTGCAATACAGCTTTATAGTGTGCAGTTGGCTGGCATGAGATAATAAAAAATCTTGTCTTTGATCCAAACATTTCCAGAAAGACAATATGTTCATATAACATCATACATATATCGTTGTCTGACCTAGGATTTATATCAAAACGGAAATAATTCTGCTCTATGAAACAGGGTATATATATATATATATATATATATATATATATATATATATATATATATATATCAACTTACAGATAGCAAGGTTGAAGTAAGTTTTTCCGCCCAATTCTTTGGAGGAAACAAGCCGAGTGCCGGTCTGTTGACAAGACTAGTCTGTAGAGAGAGGAGGGGTGATCGTTATCTGCAGTGCAAACAGTTTTTATGAGAATGAAAGAGAATATCAAAATACAGAGATCTAACTAAACACAATCAGTTATATTTTAAAAGTTTTGATGAAATATTGAGAGTTTAGATTTCTTTTGCATACCAAGTGTTCAGGTTGCTGCAGAGCTGCCATCAAGTCTGGATGATTGTAGCCTGGAAGTTAATAATAATAATAATATAGGCAATTTATAATGCGGTAAACTCCACAACCGGCCATGCTCAAAGCGCATACAACACAAAAGTCAATAACGACGAAACAGGAAGGTTTTTAGATGGGACTTGAAGCTTGAGTGTGTTGGGGCATATTTTATGTCAATGGTAACATTCCGGAGGCTATCTATCTTTAAGGTCGTGGATAACGGTGCTGTTACCAACACCAATAAACCAACCACCAAATTACCAGTGTAAATATAAAAGGATATGACATTACCAGTGTCACTATAAAAGGATATGACATTACCAGTGTCACTATAAAAGGATATGACATAACCAGTGTCAATATAAAAGGATATGACATTACCAGTGTCAATATAAAAGGATATGACATTACCAGTGTCAATATAAAAGGATGAAGTATAGAACACCCACCTAAAGGAATGGAGGCGATCTGTGATTTAAGGTCGAGGATAACGAAGTCGTAACCAATAAACAAGAATGAACACTTTCACTACAAAATGATGAAGTACAGAACACCCACCTAAAGGAATGGAGGCGATCTGTGTGTAGAGGTCGAGGATGATGTTGCCGTCCACGTCGGAGATGTAGTTACCGCTGCTGTCTTCATAGTCAATAAAGAACTGCACTGCTTCAGAGTTCTGGAAGAGATAGGTACACAGCACTGCGTAACACTACCAGATGTATTACATTCACTATGCATATACATTATGTACATGTGGTCTAGTCTAACACTTTGATACGAAACAAAAAATTGAAAAAATATTGAAAATAGAGCCTTCCTTTTACAGAAACTTCCATTTCTCATTGTCTCATTTTCAATATTTAAAAACTGATTTTTTCAGAATAAAAACTTTTTGTCAGAGTCGGCATGAGTGTAAGACTACATACGGTCCAAATACCTTAAAGAGCCATCAAGGATGTAAGTGTTTTAAATTAAAAATAATTTTTGGAAAATATACTTATAACGTCAATCCCCAGAGAAATCTTTTATCTACAACATGGCATATGTTAAATAATTGTCATATCACGACAATGTAATGCAATTTGGTTTCAAAGAGAAGTACCACTTCGAGTAGAGCGCGCTAAGGGTATCTGACGTAATATAAACAGAATCCCCTTTTTTTGCGTAAAACGTAATACACAAACAGTTAGCGCTTCCGAAGCATGAAGGCTCGTCTCTAGCGCAAGTCGCCATAACAACCCATGTGCTGCACGTGTTGCACGTATCTCTCATGCAAGTTACCCTTGTAACACATTACTGAATGTGATGATTGCTTTACAAACAATGTTTCTAAATGTCATGAGAAAAATTATTGCCTGTTTAATGTATTTTTTTATTGAGATAAGACCAGCAAATTATGACAAATTTTCACTCTCGTTAATAATAAAATTCAAGAAAAATACCTAGTTGGGTAAAACAATAATTCCAATATCTGTAGCAAATACTTAATTAAATGAAATGGTAAATAAATAACCGCCAAAAATATATGTATTTCGATTTCTTTCATTGCTCGTAATTTTTAGTTATTCTTTAGTGTCTTTGTCTTTTGTGTGTGAGCTAGACCATAATGCTTTGCGCTTGAAAATAATAGACTGGATCTAGATTTAGACTGGAAAACACCTTTACTAATTAATGTAATTTCCCGGCTTATTTTAGGTTGAAAAACTTTTGGAAAAATTAAGTGTATTTATTTCACGGAGATAGATTTTTGGAATTTTTTTCGATATGTTCATCAACATCCTTGATGGCTCTTTAAGATTCCCCATCACCATTCCTTCAACTCTGATTAGTTCAAACTCCAATACAACCCAGATGATAAACAGAATCGTACATGATGATGAAACTCCTTTAATGAAATGTTAACATTTTTCAATGAAATAACAGTTTCATTAAGATAACACTACAAACGTTTCACACGTTTTCAGTAATTCCATCAATAACTATACATCTAGTTAGTTTTCAGTAATTCCCTCAATAACGATACATCTAGTTAGTTTTCAGTAATTCCCTCAATAACGATACATCTTGTTAGTTTTCAGTACTTCCATCAATAACGATACATCTAGTTAGTTTTCAGTAATTCCATCAATAATGATACATCTACTTAGTTTTCAGTAATTCCATCAATAACGATACATCTAGTTAGTTTTCAGTAATTCCGTCAATAACTATACATCTAGTTAGTTTTCAGTAATTCCACCAATAACGATACATCTAGTTAGTTTTCAGTAATTCCGTCAATAACGTTACATCTAGTTAGTTTTCAGTAATTCCATCAATAACTAAACATCTAGTTAGTTTTCAGTAATTCCATCAATAACGATACATCTAGTTAGTTTTCAGTAATTCCATCAATAACAATACATCTAGTTAGTTTTCAGTAATTCCATCAATAACGATACATCTAGTTAGTTTTCAGTAATTCCATCAATAACAATACATCTAGTTAGTTTTCAGTAATTCCATCAATAACGATACATCTAGTTAGTTTTCAGTAATTCCATCAATAACGATACATCTACTTAGTTTTCAGTAATTCCATCAATAATGATACATCTACTTAGTTTTCAGTAATTCCATCAATAACTATACATCTAGTTATAGCTTTCAGTAATTCCCTCAATAACGATACATCTAGTTAGTTTTCAGTAATTCCCTCAATAACGATACATCTAGTTAGTTTTCAGTAATTCCCTCAATAACGATACATCTAGTTAGTTTTCAGTAATTCCATCAATAACGATACATCTAGTTAGTTTTCAGTACTTCCATCAATAACGATACATCTAGTTAGTTTCAGTAATTCCATCAATAATGATACATCTAGTTATAGCTTTCAGTAATTCCATCAATAACTATACATCTAGTTATAGCTTTCAGTAATTCCATCAATAACGATACATCTAGTTAGTTTTCAGTAATTCCATTAATAATGATACATCTACTTAGTTTTCAGTAATTCCATCAATAACGATACATCTAGTTAGTTTTCAGTAATTCCGTCAATAACTATACATCTAGTTAGTTTTCAGTAATTCCACCAATAACGATACATCTAGTTAGTTTTCAGTAATTCCGTCAATAACGTTACATCTAGTTAGTTTTCAGTAATTCCATCAATAACTAAACATCTAGTTAGTTTTCAGTAATTCCATCAATAACGATACATCTAGTTAGTTTTCAGTAATTCCATCAATAACAATACATCTAGTTAGTTTTCAGTAATTCCATCAATAACGATACATCTAGTTAGTTTTCAGTAATTCCATCAATAACAATACATCTAGTTAGTTTTCAGTAATTCCATCAATAACGATACATCTAGTTAGTTTTCAGTAATTCCATCAATAACGATACATCTACTTAGTTTTCAGTAATTCCATCAATAATGATACATCTACTTAGTTTTCAGTAATTCCATCAATAACTATACATCTAGTTATAGCTTTCAGTAATTCCCTCAATAACGATACATCTAGTTAGTTTTCAGTAATTCCCTCAATAACGATACATCTAGTTAGTTTTCAGTAATTCCCTCAATAACGATACATCTAGTTAGTTTTCAGTAATTCCATCAATAACGATACATCTAGTTAGTTTTCAGTACTTCCATCAATAACGATACATCTAGTTAGTTTCAGTAATTCCATCAATAATGATACATCTAGTTATAGCTTTCAGTAATTCCATCAATAACTATACATCTAGTTATAGCTTTCAGTAATTCCATCAATAACGATACATCTAGTTAGTTTTCAGTAATTCCATTAATAATGATACATCTACTTAGTTTTCAGTAATTCCATCAATAACGATACATCTAGTTAGTTTTCAGTAATTCCGTCAATAACTATACATCTAGTTAGTTTTCAGTAATTCCACCAATAACGATACATCTAGTTAGTTTTCAGTAATTCCGTCAATAACGTTACATCTAGTTAGTTTTCAGTAATTCCATCAATAACTAAACATCTAGTTAGTTTTCAGTAATTCCATCAATAACGATACATCTAGTTAGTTTTCAGTAATTCCATCAATAACAATACATCTAGTTAGTTTTCAGTAATTCCATCAATAACGATACATCTAGTTAGTTTTCAGTAATTCCATCAATAACAATACATCTAGTTAGTTTTCAGTAATTCCATCAATAACGATACATCTAGTTAGTTTTCAGTAATTCCATCAATAACGATACATCTACTTAGTTTTCAGTAATTCCATCAATAATGATACATCTACTTAGTTTTCAGTAATTCCATCAATAACTATACATCTAGTTATAGCTTTCAGTAATTCCCTCAATAACGATACATCTAGTTAGTTTTCAGTAATTCCCTCAATAACGATACATCTAGTTAGTTTTCAGTAATTCCCTCAATAACGATACATCTAGTTAGTTTTCAGTAATTCCATCAATAACGATACATCTAGTTAGTTTTCAGTAATTCCATCAATAACGATACATCTAGTTAGTTTCAGTAATTCCATCAATAATGATACATCTAGTTATAGCTTTCAGTAATTCCATCAATAACTATACATCTAGTTATAGCTTTCAGTAATTCCATCAATAACGATACATCTAGTTAGTTTTCAGTAATTCCCTCAATAACGATACATCTACTTAGTTTTCAGTAATTCCATCAATAATGATACATCTAGTTATAGCTTTCAGTAATTCCATCAATAACTATACATCTAGTTATAGCTTTCAGTAATTCCCTCAATAACGATACATCTAGTTAGTTTTCAGTAATTCCCTCAATAACGATACATCTAGTTAGTTTTCAGTAATTCCCTCAATAACGATACATCTAGTTAGTTTTCAGTAATTCCCTCAATAACGATACATCTAGTTAGTTTTCAGTAATTCCCTCAATAACGATACATCTAGTTAGTTTTCAGTAATTCCCTCAATAACGATACATCTTGTTAGTTTTCAGTACTTCCATCAATAACGATACATCTAGTTAGTTTTCAGTACTTCCATCAATAACGATACATCTAGTTAGTTTTCAGTAATTCCATCAATAACGATACATCTAGTTAGTTTTCAGTAATTCCATCAATAACAATACATCTAGTTAGTTTTCAGTAATTCCACCAATAACGATACATCTAGTTAGTTTTCAGTAATTCCATCAATAACGATACATCTAGTTAGTTTTCAGTAATTCCACCAATAACGATACATCTAGTTAGTTTTCAGTAATTCCACCAATAACGATACATCTAGTTAGTTTTCAGTAATTCAATCAATAACGATACATCTAGTTAGTTTGAAAGATGAAGGTCAGATGTATTCATGGAGTATACTATCTGAGTAAAATAGCAGCATATGCGGATATACATTGAAAGAGAAATAACAATAATGAATTTCAACTTTAATCTTTTCTGTAAGTAATTCATAAATTTAATTGGTGATATGCTGGACTAAAATGCGGTATGTATATGCCCCGCTTCTTGCTAAAAATCCAGGGATTAATTAAACGCAAACATTAAAACGCATTAACAGTTAAAATAATCCAGAAGTTATATGTGTTCCGAGGAAGGGGGAAATGAGAAAATGAAAGCAGAAAATATCACAGTCCAAGTGTTTCTCTTTTAAACCAGTGATCATTGTATTTAAAGACCTTAATAACCATATTAATTTAAGTCATATATTCTGTCATCTTCCCATGCTCCCAACATGAAGTAGAGAGGATAGTCCTTGGTATCGACGACTGGTAGTGTAGCACTAATGATAAAGCATATAGAGTCAGACAGTAAACCTAATACTAATTTAAATGCTAACAATAAACGTTTGTATCTTCTAATCAATATTCTAAATATGCTTGACAGACTTGGGAAAGATCTACCAGATGTTGATCGATATTATAGGTTTAATGGGTTTGTGTTGTATTGTATTGTATTGTTTTGTATCGTCCCCACCTGGATAGCACCTAAGGCGAACTGATTTTATTATGGAAACCCGAGATTAGTTGGACCGTTGTACACTTATCCTTGCAGGTTATTTAAACGTTACTATAAAGACTTTGGTGAAAATTCTAACTGTGTAGCTCTCGCAGTTAACAAGATACAAGTACCTTTTCCCATGTACATGGGATATCCGATGGGATAAAAATACAATTGGATTTCCCAATGGATATCCAATGTGATAAAAATCCCATGTTGTTTTCCATGGGATAAAAATTTTAAAACGGATGTTTACAAAAAATATATAATTGTTTTTTTTAACATTAGAAACATTATAACATATTTGCGGTATATTTGAAAACCTACCCCTGCCTAATAAACATTAATCCCATGTTTTTTTCTCCAATTGGATTTTTCTCCGATGGGATTTTCCTCCCATGGAATTTTCTTCCCATGAGGTTTATGACTTGAATAAGAGAGTTTTTTAAGCAACCGTTTTTCATAATTTTCAGTGTACAATGTGAGTTACAATGAAGAGGCCCTGAACTGAATTTAACAATGCATATATTAATATCTTTTGCATTAGAATATCTATATTTTTTGCTTAATCGAAGTATGCTATGTGGTCTTCAATTATATTGCTACTACAAAATTTACAATGTACAATGTGAGTAACAATGAAGAAGCCGTGAACTGAATTTAACCATGCAAATATTAATATCTTTTGCATTAGGGTATACCTGCCGACTTCTATCTCCAGTGACAATGTACATGTGCCACAGCGTAACCTACTCAGTACACTACGTTGAGAGCTTGTTAACACAGTGGTAACATGGACTTCCGGAATCAAAAGTTTCTTAAATCATCTATAAGTACGTAATTTATTACCATTCTGTTGACCTCTGTCATTATACAAATCGTTATACCAGCATTGGCTGTCAAGGGATTTTATCCAAAACTCAATTCTTGAGATCAAAAGGCAAATTAAGATTTTCAACAAGTTTCAGGACTGTGTTATTCCAGGACTTTGAGTATGACCCGACCATCTGGAATTTAAATTTGGTTATCTTTTATGGTCCATTTTTTAAATCTTACTCCAATGACAGGAGCCGGTGTGTAGGCGTGACTGTACTGCTAATCAGTGGAAATCGTTCGTTCCCCACAACCAGTGTGGTCCTCCAATTGTACGCGTGCATATGATTTCATCATGGTTTTGCAGTCTAGGTGGCTATTGACACATGTGTATTTGACTCCCATTGAAATAATTATACAAGAAACCGGTATCACCTGACCACAGAAGTTTGTGTATTGAGGTAGTAAATGGCGGAATAAACAGGTATATCGGTCACCGTGCTATGGTTTAATTTATTTGATGGACTATGATTAGGTGACCCTTAAACCTGAATTGTTGACCCTGAAAACGCCTCTACAATTGTGCCAAATGTCAACTAAATGTTTCAATAATATTTTGAACAAGGTAAAAACTAAGCAGTTTGTGTTACAGACATACCAGTGGAAAGACCAGTGTATATATACGCATATGCCGCATTTGCATATGTTTGTTTGTTATCAGTATATATTTTCATGTCAGGAGGATATCTATAGGTGTAAACGATTCCTGAATCTCTCTGTAATGTAACCTTGTTACCCCGAAAAAATAGACAGCCCTTTAATCAGACGTCCCAATACTCAGACGAATCAGTCAGGGGTGACTGTGGTTACCACCTAGTGTTACCCATTGATATAATGGACCTATCCAATAGACTAACGAGATAAACGCATGGAGCAAAACAAGATACACAAAATATTATATAAATAACTCGTTCTAGTGTCGATATTCACACCAACAATGGCTGGAGAGTGGAGTTATACGGGGAGCCTATATGCGTACTCAATATGTATTGCGTGCTGAAAAATAGTATGTTTTTAAATGTCTGCATTTGTTTGATGGATAAAGTCATTCTCCATATATGTATGTATACAAATTGAATTATTTGATTCTGAGACAAGATCACTTTTCGCTTTTATGCTTAATAATATGTATTGAGTATTGACAATTATGAATACAAAATTTTATTTATTGTTTTTATGTTGAATAATATCATGAATAAAGTCATTCTCTATAAATGGTTATTTCTTATTGTTTTGACAAGTCCATTAGTTGGTAAAGGTAACAGTAATGTAACATCAGTGCAATCAACCATCATGGATGTTTTATGCTATGCTTTCGGGCCGGCTGATGATGGGAGGTTACCGTCAGGGTTCCGAGGGGCCTGTGTTCCTTTTCATTACATTTTTGCATTGAAATGATGTTGTACAGGTGTCCGAAAGAAAAATACACACCTTCCTATATCTTTGTAAACAACCTGTTTTATTAGGTGATCGTCACTGAAGTAACTAATCAATGTTGACAAATGCATCTTATCTAAGTGTGTAGTAACGGTTGACTCATCTGGTTCACAGCGTAACTGTCGTATGAAGACACCTAAATCCTTCTCATATGTAGTGTGTTTATTTCCATATCAACTTTAGACTTTTCAGTTTATAAAGAAGTTAATTCATCACAGATAGGCATAGCATTTCATAGCATATTTGCATAGATATAGATGCATGAAATGGATATAACGAAATATCTATATAATTTGTTTGCTATCTGCAATGTCATATGTCAAGGATTACTGTGATGGGTGTTTTCGAAAACCGTAGCATAAATCATGCCAATTGTTTCTCAAATGGTCCCAAACACCTACACACTTACAGATAGATATATGCACACGTACAAGTGAAAAACCGAACCGAAATGAACGAGTTCACTAATAAGCGGTGCAGTCATACTTACGTACAGGATTCTGTCAATGCACTATAATCTTATTAAAACATGAAAAAGATATTAATATATGCATGGTAAATATAGTTCAAGGCAGCTGAAAATGTTGAAAGTAGCCTAAAAAACTCTCTATTGTTCCAATCATAAACCCCATGGGAGAAAAATCCAATTAGAGAAATAACCCATTGCATTAATGTTTACTAAAAAGGGATGGGTTTTCCAATATACCCTAATATGTTAACAATATGTTAAATATCCAATGGGAAACCAAAGGAATTCTTACCCGTATTTCGTTAACGGAAAGGGGTACGAAGTTGGCATTTTCACCAAAAAACCTGCAATGATAAGCTTGCAATGCTCTAACTCATGTATTTCATGTAGATCCTTTATGGAATATCTGGTTTCCATAATAAAATCGGGTCACCTTATATACTAGTTCCTTCAGAAACTTATTGGACTAAGGTCCAGGAATTGCATTGTATTGTATTGTATTGTATCCACCTGGACAACATCTAGATCCTTCAGAATTGGACTGAGGTCCAGGTATTGTATTGTATTATATTGTATTGTATTGTATTGTTTTGTACCGACCTGGATAGCATCTAGATCCTTCAGAAGCTTCTTCGACTGAGGTCCAGGTATCGGGGTCTTGACACGAGGTCCGCTCGGCTCGCTGCTCGAAATCTTCACCAAGCTAACCGCAGAGGACGTGGCTTTTTCTCTGACCAGGTCTGGAAACAGTGCAATATGATCTCAACGCTTTGCATTGTCCTCTATATCTCCAGTATGCGTTCCAATAAATCTCCACAATATATACTACTACTGACTGGGTCATCAAGTAAACCAGTACTCAATGATACATGGACATATTGGCTTTAAATCCGAGTGTCGTATGGGGTAGAAGGTGTGGGTAATAAATGAAAGGACTGCAAGTGTTACATGTGATCCGTATCACGGGGCAATTGTCACGGGTAGGTGGGGCATTTGTAACAAATATGGGTATATAAAAGTGCAAACCAACACTGTTCGACTGAAAGGATGTTTAGTGCAAACCAACACTGTTCGACTGAAAGGATGTTTAGTGCATACCAACACTGTTCGACTGAAAGGATGTTTAGTGCATACCAACACTGTTCGACTGAAAGGATGTTTAGTGCAAACCAACACTGTTCGACTGAAAGGATGTTTAGTGCAAACCAACACTGTTCGACTGAAAGGATGTTTAGTGCAAACCAACACTGTTCGACTGAAAGGATGTTTAGTGCAAACCAACACTGACGAAAGGATGTTTAGTGCAAACCAACACTGTTCGACTGAAAGGATGTTTAGTGCAAACCAACACTGTTCGACTGAAAGGATGTTTAGTGCAAACCAACACTGTTCGACTGAAAGGATGTTTAGTGCAAACCAACACTGTTCGACTGAAAGGATGTTTAGTGCAAACCAACACTGTTCGACTGAAAGGATGTTTAGTGCAAACCAACACTGTTCGACTGAAAGGATGTTTAGTGCATACCAACACTGTTCGACTGAAAGGATGTTTAGTGCAAACCAACACTGTTCGACTGAAAGGATGTCTAGTGCAAACCAACACTGTTCGACTGAAAGGATGTTTAGTGCAAACCAACACTGTTCGACTGAAAGAATGTTTAGTGCAAACCAACACTGTTCGACTGAAAGAATGTTTAGTGCAAACCAACACTGTTCGACTTACATCACATTATTGGCAAAACTAACATCATCAAATTTTGGTTGGTTTGAGAAATCAAACATTGCTAAACGTAATTGGTTGAATTTTTCTGGATTTAGCTTAGTTTGTATATCTTTATATCATGTCACATAATACAAACAGGGGTTTGTTTTGCTGAAACAAAACAGTTCCTAGGTCCAATACTTCGATACAATACACCCTATACTAATAAATAATCGTTTCGAAGTATTGGACCTAGGAACTGTTTTGTTTCAGCAAATTACAGAATATTTCAACCACATTGATGAAGCTGGGATATTGACCAGAAGATGATTTGGTCACTTATTCGCCGAAGCAACACGAAGCAACAGATAGTGTCACTTGAAGTATGAAACCGGAAAGTTCGGGAGGACAAAGAGCTGTGTGAAGCTATGTCAGAACACATGCAAGGGGTCTTTGCCAACAAAAATGACGCCCACTTTGATGCAGAGGTTAGACAGTCAATAGAAAAGCGTGTCGCCGAGATTAGACTCAACCAACAACAATCTGGGAAATCTACCACCTTGGAAACCACAACGCAGAAGGAGATAGAATGTCTATGCAAAAATATAACAAGCAACAAAGCTTGTTGCCTTGACAACATTTTTTACGAGGCTATCAAACATGGTGGGAAATACTTATACAGAATGCTCTCCAGCCTATTTAACCTCATATTAAACACTGGATTCATCCCTCAACAATGGAAGAAAGGCGTGTTTGTTCCAATTTATAAGGGAGGAAAGAAACCTTGTTCTTCTCCAGACTCTTATCGTGGTGTAACCCTACTACCAGTGATCTACAAGGTCTTTAAAATGGTCATCGGCAAAAGGATACCCCAACTCACAGATAGTAATATGTTCCCATCCAATCAGAAATGCGGGTTTATGAAGGGTTTATCTTCATCAGACACATCTTTCATTGTACAAGAAACAGTAAACCACTACATGGAGAGATCTGATTACATATAGGTCGTTTTTCTGGATAATGCAAAAGCCTTTGACACTGTTTGGCACGCGGGCCTGATGTACAAACTGCACAGTATAGGATATGGACAATATTAGACAACATATATAGGTCAGTTAAAAGCTGTGTATTTGTTAACAACAAACTGTCATCATGGTTCCAGCTGTACAGAGGTGTTCGACAAGGTATTGTGCTTTCCGCTTAACTCTACCTTCTGTACATTAATAATCTCCTCGAGCAACTGTCGACCAGTTACAAAGGGGCAATTGCCCTTGACCTACAGATGATATAGCTATCATGAGACCGCTCTCAAAGTGTGTGCAAGACATGCTTTCTATATGTGAGAATTATAGTGCTACATTCTCGCCTACAAAGAGCAAACTGATGAGATTCTCTAAAAAGTCCATTAACTTAAAAGACTTTTACCTTTATGGCAGGTATCCCCACCACTTCAGAAATTAAGCATGTAGGTATCATCCTCGAAGCGTCATCCAATACATGGGAGAGAACTCTTGATGCTGTCTCTAAACTGAGGGCCTCTTCACAGCCTTGATAAGCTCAGGTTTCCATGCAAAAGCTCTGAGCCCCCTAACTAGTTCCAAACTGATCCAGTCTATTTGTATCCCAAAAGCCCTCTTTGAATGTGAACTGTGGTCGAATTTGTCCTCACATGAAGTTATTGTTCTCAAAAGAGCTCAACGCTTTGCTCTGAAACAAGCACAAGGACTTCCACGACGTACCAAAATTGACATAGCTAACTCCCTCCTGGGTTGGCTTCCGTTAGAAGCCAGCATAAATACTAGGAAATTGTTCTTCCTGGGACACCTATGTCACTGCTCAAATCATCTTCTTCCAAAGAGACTTTTTCTGACAAGGCTATCCCTCCACCGATACGACTGTGCAGCATCTAGTGTGGGTTTTGTTCAGGACATATACAGAGAGCAGGTATGGACTTGTAGATGAACTTGACAAATGTGTTTATTTATTTAGTTATTTATTGGTAAAAAATTATGTAAAAGCAAAGTGAAGGAGACTGTAAGGCTATATGAAGTAGAAGCGTGGAAGCAAAGGATAACTGAGGACCATGACAATCATCACTTCCTGGACATCCATCCTGACATCACCCTCCACGTGGCCTGGAAGGTCGCAAAGCTGTGTCCTTCACTGAAGTCTGCTGCCAGATTTGTGGTGAACCTGTGCGCTGCGTGGAGACCAGGAGCTGCTTGTGGACAATGTGAGAGTGTGGTACATGGTGTAATGTGCGGTGACATCCTCAGTCACCGGATATGTCACTGTATCAACGTAGAAGAACTATGGTGCCAAATCATGTGTGTGGCTCCAGTAGAGTGTAGTGTTTAGATACACGCCAAAGCAGACTTTGACCTCACCACCAGATTGCTGTCATGTAAGCCTCCCATTGAGGCCGACTCAGAGACGATGCTGAACTATGCAAAAGTGGCCGTTAGAGGACTATACGCCATCTTCTTCTTCTTCTTCTTCTTCTTCTTCTTCTTTCAGGAAATTCCTCCATTGAATAGGAGCACCTCTCGTACGGTAGTCACTGTAGAGAGTTTAAATTTAGTACATGCATCACAAGTGCATAAATAGTTGTGCTATTGCTACTAGATTTAAAATGTCAAATGATTAAGTCATTGAGGAATATTATCCTCTTCTTGTGTAATGCATAACACATATGGCGAGCAGCAGTCTCTACATCCTGATATTGATCCTGTGATATGCTTCTTGGGTCACCTTTCACATTTGCAGTCACATATTCACTTGCATCTACTATGATCTGCAACAACTCGTCTTGGTTTGGGCTGAAGTCAAGAGTGCTCGTGATTTTCTTCAGGTATGGCCGTCTTATGTCCTGTAGGGTTTGCCAGTGCAGGAGAAAGTGTTGGAGAGTTTCTTCACTCTGTTTACATACCTGACAAGTGGCGTTGATGCTATTTTGGTTGAACTTGGCACTTTTTTATTGAAGAGGATAGCATTGGGACATCAGTTTGATCTTTATAATCATGCTGAGACGATCATACTCATTGAGTCGTACTGTTTGCCACATCATATGTTCACCAGAGTGTCTGATGGAGAGGAGCTGGAGGCTTGAATACAGAGATGTAGTGGACAGCAGGTGAGTCCAACTATCCTTAATTGCTGACTTGACTTGATTTTTCCATTGTAGTTTTGATGGTTAAGTTTCCATCAGTTGATGAATGGATGGTAAACTGTATATCGCTAGTTTTTCCCGTGCCGAATGAAACCAACTCTTCCGGGAAATTCCAAATGCAAGAGATCTTTCAAGCAGCTTGTATTCTGTAGTGTGTTTGGCTGAGATGAATCAGATGATCTTATAAAGGGTGGTCATCACTGGGCCAATACAGAGACATTGATTGTAGAATAGCATTTGTCGGATTTATCGCATTCGTCGTAACCAATAATCACTGTAACCATCATTTAACGTGAATCCGCCAACTCTATGTACTATATATATGAAAATACAATTGTCGAAGAAATCACGATGAATTATTCATAAGTCACAAGCATGCTTTCGACCATCACGGGTCTCATCAGGTGAATGACGTTGAGTCGGTTGATGCGTCATAAATTGAGATTCAAAGATACACAAATTCGCACGAGTTTCTTAAAAGTCATATGACACACTTTCGAGTGTAATAATTTCTTTATTACCCGTTCTATTCAATGTGATTCGCGTAAAAATAGTCAGAAAGTGGCCCACTTCTCTTGCGATGGCAAGTCACAGTGACGTCACGAACAGTCGTTTTATGACGTCATAGACGACAAAATAGGGGAAGCCGCGGTGAAACAATCGTTGCTAGGCAAACGTGATATGTGCACATGTGCTCATATCAATAATATTAACTCGGTTATTTTCAACCATATGGGTAATAAAGTGTAATTATGACGTCACAATAGATTGCATAGAATTGAGTCTTGACTTATATTTATTAATAAACAATAATTCTTGTTCTGCCAAGCAATCAGATTCAGTTGAAGCAACTTTGTATATCGGATAAACAGAATATTTATTTTTTCCACATAGTTCTAAATGCGCACTAAGAGGGATAGTACGATTGTGTTTTTGTTTAATTTGAGAACGATGAAGATTCATTCTCCTTTTTAATTTCAATTCTGTTTTCCCGACCAATATATATGAAAGTTGATATACGTCTTCAGTGTACTATTTAAATTTACTTCACATAATTTACTTACATTGTGACCAAATTCTCAACAAATGTCCCCATTTAGTTAGAGACGGTCCGACATGATGTAAGGACGCCATCAGCCCACTTCTGTTCTCTACAGTTGGAACTCCGTGATGTGTGATCCTGCCTCCTCACTTTGTAACAGCGAACTGAGGGCTCAGCCAAGTTCAGCTCGATGTAATTATAAATGTAATATGAACGCTTGTCACATAAAATGAACTCAGAACGTATCTGAATCAATTAACGTATTCCAGATTAACAAAAAATTTGATGTATATTGTTATGCTTTAAGAATTTAAAAAACAGAGCTATTTCATGAATGTAATTACCATTTTAGTCATTAGTTATGTTTATTTGCCTACATATGGTCGATTGGAACGAAACGTTTATACAGCGTTCGGTAGAATATCAGATCAACAAAGTATGTAGGAAAACTTCGGTGAGCTCATTGCCTCCGTGGAAGTTAGACGATTCAAGCTAAAAACAACGTGACTTTCTTCTCGTCTTCTTTCTTACAGCATTTAGTAAGGTCAACCTCAACCTCCAAAACATTGCAACAAAAGGTTTATCAACTGATTCTGGTAGGGTGTAGTTTACTTTATATCATACTAAAAGTTTACCAAAGAAGGACCCCGGAAAACATATATGTCCAATGTTATAATGTGTGCTATTTAATTGGAAGCGTTAATAAAGTAGATAGGAAGACAGATTAGCTTCTATATAGCGTTTAATGGGTCTCACAACGGGAACATTCGTATGATAGAGCTAATTGTTGGCTAAAACACATGCATGTACATAAATATTTTTATGAGATTTCTGTCACGGTGTTACGGAATCCAGCAACACAGGTTAGGCTATGGACCATCCTTCAAACCGTGTAACATATCCAGCTTTAATTGCCAGTACGGTTAACACATGTTACAGTGTGATATATTAAAAACATTTTTGACGAAATTGGACTAAGTTATATTTGGAATTTCCAAAACTTCGAAGATCTCAATAAACTGAAATATTTAGTAAAACTTCAGCTGGAAGATTCATTTAAGCAAGTGTGGTTTTCTACGGTCGATCAATCTTCAAAAGGTATTATGTATAGCTCTTTATCTCATGTAGATTTAAGGTTTAGTAGATATTTGGATATTTTAGATGATAAACTTTCAACAGCATTACTATATTTTGTAACAACTAACCATAACTTACCCATTGAAACAGGCCGCTGGAATAATATCCCAAAGCATGATAGAACTTGCAAACTTTGTAATTGTAATGACATTGGTGATGAGTTTCATTATTTATTTATCTGTTCCCATTTTACAAATACAAGAATTAAATCTCTAAAGCCCTATTTTTATACCAGACCAAATTTTCTAAAAAAATGAAGACATTATTTAACAGTAAAAAGATAGGTACACTAAGAAGGCTAGCCTTGTTCTGTGACGTAATTTTAAGTGTTTTTTTAAAATATGTCGCTAATTGTAACCTCAATTATAATTTGTCAAGTTAATCATGTATCTTTTTTCTCATTCTTAATTAGTGTATATCATAATTTATAATACATACTTCCTGAACATTTTATGTACCTGTATCTATGACAGTTTAAGATCAAATGGAAATGTATGTATGTTTGTATGTATGTATGTATATAATGTAAAACTGTATCCTCATATGCCGCTGCCTGCGGCCTGAGTGTAAATAAAGTTCAGTTCAGTTCAGTGAGTGTTACAGCGGCAACCGATGCGGGATTTTCGTATAATACCTTGGCTTCCCATGCCTGGATGGTAGTTGTATCGGGTGTTCCTGTATATGCCGCTGCATTTCAAACACAGTATGTTTAACTCGAGAACGATTTAATGTGACTGAGGAACAGTTGATGTTACATGCTGTAGTAGTTGGGTGATAAGTTGTGAGCGATTACTTGACTATACTGCACAGGGCTACGCCATGAAAGCAAGTCTATGTCTTCTTTTCTGAAATGAAAAGTCTCAGAAACGAGTATTACGAAAAGTTATGATAAAACATTCCATGACTTAATTTGTATGTTAATCATAATTACAAATATAATATGGAACAGTGAGGTAGACAGTTCAAATGACCTTGTTGATCACGTTTAATATATGCTATTTTGTTATACTTACAAGTAGGCCATACAACAGTACAAGAACAGTTTT
The DNA here is from genome assembly GCA_936450465.1 of Gibbula magus. Lineage (NCBI taxonomy): Eukaryota > Metazoa > Mollusca > Gastropoda > Trochida > Trochidae > Gibbula > Gibbula magus. The sequence goes on along the minus strand of OW388290.1, from coordinate 7,582,375 downwards.
TGATAGAAATTGTTACAGTAATGGCACTTATTTGTTGAGCATTTTAGAAGTTGATGGGAGAAGGAGGACAGAACACGTGCTTGATAATGGGACTGGTAGCTGCACGGAGACGTCGCCTCTGTTGCAGTAAAGAAGTTGATTGTCCTTAAAACGTGTTCTCCTTCAAAACTGGACACATGTACAATGCACATGAACAAATATTGTTAGCACATCGGAATATCGGAATCAGAACTTTAATAAAAGAAGAACACTACATGCAGATTCCACCACCCTTTCTAATGTAATCGTATATAGTTTTGCTCAGTAAAATGCGTATACGCAGGGTAATGTAATGATGTTCACCTTTAAAAAAGAAGGTTAAATTTCAATGAGGAAATAATACATAATTTAACTGAACATCTACGTCTGTGTCGACTAGTACGTCAACATCTGCAATAACATCTAAACCAACATTTACACCAACATTTACAATCTATATCTACATCCACATTTACAATCTATATCTACATCCACATTAACGCAATTGTCTACGGATACATTTAATTCATATATTCATCAACTTACATCAACATCTCTATATCTACATCTACATTTACATCAACGCCTACATCAACATTAACATCTTCGTCAATGGCTACTTCAATATAAATTCTGTTTGGAAAGTTCGTCACGTGATTAACGATATATGAATAGTAAACGATCGCACGACATGAAGGGTGGGTTTTATATTTACTAACTAACGTCCTCGTGCTTAAAATAAAAAAGGTCAGGGTAAAATTATACTTTATTACAAAACACATTGGGGTACAGCGAACTTTATTTATGAAATATGTGCATATAGTATGAAAACCGCCTTTTGCGTCGACTAGATATCGGGTACTTTGAATGAAAACTCACAATGTAAAACTAGATTTAAACTGAGGCATTGTCTGGTTATTCAAAGTCATTTATGCTTGATCAGTATTTAACACATTAAATCTTCACTCAAAAGAACAAAATTTAGTATTGGTACAACTACACATTCCTTCAAAAGTGACAACATAATTATATATCAGTTTGTATTTTGTAATCATTGAGTGTTATATAAAATGAATGCATTAAATACAATGGAAGATGTTATGTAACAACAACAATGATTTATTTCAACAGGTTAACCCAATAATCCTTGAAACAATTGTCATTCTTAATTAAACATTAATGGAAACAGTGTGTAAATTACAATTAGCTTCTTCTTTCCTTTCAGGAATAATGTTCCGTCATTTTAACATAATTATAAACATGATTCTCCAAAAAAATGTGTTATTAAGAATATTTATTAAATGATGAATTTAAAATACTGAAACATCAGTAAAGTGAAAAATCATGCGGATGACGTTGTTAGGAGCTTTGAAGTACATTATGAACATTGCCTCCAACAAGTAAAATGCTTAAAATTCCATAACATAATATCAAAACGGACCATCTTCATACGACAATGCGACTGGATAATGTTCGTGGCACTAAGGTGACCCTAAGCCAATGTTAATGTATTGTACTTACGACCATCTTAAAGCTAAGAGAGATTAAAGTATGGAGGGTCTGCTCGAGTTAGATATTCTGTTTATAGCCATTCAGGGGATTCTCATTGTTGGACCAAAAGTCTAGTAGAGCCACCCAGTCTTGTAGTAATATGGCCGTACCGTCATCTCTCTCATGCGCACATTGCATCTAGGGAGATGGCCACTCAGTTAGGTCAACAAACCCCGACAAGTCGTAAAGGTAACCTTATTATAATGTTAAAGGTTGTATGGAATGTATAAGTTCCTTTGTGAAAGAATGTCGACCTCGTGACATCGACAATCCTATCGAACTGCAACCAGCCCTTGGCATCATGAAGCGACGCATATTGCTTAACCTAAACCAATTTCTTTAAACTCATATACGCCCGGCCCTTGAACTATTTCAATCAATCAATCTTTATTTCTGTACTTAGAAGGCCACAGGCCTGTATAGTACAATCAATGGTAGATCACATGATAAAATCAGTTGCATTCATAATTTTCTTTCTAAATAACATTGTATAATAGATATACATTGCAAGGTTCTGTAATGACTGAGTATTGGTATTTGTTAACAATGACAATAGTTTTGTTCTATCTGGGTGGTTAAAATAGTAAGGTTTAGATATTTTATCCGTAGATTCTTATAGACAGGGCAGGTTAATAAGAAGTGTAGCTCGTCTTCCACAGCGTTCATATTACAAACTTTACATATTCTATTTTTTCTTTCAATACCTTTATATCTTCAAGTTTCAACAAACAATTCATGTGATGAGCAACGAAAACGGGCTAAGGCATTAACTAACCCTTGAACTAAAAATCACCAAAGTCTTAAATTTACGTGAAACATTACGCAAACTACTTGTACGCAGTTGAGGTTAGCGACTTACAAGTCATAAGTTATTGGTTATTCAAACGATTAACTAGTTAGTTATTGGGTTTTTTAAATAACTAATAACTAACCAGTGCTTATTGAATGTTAACAGCGCGTGATCGACGTACGACGTACGAAATTTTCCGACTCCTTTTGCTATTTTAGTGTCCTTAACATGTATTTATACTTAATTGTGAGATCAACTTTGAACAGCAAATAACATGTATTTATACTTTGAGATAAATTATAAACAGCCAGTTCTGTATTCGAAAAACACGTTAATTATTCGTTATTTGAATAACCAATAACTGACTTGTATTACAAATCCACATTGTATACGATTCTCATACATTGTGTATTACAAATCAACATTGTATACGATTCTCATGCATTGTGTGTTACAAATCCACATTGTATACGATACTCATGCATTGTGTATTACAAATCCACATTGTATACGATTCTAATGCATTGTGTATTACAAATCCACATTGTATACGATTCTCATGCATTGCGTATTACAAATCCACATTGTATACGATTCTAATGCATTGTGTATTACAAATCCACATTGTATACGATTCTCATGCATTGTGTATTACAAATCCACATTGTATACGATTCTAATGCATTGTGTATTACAAATCCACATTGTATACGATTCTAATGCATTGTGTATTACAAATCCACATTGTATACGATTCTCATGCATTGCGTATTACAAATCCACATTGTATACGATTATCATGCATTGTGTATTACACATCCACATTGTATACGATTCTCATGCATTGTGTATTACAAATCCACATTGTATACGATTCTCATGCATTGTGTATTACAAATCCACATTGTATACGATTCTAATGCATTGTGTATTACAAATCCACATTGTATACGATTCTCATGCATTGCGTATTACAAATCCACATTGTATACGATTCTAATGCATTGTGTATTACAAATCCACATTGTATACGATTCTCATGCATTGTGTATTACAAATCCACATTGTATACGATTCTAATGCATTGTGTATTACAAATCCACATTGTATACGATTCTAATGCATTGTGTATTACAAATCCACATTGTATACGATTCTCATGCATTGCGTATTACAAATCCACATTGTATACGATTATCATGCATTGTGTATTACACATCCACATTGTATACGATTCTCATGCATTGCGTATTACAAATCCACATTGTATACGATTCTCATGCATTGTGTATTACAAATCCACATTGTATACGATTCTAATACATTTTTAATCGCCGGATCCCTGATTGAGTTTCCTCACCATTGTTTTGTTTGCCATATAAATGTATCACTTTTTGTTACTTCCTGACATTCCAGCTGATAAAGCAGTCAGTATATACTCCAAAACGTTGTGAATTTTCACATTAAGGAAATCAGGATTCGTATTTCGAATAACAAATAACCAATAACGAATAAACTACTAGCTTCAGCTAAGATATTGGTCGAGGCCTGACATTTATCTCAATGATAATACATCAAGAAGATGTTACACTGGTGCATTCGTGCACTGATGAAAAGACAATTTCTCTAGAAACAATGTTGAATGTAGGTATATACACTACAGCTAGCTTTCAACGTGACTGTTGTGTCCCTGACTGGTGTGTCCCTGACACTTCTTTTCGCTTGCTTCATTTCATGTCGCCCAGGACGGAGTCAAAAGCATCAAAAAAGATGTCTGCATGTTGTTTCTGGAAGATGAGAGTGGGTCGAAAACGTAGGGTGACGTTTCCGCAGGGTCCAGTGTGAATACCTAAAATAACAACTTTAACTTATGAATCAATCAAAGAAAATTAATCGCAAAATGATGAAATAGAGAATATATCGACTGTTATAAGCAGGACTTTTAGTACAAGCCCATGCTTAGGTAATCAGTCACATTGGCCAGATTTCTGTAAATTATCTGTTGTCACTTAAAATGCAAAGTTTTCTAACCTTTCTCCCTGAGACTAAGGAGCGCTTTGTCCCGAGATGCTGAGTCCATGAAATCAATAGCACAGAGGGAACCCAGTCCACGAGAGTTCTTCACCACACCCGGGTACTTGTTCTGTTGAAATCAAGACCATTTTAGGTGAACATGAATCACAAAACTAATTCTATTTCAAAGACAAAATGTTGTCCAAGGAGTGAAGATTTAAAATCAACTATTGGCCCAACCTGTGCGTCCTTAAGGCCCTGCTGCAGATAGTCTCCCATGTCCGCCATGTTGGACACCAGATCCTGTTCTTGAATCACCCGAATCAGCCCCGCTAGTAGGGTCACCTTGCAGGGGTCACCCAGCCACGTGTTGAGGATACGGAAACCCTGGAGCAGTAAGAGAGAGAAGTTTATTCATGTAGTACTTATACGTCACCCGAGTAATGATCGACAATAACACCATACAGAAGAGTTGGATCTCTCGGGCTTCTGATGAAGATGAAGAACCCATGAATGGATCATGGATTTTCGTTGGGACGATTGCACCCCATGATTAACGACTGTAAAAAAACCCAAAAAAAACAAAGAACCATGTTCAAACGTTGTGTGAAGCATATTCGAACGCTCCTGGGTTCCGTCAAACACGGACATTGATTTTTTTAAACACCAGACACCTTGTGAGACAGCCATTAGTATGATTAGTAAATATCTTTATTAAACAGTTTGATGTAAAAAGAACCTATGACAAACTGGATTCGCCTAGATAACAACGTCTTTCCAAACCACATATTACAGTTATTGAACCGTATTGTTATATTGATTAACAGACATTGGTCTCGAGAAGCCTTCACAATGGCAGTCACCCACATGAAACCAGACCAGAGCCGTTACCAATTCTTCAATAAACAAATAGATTACCATTAACCTTTATCAATATACACCAAGCTAAGTGTCCCCATTCATTCATTCCCACTTAACTGCATGCTTCATCATCGTGGGGTGAACAACGATAACTTACAGTGAGAGTTATCGAACCTGTTTGGGTCTGTATTTCTCTGTGTAGTAGAAACCCCCAGTCAGCATCTTCTTTGCGAAGGGCACAACATCCGGGGCTTCTCTCAGGTGCCAGTGTTCGTGGGCCCAGAACCTGCCGGTTGTTCCACATCCTGTCTGTACTTCATCTACCAGTAAACCAGCATTGTTCTGTAGGAGAAACAGATAGCACAAATTTTAAGATATCGTAACATTAGAGGGTCGTAGGATCAGGGCCCATATATTCTCGAAACGTACGTAGCACTAAGAACTTCTTAAACCCATTCTTAACCCATGGACTACGATTAAAGTTAAGAAATCTTAAGGCTTCGAACGTTTCGAGAACAAGGGCCCTGGTTGTCTTGTCTGCACATCGTTATATCCGGAATATACTTCATCTACCAAGAATCCAGCATTGTTCTTTAGGAGAAATAATACATATTGGGAAATGAAGTAACATGAGAGGATTAAAGGATTGGATGATGAGAGTTTTACCTTTCTCTATAGGAACTGCGTGTTCTTTTGTAGGAGGAAAGGGTATGCACTAGAGAGTGAACATACGTGTACCTCGTTCACCAGGAAACCTGCATTGCTACGTGTGGGAAGACATCAAACCGTTAAAAAGGTTTACACTATTAATATTATGGAATTGAAATGTTAGGTAGCTTCACTGACCTTGTGAGCGATGTCCTGGAGACCTTGGAAGAAGTGAGATGTAGCGTGGTTATCTCCCCCTTCACACTGGACAGGCTCCACTGCAATACCAGCCACAGGTCGGCCTTTCCTCCGATACTTCTCTATCAGATCTTCTACCTGTAGATGTGAGCATGAGTTGATCGTTGATGAACTGCTAGAAGTTGACATCATTATAAAAGGATCCATGTTGGACTCTGTGACACATATAATCATATTGGATTGCTGTGCAAAGCCGTTGTAGGTTAAGGGTTGATATCATGTGAAGATTCCTGTGTATATATTTGCTACTAAAATAATCAAACCCACAAGAGTTCCAGGGCTGGGTATAAAAAGGAAAATTCCAAAATTCTTACATAACTTTCATCAATAAAATAAAGATTTTGTTATATCAACTAGTCGTCGATAATAGTGAAGGATTCAAACTAGGAATGGCTGAAAATAACTGATTTAACGCACATCATAAATTCATATTAAAAATACCAGATAGAAAATATAAAATATCATCTTGCTCCATCAGGGTATATTAATCCGTAAGAGTACCTGATGGACCAGGATGATATATACATCCCATGATTAAAGAAAACAATGTATAGTTAGAATTAAAGATAATTGTTATGCCTCATATCCAACCCAATGCTATCCAATAGTGATACCTTATGTACATTATGACCCTGAAGCAATTGTACTTTCTGTGCCGCAACCAAACTTTCCACCGATGATATACCCCGGTAGATCCGTATTTCTCATATTCAGGTACCCACTTAAACAGCTTGGTGGAGTGAGTGCAATGTGGACGTAGTGCCTTACCCAGGGACCTATAAAAGTGTAAGACCCAGGTCACACATTTTGGTGTTTCCGCCGGGATTCGAAACGGGGCCGTTTGGCGTGAGAGGCAAGCACGCTCATCACAGCTTCACTGTGTTCCACACGTACAAGAATGTGACTCCCTACAATCTTGTAAAAAACACATTCACCTACCTCAGCAAGACACCTATCTTCCTCTGCCCTATTTTCCCGAGTGAACTCTTCCAGAGGGTACCGAAGACTAGGAAAGGTAGCAGTGGGCCAGTCCGGAGCAGGGAAGTCAAGACTGTGAATGGCCTTCGAGTGAGTGAGAGCAAGAGCACCTGTCGACGTTGATGAACACTTTGTTAATATAGTACATAACATCTTCATGGTATGTGTTGAAAAAATAAGCTTACGATGGCAGGTTTTAAAACGTTTTTGATCCCTTTTTGCATTGTAATGTATCAGTTATATAACAATAACCCTCAACCGTTATTACTAAATGTTGTGCTCACTCGTTAGACTAATTATACAATTTCCGATTTTCTATCAGTCTATCAATGACCCGTAATCTACTTCTTTCATTAACATTTCCCTCTTTCAGATTATACTGACAAAGTTATTTCCATCCCAACATCATGTGTAGCAAAGAGTTCTGCCTACCCATGGTCCGACCGTGGAAAGCTCCGTTGAAGGACAGGACACTGAGGTCCGGGTTGCCAGGCGCCTGGTTCCTCAGACAGGTCGTGAGTTCCTCCTGTGTGGGCGGAGACCCACCACGTTCCCGTGCCTGGAACACGACAGGGTGTTTCTATTACCTTATGTTTTGCATAAAGCCATTTGATATATGCTTTACATTTTACTATTTTTTTGTTACGAGTTATCCCCTTTTCCAATGTTTCTAACTATTGTTGAACACCATGCTGTATTGCTTGCTGTATATATGTACACTAATTTAAAGGATAGATGCAATGACATTCATTAAAATGGGATGTCAATTTGACAATTGCTCGATTTTATATTTCTGAAATTGGTCCATAAATTACTTATATACGGCTTTTTATAAAACCGCCTTATTTAGCCCCGCCGACCAGAATGAAAGTCTGCGGGGTTGTGGGCCCTGAAGAGATGACTTCTGTGACGTCATTATCTGCGATAGTCATAATTCAACGTAATTTCGCAACATTTTGATTGTTAATTTCAATAACAAATCTTCAATCAAGCAACTTAAATTTGTCATATATCGAATGTTTAGATATCCAACTAGGTAATTCTGCAGATGACAATTACATAATTATTGCATAAACATGTGTTTTTGGCGATTTAACACACCTCATAAATTCATCTAGCGGCAGTGTTAATCATCATTAATTAAGTGGAGCGGGTCACAGGCGACCACTCGTCTGTTGTTAATCAGTCACGCCTCAGTGATTCTTTTCAAAAACGTTTCACGGCCGTAATTGCGGGATTGTTAAAATGGGTAAATTAAAATCGTCTTAATAATCAATTGCAAGTGTATATTTCTCGATTTTATACTCAATTGATTCCGATATACAATATACAGAATCATTTGTCATTCTTGAGAAAAATGCATTTCACCAGATTTTTAAGTATGAGAGATCAGAGGTATGTGCTTTCAATCAAACACAACATGGCCGAGGTTCAACATCTATAACTTGCAACAAACGTGTGGTTGTCAAGTACTCAGTATCAGTCTAATGTTCTTACCCTGTACTCGATGAAGAGAGCCTTCATTGAATGTTCAACTGAGCATGCTCCACATCCCATCGTCAGTACCTCGTTCATACCTGGAGGCGCCACCTACACATCGAGAGAGTGTCTGGTTATTACATATAACTCACCATAACTCACATCATGTCTCACAACCAATCATCAGTAACAATATATCATATAATATTTTAGAGACCACCCAATACAGCGTTGTACTTGGAGGGGGTCCTGAGGTTGGTTGCCTACCATTTGAAGATTGTGTCGTGAGCTACTTCGACCATTAATGTAAGGTGTCCTATGTGTATTATTTGAACAAATGACCTGTCCGCTCGTGGAACAGCACCGTGTTGTTTAGTAGACCATAATCATTAATTATGACTATTTCTGATTTAAAAGTAAAACTTCTTTATGTTCGATCTAGTTATGAGCAACTTAAATAACAAGAATTTCGGTGTTAACAGACCGATTATAAAACAGAATAACTAAATGTAAACCTTACTGATTTTCTGCCTCAATTTTTACGAAAATGTACACAAATAGCCTTTGAAAAATCTACAAATAAATTTGCTATGTGCCGACTTCTTCCTTATATATTATAATGATGATTAATAGAGAATATCTATCATTAGATAAATAATCTATCTGCATATTTCTAAAGATAATATATTTGCAGTACAATTGAACCAAGGGCAGGCAACCAGGTTGACAGGGAGCTCTTCTCTCACTAGTTGTAGGATCTTCCTTCATGACACGGCGATTCTGTACTCCGCCTCCACTGCAGCTGTGGTCGAAAGGTGGAAGCATGTTTCTCAAATTCTAAAAACAGACGCTCCTTATAAACAGTTTTTTTTTATCATATCCTTGGGCTGTTGAAGACAAATGCTTCCTTGCAGATGACTTTCAATAGGATATGGCGTCCTTGGGACAATACACGATCGTGTGAGACACCGTCTTTCTCCAAGGAGTAAGTTGGGGGAAAGATGCATATCTCTTCAATATTTATGTTATTTACATCATCACCCAGCTTTGAGGCAAAGATAGTAGGGGGATTGAAGAAGAACCTGTTTGGTACGCCCATTTGACACTTCTCAACCACGGACATCGAGTAATACGATTGTCTTCAGGTCCGAGATGACGCTGTAACTGATCTGTCCCGTCTACAAAACACGAGATTAGTTTATACCTATGGTCATATCCACCAGAGAATCAGTATCATAAGATCCTCACAACATGTCCACGGCTCAAGTTTCTTCCATTGCTTTCATAATTCATTTAACAAGTGTGCTTACTTGTCCTTAGAAGAGCCATTTCCTAAAATATTTTTCGCTCCAGCGTTAGAAACGTTGCAGTGTTTTATAAGTCCAAACCTCCTGGTTCGGTGTAAGTCCAAACCTCCTGGTTAGGTGTAAGTCCAAACCTCCTGGTTCGGTGTAAGTCCAAACCTCCTGGTTCGGTATACCTATTGATCAATTCTAGCAAGACCATGGTGCAATCTGAACATGAGTGAAAGAGAACTAACAATCATCCGTGAGAAATTTGTAACAAGAACATTTGAACGGGGGATAAATGTAAACTTTTGTTTGTGATTGCATACTCCCATGAAACAACCTTGATTGAAAACTGACAAGATCACCCCATTCATTCGACTTTTTCTTGCACACACATTGATCAAAGTTTTACCCTTCTTTCCAGGACGAAAATATGTTCATCTTTTCTAGGGTTTTCTCCTTACTTCATGAAGATACAACATAACTTCACGCTTGTCTGGTGCAATCAGCTGCAATTGAGATGGACATTACGATCATCGAACCATTTCCCAAAGAGAACATTGGTATGACGTTCTTGAAGATCTCACTTTCTCCGTATGATTTTGCAGTGGAGGCGGTATGTTATATGAAGGGATATTGCTCTTAAATGGAGTGAATGCAACGCTTTCCTCAGAGGGTTCCATGATTGATATACCAGTCTGGTTCCGACCCAGATGCTTTGTTCGGTGCCACTACTCGAACAACAGGGTAGGAGATTCAGAAACTGAAGTTCATCATCTGCACTGTCTGATTCTTCACATGCCTCATTCTCTTTTCTACAAACCTTACATGGATTTGTGTTTGCGTGTTTATTGCTCACTCGATGTGTACAAACGTTGTACATGCAAAACTGCTCTAGCCATGGGAGATGTATCCCATGGGATCCCATGATTTTCATCCAGATTATGGCAGCACAATCTGTTCTCAATAGAATTGTTTAACCATAGGCATAACAATGAAACTACATCAATGATGCAGCAACTTTATTCGGGTTATATAGAAACACCTTTCATGAAAGTTTAGAGATTTGCACTGTAAGCAATGACTTTTTCAAGACTTTCTTGTTCTTCTAACATAACAATTCCCACTTTTTCATGGCTAAGTTCTGTGTCAAGAATAACCTCATTCCTTGGGTAGGATATGGCAGGACAGTAGAGGAGCCATCGCTACTGTTTTAAGTTCATCAGGCCTGAAAGGTCCAATGGGCTTATGGCATGACATGGAGTCCGACTATCCATCTATCTGTCCTTTTGTGCATCTATCCGTCCATCCATAAACTTTTCCTTTTTTCGACTTCCTCCCCAGAACCAATGACTCTAGAGAGCTGAAATGTTATGTTGATACTCCTTGCCCAATGAAGATTCTAAATTGTCACAAGGATTATGACCTTAAACAATAATGTTCATTTTCTTTTCCACTACAAAAAAGCTCTAGAAAGCTGAAATGTTTTGTACAGACTCCTTGGCCCTTGGGGATTCTAAATTGAAGATTTGGTACCCCGTGAGTCCATGGGTCACATCACTCACGACCTAAAACAAAGCTATTTATAAATGCGCTGTCACATTTACCCATTTCAGTGAATTTTGCCCTCTTTCAAACAATTAGACAAGTTTTGCAGTAAATGTTGGGCCAAAGCCGTGATAGTTGGAGCTCAATCCTTGGAATCTTCTCATTTGTATCTTAATATTTTGAAATGAAACAGCAGAACTTTTCTAGGGTCTATTTAAACGTCCTTCTCCGTTATAAGTAGCATTGTGAGGGGTTGAGGCATTATTCATATCGCAAACCTCCGAGACCACATGTTAAACTCAAATATGGAGAGGGCATTGGAAAGGCGTAATGGCATTTGAATAGTAATTCGCCTGTATCGAAAGCTGGTTTACACTTATCTTCATCAGCTTACATCAAACGCTTTTAATCCATTTGGTTTTCAAAAAACATGTTGACACTCTCTCTCGAGGAAGCAGGCATGCATATTTTAAAGTAACATCGGAAGCGAGAGTAGATGAGGCCAATGGACTGATTGGGAGCTTAATGACACACGATCATAACACATTATCTTAATTTTAACCTTTTTTATTTTCCCTTTTTTTAGAAGGGTTTGTCTTATTGGGAAAGCAGTGTTCAATGATCCTTGTTTTCCAAAGATCAGAAGAGTTCTTTGCAAACACATGTTCATATTTCGAGAGAAAAGTGACAACATTCAAATCATTTCTAACATAAATATACTGTTACTACAATTTGTTGATCACAACTTACGGCCAGCAAGGTTGCCTTCAGTTTGTCAGCCCAGTCTTTGGGTGGAAATGCGCCCAATGCAGGTCGGTTGATGAAATCACCCTGTATAAAACAAAATCTACTTTTTAGTGTTTGTGAAATTAATCTTTAATTGTGGACATCAAGTAAAATTGCATTTATTCATGTATTAGAACATTCAATGAATTTCATTGTTTATATCAGGTAATGATAATATCATCCATTTTTTTTATATACAACTTCTTTATTCACTAACTTCAATTTTTCCATATATATAGATCCATATATCGCTATCAAGAATATCATATATCTATATACTTTATCAATAATAAAGAATTTATGCATCCTGAAGATGTTTAGTACAACTTCAAATGCTAGAGTGCCACCAATTCAAAATAATCCTGACTTGTTCGCACAGTTCAGAATAACCCTGACCATCACAAGTTGAAACTACACCCAGCACCTACCAGGTTCTCACGTTTCTGCATCACTGCCAACAGGTCGGGGTGGTTGTACCCTGAAGTGAGGCACACAACACTCAGCACACATATCATAATGAAGATGTCAAAGTAAATCCTTAATTCCTTTTGGATACCTTTTTAACCTGGCGACAATGATCATTAACCAAGGATATATAGTAATACCTAGCCTAAAGACAAAAGAAACTTCCATCTGCTAATGAAAGGCGTTCCCGGAGTACCAGAAGGTCGATGGTTACATTATAGGAAATTTATTTTTATTAAATAATTTTAATATGTACATACTGTTCAGGTAAAAGAACAATACATTTAATGGAAGCAATCAGAGTGAGAATGATACATGGTCAGACCACATCCTCTCAACTTCTAACCATAGGATTAGTCACTATAACAGGATGAACTACAGAACACCCACCTAAAGAAATGGAGGCGATCTGTGTGTAGATGTCGTGGATAACGATGCCGTAACCAATAAACATGAATGAACACTGTCACTACAAAATGATGAAGTACAGAACACCCACCTAAAGGAATGGAGGCGATCTGTGATTTAAGGTCGAGGATAACGATGCCGTAACCAATAATCAAGAATGAACACTGTCACTACAAAATGATGAAGTACAGAACACCCACCTAAAGGAATGGAGGCGATCTGTGATTTAAGGTCGAGGATAACGATGCCGTAACCAACAAACATGAATGAACACTGTCACTACAAAATGATGAAGTACAGAACACCCACCTAAAGGAATGGAGGCGATCTGTGTGTAGAGGTCGAGGATGATGTTGCCGTCCACGTCGGAGATGTAGTTACCGCTGCTGCCTTCATAGTCAATAAAGAACTGCACTGCTTCAGAGTTCTGGAAGCAAGATGAGTATCTACAAGGTGAGATGCATGCACGGTATCTGTGATAAATATTACTCAGTACCATTGGGTTACAAAGCTACTGAGTACAAAGTAAATATTGAGTCATAAATGTCAGAAATCAGAAATTGTTGACATTCACCTTTTAACTGATTTGTATCAAGTCACTGTGTTTGAATTAAATTAATTAGAACTTACAATACAATAACTCGTGTAAATGTGTGTATACCCATCGCTCTCGCTCGATCGATACAAAACTTGACAATCGTTTCGTAAAAGTCATATGACACACACGCTAAAATTGCCTCTACTTTTAAACAGTGTAAACAAAAAAGAAATTGAAAACCTGTCCATGTTTATCTTTTATGCGTTTGTACATAGAAATCGCATTATTTCATGAAATGTCAGTGCACTGTATATTTTGTACTATAGGCCTGAGGCCTTTTAAGTACTGAAATAAAGATTGAGATTGATTGAGACACACATTTTCGGGTAATAATGTTGTAACGCTAGGTTAATCAATATTGCTGTAGTTTGTATTGTATCGTACCCACCTGGGTAGCATCTAGATCCTTCAGAAGCTTCTTGGACTGAGGTCCAGGTATTGTATTGTACCCACCTGGATAGCATCTAGATCCTTCAGAAGCTTCTTGGACTGAGGTCCAGGTATTGTATTGTATTATATTGTACCCACCTGGATAGCATCTAGATCCTTCAGAAGCTTCTTGGACTGAGGTCCAGGTATTGTATTGTATTATATTGTACCAGCCTGGAAAGCATCTAGATCCTTCAGATGCTTCTTGGACTGAGGTCCAGGTATTGTATTGTATTGTATTGTACAAAACTGGATAGCATCTAGATCCTTCAGAAGCTTCTTGGACTGAGGTCCAGGTATTGTATTGTATTATATTGTACCCACCTGGATAGCATCGAGATCCTTCAGAAGCTTCTTGGACTGAGGTCCAGGTATTGTATTGTATTGTATTGTATCGTACCCACCTGGGTAGCATCTAGATCCTTCAGAAGCTTCTTGGACTGAGGTCCAGGTATTGTATTGTACCCACCTGGATAGCATCTAGATCCTTCAGAAGCTTCTTGGACTGAGGTCCAGGTATTGTATTGTATTATATTGTACCCACCTGGATAGCATCTAGATCCTTCAGAAGCTTCTTGGACTGAGGTCCAGGTATTGTATTGTATTATATTGTACCAGCCTGGAAAGCATCTAGATCCTTCAGATGCTTCTTGGACTGAGGTCCAGGTATTGTATTGTATTGTATTGTACAAAACTGGATAGCATCTAGATCCTTCAGAAGCTTCTTGGACTGAGGTCCAGGTATTGTATTGTATTATATTGTACCCACCTGGATAGCATCGAGATCCTTCAGAAGCTTCTTGGACTGAGGTCCAGGTATTGTATTGTATTGTATTGTATTGTACCCACCTGGATATCATCTAGATCCTTCAGAAGCTTCTTGGACTGAGGTCCAGGTATTGTATTGTACCCACCTGGATAGCATCTAGATCCTTCAGAAGCTTCTTGGACTGAGGTCCAGGTATTGTATTGTATTATATTGTACCCACCTGGATAGCATCGAGATCCTTCAGAAACTTCTTGGACTGAGGTCCAGGTATTGTATTGTATTGTATTGTATTGTACCCACCTGGATATCATCTAGATCCTTCAGAAGCTTCTTGGACTGAGGTCCAGGTATTGTATTGTATTATATTGTACCAGCCTGGAAAGCATCTAGATCCTTCAGATGCTTCTTGGACTGAGGTCCAGGTATTGTATTGTATTATATTGTACCAGCCTGGAAAGCATCTAGATCCTTCAGATGCTTCATGGACTGAGGTCCAGGTATTATATTGTACCCACCTGGATAGCATCTAGATCCTTCAGAAGCTTCATGGACTGAGGTCCAGGTATTATATTGTACCCACCTGGATAGCATCTAGATCCTTCAGAAGCTTCTTGGACTGAGGTCCATGTATTGTATTGTACCCACCTGGATAGCATCTAGATCCTTCAGAAGCTTCTTGGACTGAGGTCCAGGTATTGTATTGTACCCACCTGGATAGCATCTAGATCCTTCAGAAGCTTCTTGGACTGAGGTCCAGGTATTGTATTGTATTATATTGTACCCACCTGGATAGCATCTAGATCCTTCAGAAGCTTCTTGGACTGAGGTCCAGGTATTGTATTGTATTATATTGTACCAGCCTGGAAAGCATCTAGATCCTTCAGATGCTTCTTGGACTGAGGTCCAGGTATTGTATTGTATTGTATTGTACAAAACTGGATAGCATCTAGATCCTTCAGAAGCTTCTTGGACTGAGGTCCAGGTATTGTATTGTATTATATTGTACCCACCTGGATAGCATCGAGATCCTTCAGAAGCTTCTTGGACTGAGGTCCAGGTATTGTATTGTATTGTATTGTATTGTACCCACCTGGATATCATCTAGATCCTTCAGAAGCTTCTTGGACTGAGGTCCAGGTATTGTATTGTATTATATTGTACCAGCCTGGAAAGCATCTAGATCCTTCAGATGCTTCTTGGACTGAGGTCCAGGTATTGTATTGTATTATATTGTACCAGCCTGGAAAGCATCTAGATCCTTCAGATGCTTCATGGACTGAGGTCCAGGTATTATATTGTACCCACCTGGATAGCATCTAGATCCTTCAGAAGCTTCATGGACTGAGGTCCAGGTATTATATTGTACCAACCTGGATAGCATCTAGATCCTTCAGAAGCTTCATGGACTGAGGTCCAGGTATTATATTGTACCCACCTGGATAGCATCTAGATCCTTCAGAAGCTTCATGGACTGAGGTCCAGGTATTATATTGTACCCACCTGGATAGCATCTAGATCCTTCAGAAGCTTCATGGACTGATGTCCAGGTATTATATTGTACCCACCTGGATAGCATCTAGATCCTTCAGAAGCCTCTTGGACTGAGGTCCATGTATTGTATTGTACCCACCTGGATAGCATCTAGATCCTTCAGAAGCTTCTTGGACTGAGGTCCAGGTATTGTATTATATTGTACCCACCTGGATAGCATCTAGATCCTTCAGAAGCTTCATGGACTGAGGTCCAGGTATTATATTGTACCCACCTGGATAGCATCTAGATCCTTCAGAAGCTTCTTGGACTGAGGTCCAGGTATTGTATTGTATTGTATTGTACCCACCTGGACAGCATCTAGATCCTTCAGAAGCTTCATGGACTGAGGTCCAGGTATTGTATTGTATCCACCTGGATAGCATCTAGATCCTTCAGAAGCTTCATGGACTGAGGTCCATGTATTGTATTGTATTGCATTGTACCCACCTGGATAGCATCTAGATCCTTCAGAAGCTTCTTGGACTGAGGTCCAGGTATTGTATTGTATTATATTGTACCAGCCTGGAAAGCATCTAGATCCTTCAGATGCTTCTTGGACTGAGGTCCAGGTATTGTATTGTATTGCATTGTACCCACCTGGATAGCATCTAGATCCTTCAGAAGCTTCTTGGACTGAGGTCCAGGTATTGTATTGTATTATATTGTACCAGCCTGGAAAGCATCTAGATCCTTCAGATGCTTCTTGGACTGAGGTCCAGGTATTGTATTGTATTATATTGTACCAGCCTGGAAAGCATCTAGATCCTTCAGATGCTTCATGGACTGAGGTCCAGGTATTATATTGTACCCACCTGGATAGCATCTAGATCCTTCAGAAGCTTCATGGACTGAGGTCCAGGTATTGTATTGTATTGTATTGTATTGTACCCACCTGGATATCATCTAGATCCTTCAGAAGCTTCATGGACTGAGGTCCAGGTATTATATTGTACCCACCTGGATAGCATCTAGATCCTTCAGAAGCTTCTTGGACTGAGGTCCAGGTATTGTATTGTATTGTATTGTACCCACCTGGACAGCATCTAGATCCTTCAGAAGCTTCATGGACTGAGGTCCAGGTATTGTATTGTATCCACCTGGATAGCATCTAGATCCTTCAGAAGCTTCATGGACTGAGGTCCAGGTATTGTATTGTATTGCATTGTACCCACCTGGACAGCATCTAGATCCTTCAGAAGCTTCATGGACTGAGGTCCATGTATTGTATTGTATCCACCTGGATAGCATCTAGATCCTTCAGAAGCTTCTTGGACTGAGGTCCAGGTATTGTATTGTATTATATTGTACCAGCCTGGAAAGCATCTAGATCCTTCAGATGCTTCTTGGACTGAGGTCCAGGTATTGTATTGTATTGTATTGTACAAAACTGGATAGCATCTAGATCCTTCAGAAGCTTCTTGGACTGAGGTCCAGGTATTGTATTGTACCCACCTGGATAGCATCTAGATCCTTCAGAAGCTTCTTGGACTGAGGTCCAGGTATTGTATTGTACCCACCTGGATAGCATCTAGATCCTTCAGAAGCTTCTTGGACTGAGGTCCAGGTATTGTATTGTACCCACCTGGATAGCATCTAGATCCTTCAGAAGCTTCTTGGACTGAGGTCCATGTATTGTATTGTACCCACCTGGATAGCATCGAGATCCTTCAGAAGCCTCTTGGACTGAGGTCCAGGTATTGTATTGTATTATATTGTATTGCATTGTACCCACCTGGATAGCATCTAGATCCTTCAGAAGCGTCTTAAACTGAGGTCAAGGTGTTGTAGTGTATTGTACCCACCTGGATAGCATCTAGATCCTTCAGAAGCTTCTTGGACTGAGGTCCAGGTATTGTTTTGTATTATATTGTATTTTATTGTATCCACCTGGATAGCATCTAGATCCTTCAGAAGCGTCTTAAACTGAGGTCAAGGTGTTGTAGTGTATTGTACCCACCTGGATAGCATCTAGATCCTTCAGAAGCTTCTTGGACTGAGGTCCAGGTATCTGGGTCTGGACACGCGGTCCGCTCGGCTCGTCATTTGGAATCTTCACTTTGGTAGCTGAGGCGGACGTCGCTTTTGAACGAAATGGGCCTGAAGGTCAAGCATATACATTTGATCTTGTCGATGTAAGCACAGGGTTTAAACTGAAGAGAAGCAAACCACCCGAGAATCGCAGGATGGCCTTTTGTTTATTGAAATCTCAACCTTATACAATAGTACAGTTGTAAACCCCATTTTATAAACCTCTTGTGACGTCATCCCTTTGTTAAGCACCGTTCCGTAACCTGGAGGTAGGACCTATCTGTGAGTTAGGTTAGGTCTATCTGTTATTTAGTGACCTAATATCAGGTCTATCTGTGATTTAGAGACCTCATGTGAGGTCTATCTGTGATTTAGAGACCTCATATGAGGTATATCTTTGATTTAGAGACCTCATATGAGGTATATCTGTGATTTAGAGACCTCATATGAGGTATATCTGTGATTTAAGGACCTCATATGAGGTATATCTGTGATTTAGAGACCTCATATGAGGTATATCTGGGATTTAAGGACCTCATATGAGGTATATCTGTGATTTAGAGACCTCATATGAGGTATATCTGTGATTTAGAGACCTCATATGAGGTATATCTGTGATTTAGAAACCTCATATGAGGTATATCTGTGATTTAGAAACCTCATATGAGGTCTATCTGTGATTTAAGGACCTCATATGAGGTATATCTGTGATTTAGAGACCTCATATCCCTGAAAACATCAGAAAACTTGAAGATCTAACACTCTTCAGATCTAGTCTGAAGACCATTCTCTTCAGAAGAGCATATGACTGAGCGCACATGAGCAGGACTTACTGGATATGTTGCGCTATAGAAATACCTAGTTTATTATTTATTATATATCTGTGATTTAAGGACCTCATATGAGGTATATCTGTGATTTAGAGACCTCATGTGAGGTATATCTGTGATTTAGAGACCTCATATGAGGTCTCTAAATCACAGATAGACCACAAACATTAGTAATTGATTTTTAAAATGATTTATTTTCAAATCTCAGACATTTCCCATCATAAAATTAATTTAATCTTAGAATTCCAGCAAATATATCACTCGAAAGTCGGGGATCGAACCACTGGGCTTTCGGCTTGCAGCCAAGTATGCATACCATTAGGCTACGGAGTCGGTTGAAATTAGAATGATTTGTTCATGAACAATTGATAACACTATTTCATTGTCTCTTGTAAAATTGCCAGTTTCTGTATTACTTATTTTCATTAATGTAGTATTACGTTTTATGTGCGGCGTCCTTATACCCGGCGTCGCCTGAGATGACACATTAATATTTGTATTAACTGTCAACGTCTACTATGCAGTATTAAATGAAAACAATTTCGCAAATGTTTATTAAAATAGCTAATTGTTACTAATTACTACTACTATTTTTTTTAACGAACTCTAATTATTTGAAACGATGTTGCCTTATAATGGGGGGGGGGGGGGGGGGGGGGGGGGAGGAGGGGGGTCAGGTTGAGCAGATAGACCTTGGGCTTACAAACATACATATCCGAAGGTTTTTCCTGACTATCAGGGTCTACAACCTTACCATATCCGAGGTAGAATGGTTTCTCCATATTATCAACCGTTTTTAAGTGTAAAACAGGCTTTTTAATTGTTATCGTGTTATATTGAGGATCCCTGGCGTTATATTGAGGGCGTTTAAACAAATTGGGTTGCATGGTTATTATCAAGGCTAATTGAAACCGTTTTCACATCCTCAAAAACGTAATTGTTTTGGTCGAGTCCATTAAATAAAATAGGTTGCAAACTTTAAAGGGTATGGGGTAATCGGTAGTTACCGTGGATATCATAAAACTTATTTCATATTGCATCCAAGAGGACTACAAAAACACTTATCTCTCAGGTACTATTGACTCAATTTTGGTCCCTTGTATATGTTGTTTGTTCTTCTGCAACAGTTCTTTTTGGGCAGTGGGATCATTAGTGTAGTTTGTACTATGCCATTCTTATAATTGAAGATGGCTTCCTAGCGTATACCTCGCCAATCTAATGATGAATTGAGGATACTGGAACATCTTAAATTTGTTCATGGTCTGTTCGTGGTCATGTCAACTGTCAATATGATTTATAAAAACCGACTTTTCTTTTTTCAAAAAGCTGGAAAGTTGTCCATTATTGAGAACGAGGTCATTGAACCTGACCCTTTACATAGACACTGCGATATTCAACACTGTATCTTATATTCCCAGTGGTTCCCCGTAAGTGATAAGACATTATCAGACGTGAGCTTGTAATACACGAAACATTGACCTACTGTCCCAATTAGTTCAACTTTCATACAATTTCCACAATAGGGGGATTTTTATTATTAGAACAATTTTGATTTAAACTTAATATAAAGAATATACAGAGTCATGGATTTTGGACATTTTCAAACTGTCTCACAGACAACATAAATAATTTATCTACAACCAAATATTTACAGTTGACCTTTATCCTAGTATTGTGTTTATATATAATTTATAAAGTGTCTGGTCAAGTAACCAGTTCTCAGTAATGCACAGTCTCTGAATCTACTCGCTACCCTTTTGATATTGCCGCATATCAACCTGTGGGAAAGTATTTTTTGCGATTTAATAATTTCTACAAATACGATATTTCGCCTTTCAAATATAAATACGCTTTATTTGTTCACAGTAGTTTGCCAGTCTTTGTCGAATTTTGTAAACTATTACAATATGAAGGGAAATGTTCCTACAAGTTGAACAAACCGGAAAGGTCCACAGACTGAACAGAAAAAAAGGGGACACATGCTTGATATACCCTTTAAATGAACCACCCTGGGTGCTAGTGTAACTCCGTGCAACAAGTGATCCATACACAGTGACTTAACACCGTCATGCACCGAGGATCAGTCACGCTCTAATCATCTGTCGACTAACTTGGGAACTATTGAGGAAACCAAATTATTACTTACTCGTTATCCATATTCTTGATAAATGACCACACTTGGTCAAACCCCTCCCGACATGAGGTAACGATGCCATCAGATCGATTGATGCTGTCTTCTAACTGTGAGGCGTATAGCTCTGCTTCCTCCTCCCGTCTAACTGCTGTACCTGACTGTTGTCTACCTGACTGATGTCTACCTGACTGATGTCTACCTGTGACCTGTGGCCTTGATCCACCACGACAGGGATCAGCGATATATCGGGGGCCCAGCGCAGTATTTGAGGACATCAGTCCAAGGTTGTTTGCACATCACGTTCCGGTAAAGATCCTTATACCGTTACCGTTTCAACAGTTATAGACTGCAGCTGAATTACAATATCAGGGTTCTATATCATTCTTATGTTACCGTTGTTAGGTACGGATTCTGAAGTAACGGTGTATAAGTCATTAAGATAAAACAACTCTAAAAGTTATTCGTTGACGCGCACAACCTAGTCTACCAGAGGTCTTTGTTTTACAATACATTTCGTTCAACTGACAAAGGTTTTCATATACAGTGGATTGTATATCGCAACGACTGCAGTCTGGCTGCACTCAACTGCGGTCAGATAGCACTCGGACTACAGTCGGACATGTGCACAACAGTCTGATCGCTGCCGACTGCATCCCGAATGCTCTCTGATCCTGACCATGCTTGGTCAAATTGCATACAACAGCAAACCAATTGTGTTCTGGTCGAAGTCGACCATAACCAATAAAACTCACAATTTAACAAGACGTATTCTTGGAAACTACTGCCTTGGGATCAATTTAATTTTGAACTTTAGTTATATTGCCAGATCTGTCTGTTTATTTTCGTTTTAATGGACAACTATGAATTGAAAACACGTGCTCGTCATTATCAATGCAGTCAGTCATTATATACGAGATGATTTATCGACAATGGATCTGGACATTTTATGATGTGACATTGTGAGTGAAACGCAGTGAGGTAAACTTTGTTTAAGGAAAGTTTTAGTTACTGCTTAAGAAGTTAACATTGTGTGACGAACAATTAGTTGTCTGGTCAATATGTTATGTAGATTGATGCTGCTCCACAACGAGGACTGGTAAGTAAAGGGAAACGTGAGGGAAGCTTGATATCTATACATTGTAAAGCGAATTTTAACAAACTAGCATGTGCTCTTTCTTTCTTTGCAACGGTATAACGAGGGACTGTTGATCAATCTAAGGTTCTATTAGTTTTTACTGTAATCAATATATTTCTTTTATTATAACAACATTGAAAAATTAGTAAAGCTAGAGTTTTTGTCGCATTCCACGTAATGTACAAAAACAAAATGGCGGGTACTCCGACAGAACCTTCTCTTTAAAGAAGTCCTCAAACTTCTGCAGATGTCGATTAACAATACAAGAAGCTTGCAATCTTTCCAAACGAATCCGTGATAAGCATCATGACGTTCCTACTTAAGGAATGGTGAAATTTGTTATCATTTAGTAGCACCCTTCTATTATCAAATCAAGTTTATATCGTAAAAGGCAATAAAGCAACCCACTTATACAGTACAAAATAAATCAAGTGTGTAATTATACGACAGTGGGAAAATTTAAATGCTTATCTGCGTATGGAGATCGCAATAAAAATGCATCCTTTTTGTAATTTGAATAATCTGTTATTGTTGAATTTGGTACATTCTGATGTGTTGAAAACATAATGTTGTATGTTCCTTTTGTTTCACTAAATTAACAGCTGGCCCATTTGACAAATGTCAAATTTTAATTTGATCATGCGTGTACGTTTAATCTTTAAACCTTTTGAAAAAATTGTTGCACTTACATAAATACATTGTTGGCCAAAAAACCCTAGACATCTGGTTGACAATTAGTTGAAGTTCCAGCTGTTATCGACATCCCAGTAATAGACTATCGACGAAATGAATTATATGTTGACAACGTTGTCATTAAAGTGTCATTTTCATAATAAGTGTAATATAAATGATAATTGATATGCTGATATATTCAAATGTTACTAATATTTATTTGACAGACATGACAAAAAGAATTTGTGTTTATGATAGGCCTGCTCTGACAGTTTGTAGTTTTTCTTGTGAATTATATTGATGATAATATTAATTAATATATTTCTGACAAAATAAACTTTTTTCTATCAACTTAGTCAAAAGTGTGTAACATAATATAGCACTGCTACAATCTAATTAAAACAAGATGTAATGTTCTATGTTCCGTGTAATGACGGACTTAGGGAACGAATAACATTACGGGTCTTTGAAGGGCATTTAGAAGTGGTATACATAAGAACAGGAAGATTTTCTGGATAACATTACGTCTAGTTTAACTAGATTGGACGACGTCAGGCCTGAAAGAGCTAAAAGAGTAGACCTGTAAAATGACCACATTAGATTGTAAAGGCAATGCTGTATAGACAGTTAAAACGTGCTTAAGGATCAGATATCACTATGAAAACATCAGATTAGTTCAAAATTCCACCTACTCTCGTCATTAATTCATAACAATGAATCAATTCATAAATGGCTTCACATTAGGGTTGAGAAGTGACCGTTTGCATTAAGTGTAGGCGTTATGAGGAGTTTGCGTGGTGTAGGCGATATGGGGTGCAGGCGATACGAGGGCAAGCTGCCACAAATCTGAATCATTTCAGTTTAAACGCCGTTTGACTTGCAGCTGTACCGAGTTTGAGATAACTTATAACGGTTTCACCCCACGGCCATAGGATTAAATGTAAGTTAATATTTCCTACTTATCTATTTCCAACAAATATCCTTTCTGTTTAACGCTAATTACAGCTCTGCAGTCTGTATTTTTGGGATGATTTGATAAATTGTGTTGTGTACTTAAACAGGAAGCATGCATGTGAAACACAGGTAAGGATTTAAAAGAAGGGAGTCCCTCTGTGGGAAGAAAATGCTTTGCTATCTGAACTTTCAAAATATAAGATGGAAGTGGAGCAAATAAAGGAAAAGGAAGCTACAGAGCTCGAGGATATTCAGATTAGAAACATAATTGGCCGGCACGTAGGAGGAGAAAAAACAACAAACTAATTCTGTAACCTGAAAAACAGAATTAACTTGTGTCACTAAATCAATAAATCAGATAGTGTCTGACAAAAATGATGAGATTACAGACAACAGTTCTATTTTAAAACAAATGAAATGTTTTTATAAGACACTTTATTCTTAACTTAAATAATGTCAAAACATCAATTTGGAGTTATGAATTGAAGGGAAAACTTTAAAAATGTATTAATACGGATGAAACTCCTTTGAAGAAGAATGATAAGATTCTTTAATTATTCTGGAATGAACTGAAAGGGCGGATTTTTATATTCGTGAAATATGTTCCTACCAAGAATGAATTATCTTCAACCATGAAGAGAGGGGTTTTAACTTGCATACCAAAAGCGAATATAACACTCGGTTTTAAAATAGGAGGCCAAACACTCTTTTGTAAGTAATTCGTGTTTGTAATAAGTTCATGTATGACAAACTGTTAAAAAATGTGTAGATATACTTATGTACGGGAATCAAACAGCGTTTAATCCAGGTAGAACTGCTAGTGAAAACACAACACTGTTACACGCAAACATGTTCGAAACAAAAGCAAGACATATCAAAGGAATACTTACTTTATTTGATTTTTTAAAAAGGTGAGTGAGTTGGGGTTTAACGCCGCTTTCAAGGGTATTTCACTTATATCGCGGCTGCTAGTATTATGGCAGGGAGAAAGCCATATTTCCTCCCCAGCCTGTGGGTGGACGTACTAAGGTGCCCCAGAACCCCACAATAGTGGAAGAAAGTGGCTCTGGTAACAGTTCGAGGTGGAACTACTGGGGAGCTTTGAATGGAAACGTTTTGTCATGAAGAAGCCACCTATAGTGCTGGGTCCTTCTCTAGACTACTACAAGTGATTGCACATCATTGTACTTATGTCCCTTGTAGATTCTGTCTACAAATCTACCTGTATGTAGGCCTATATAGGGTGTTGGGGATGAGATGGTTGTCCATTCCTGAGACGTCTATGTATATAAGGTGTTGGGGATGAGATGGTTGTCCATTCCTGAGACGTCTATGTATATAGGGTGTTGGGGATGACATGGTTGTCCATTCCTGAGACGTCTATGTATATAGGGTGTTGGGGATGACATGGTTGTCCATTCCTGAGACGTCTATGTATATGGAGTGTTGGGGATGACATGGTTGTCCATTCCTGAGACGTCTATGTATATGGGGTGTTGGGGATGAGATGGTTGTCCATTCCTGAGACGTCTATGTATATAGGGTGTTGGGGATGAGATGGTTGTCCATTCCTGAGACGTCAATGTATATGGGGTGTTGGGGATGACATGGTTGTCCATTCCTGAGACGTCTATGTATATAGGGTGTTGGGGATGACATGGTTGTCCATTCCTGAGACGTCTATGTATATGGGGTGTTGGGGATGACATGGTTGTCCAGTCCTGAGACGTCTATGTATATAGGGTGTTGGGGATGACATGGTTGTCCATTCCTGAGACGTCAATGTATATAGGGTGTTTGGGATGACATGGTTGTCCAGTCCTGAGACGTCTATGTATATAGGGTGTTGGGGATGAGATGGTTGTCCAGTCCTGAGACGTCTATGTATATAGGGTGTTGGGGATGACATGGTTGTCCATTCCTGAGACGTCAATGTATATAGGCTGTTTGGGATGAGATGGTTGTCCATTCCTGAGACGTCTATGTAATTAGGGTGTTGGGGATGACATGGTTGTCCATTCCTGAGACGTCTATGTATATGGGGTGTTGGGGATGACATGGTTGTCCATTCCTGAGACGTCTATGTATATGGGGTGTTGGGGATGACATGGTTGTCCATTCCTGAGACGTCTATGTATATAGGGTGTTGGGGATGACATGGTTGTCCATTCCTGAGACGTCTATGTATATGGGGTGTTGGGGATGACATGGTTGTCCATTCCTGAGACGTCTATGTATATAGGGTGTTGGGGATGACATGGTTGTCCATTCCTGAGACGTCTATGTATATGGGGTGTTGGGGACGACATGGTTGTCCATTCCTGAGACGCCTATGTATATGGGGTGTTGGGGATGACATGGTTGTCCATTCCTGAGACGTCTATGTATATAGGGTGTTGGGGATGACATGGTTGTCCATTCCTGAGACGTCTATGTATATAGGGTGTTGGGGATGAGATGGTTGTCCATTCCTGAGACGTCTATGTATATGGGGTGTTGGGGATGACATGGTTGTCCATTCCTGAGACGTCTATGTATATGGAGTGTTGGGGATGACATGGTTGTCCATTCCTGAGACGTCTATGTATATAGGGTGTTGGGGATGACATGGTTGTCCATTCCTGAGACGTCTATGTATATGGGGTGTTGGGGATGACATGGTTGTCCATTCCTGAGACGTCTATGTATATGGAGTGTTGGGGATGACATGGTTGTCCATTCCTGAGACGTCTATGTATATGGGGTGTTGGGGATGACATGGTTGTCCATTCCTGAGACGTCAATGTATATGGGGTGTTTGGGATGACATGGTTGTCCATTCCTGAGACGTCTATGTATATGGGGTGTTGGGGATGACATGGTTGTCCATTCCTGAGACGTCTATGTATATAGGGTGTTGGGGATGACATGGTTGTCCATTCCTGAGACGTCTATGTATATAGGGTGTTGGGGATGAGATGGTTGTCCATTCCTGAGACGTCTATGTATATGGGGTGTTGGGGATGACATGGTTGTCCATTCCTGAGACGTCTATGTATATGGAGTGTTGGGGATGACATGGTTGTCCATTCCTGAGACGTCTATGTATATAGGGTGTTGGGGATGACATGGTTGTCCATTCCTGAGACGTCTATGTATATAGGGTGTTGGGGATGAGATGGTTGTCCATTCCTGAGACGTCTATGTATATGGGGTGTTGGGGATGACATGGTTGTCCATTCCTGAGACGTCAATGTATATGGGGTGTTTGGGATGACATGGTTGTCCATTCCTGAGACGTCTATGTATATAGGGTGTTGGGGATGACATGATTGTCCATTCATGAGACGTCTATGTATATAGGGTGTTGGGGATGACATGGTTGTCCATTCCTGAGACGTCTATGTATATAGGGTGTTGGGGATGACATGGTTGTCCATTCCTGAGACGTCTATGTATATAGGGTGTTGGGGATGACATGGTTGTCCATTCCTGAGACGTCTATGTATATAGGGTGTTGGGGATGACATGGTTGTCCATTCCTGAGACGTCTATGTATATAGGGTGTTGGGGATGAGATGGTTGTCCATTCCTGAGACGTCTATGTATATAGGGTGTTGGGGATGACATGGTTGTCCATTCCTGAGACGTCAATGTATATGGGGTGTTGGGGATGACATGGTTGTCCATTCCTGAGACGTCTATGTATATGGGGTGTTGGGGATGAGATGGTTGTCCATTCCTGAGACGTCTATGTATATGGGGTGTTGGGGATGACATGGTTGTCCATTCCTGAGACGTCTATGTATATAAGGTGTTGGGGATGACATGGTTGTCCATTCCTGAGACGTCTATGTATATAGGGTGTTGGGGATGACATGGTTGTCCATTCCTGAGACGTCTATGTATATGG
Source organism: Gibbula magus (assembly GCA_936450465.1). Classification (NCBI taxonomy): domain Eukaryota; kingdom Metazoa; phylum Mollusca; class Gastropoda; order Trochida; family Trochidae; genus Gibbula; species Gibbula magus. The sequence continues at coordinate 7,554,309 of OW388290.1, read as the reverse complement.
GGTGTTGGGGATGACATGGTTGTCCATTCCTGAGACGTCTATGTATATAGGGTGTTGGGGATGACATGGTTGTCCATTCCTGAGACGTCTATGTATATAGGGTGTTGGGGATGACATGGTTGTCCATTCCTGAGACGTCTATGTATATGGGGTGTTGGGGATGACATGGTTGTCCATTCCTGAGACGTCTATGTATATGGGGTGTTGGGGATGAGATGGTTGTCCATTCCTGAGACGTCTATGTATATAGGGTGTTGGGGATGACATGGTTGTCCTTTCCTGAGACGTCTATGTATATGGGGTGTTGGGGATGAGATGGTTGTCCATTCCTGAGACGTCTATGTATATAGGGTGTTGGGGATGAGATGGTTGTCCATTCCTGAGACGTCTATGTATATAGGGTGTTGGGGATGACATGGTTGTCCATTCCTGAGACGTCAATGTATATGGGGTGTTGGGGATGACATGGTTGTCCATTCCTGAGACGTCTATGTATATGGGGTGTTGGGGATGAGATGGTTGTCCATTCCTGAGACGTCTATGTATATGGGGTGTTGGGGATGACATGGTTGTCCAGTCCTGAGACGTCTATGTATATAGGGTGTTGGGGATGACATGGTTGTCCATTCCTGAGACGTCTATGTATATGGGGTGTTGGGGATGACATGGTTGTCCATTCCTGAGACGTCTATGTATATAGGGTGTTGGGGATGAGATGGTTGTCCATTCCTGAGACGTCTATGTATATAGGGTGTTGGGGATGACATGGTTGTCCATTCCTGAGACGTCTATGTATATGGGGTGTTGGGGATGACATGGTTGTCCATTCCTGAGACGTCTATGTATATGGGGTGTTGGGGATGAGATGGTTGTCCATTCCTGAGACGTCTATGTATATAGGGTGTTGGGGATGACATGGTTGTCCATTCCTGAGACGTCTATGTATATGGGGTGTTGGGGATGACATGGTTGTCCATTCCTGAGACGTCTATGTATATAAGGTGTTGTGGATGACATGGTTGTCCATTCCTGAGACGTCTATGTATATAAGGTGTTGGGGATGACATGGTTGTCCATTCCTGAGACGTCTATGTATATAGGGTGTTGGGGATGACATGGTTGTCCATTCCTGAGACGTCTATGTATATAGGGTGTTGGGGATGACATGGTTGTCCATTCCTGAGACGTCTATGTATATAAGGTGTTGTGGATGACATGGTTGTCCATTCCTGAGACGTCTATGTATATAAGGTGTTGTGGATGACATGGTTGTCCATTCCTGAGACGTCTATGTATATAGGGTGTTGGGGATGACATGGTTGTCCATTCCTGAGACGTCTATGTATATAAGGTGTTGGGGATGACATGGTTGTCCATTCCTGAGACGTCTATGTATATAGGGTGTTGGGGATGACATGGTTGTCCATTCCTGAGACGTCTATGTATATAGGGTGTTGGGGATGACATGGTTGTCCATTCCTGAGACGTCTATGTATATAAGGTGTTGGGGATGACATGGTTGTCCATTCTTGAGACGTCTATGTATATAAGGTGTTGGGGATGACATGGTTGTCCATTCCTGAGACGTCTATGTATATAAGGTGTTGGGGATGACATGGTTGTCCATTCCTGAGACGTCTATGTATATGGGGTGTTGGGGATGACATGGTTGTCCATTCCTGAGACGTCAATGTATATGGGGTGTTTGGGATGACATGGTTGTCCATTCCTGAGACGTCTATGTATATGGGGTGTTGGGGATGACATGGTTGTCCATTCCTGAGACGTCAATGTATATGGGGTGTTTGGGATGACATGGTTGTCCATTCCTGAGACGTCTATGTATATGGGGTGTTGGGGATGACATGGTTGTCCATTCCTGAGACGTCTATGTATATAGGGTGTTGGGGATGACATGGTTGTCCATTCCTGAGACGTCTATGTATATAGGGTGTTGGGGATGAGATGGTTGTCCATTCCTGAGACGTCTATGTATATGGGGTGTTGGGGATGACATGGTTGTCCATTCCTGAGACGTCTATGTATATGGAGTGTTGGGGATGACATGGTTGTCCATTCCTGAGACGTCTATGTATATAGGGTGTTGGGGATGACATGGTTGTCCATTCCTGAGACGTCTATGTATATAGGGTGTTGGGGATGAGATGGTTGTCCATTCCTGAGACGTCTATGTATATGGGGTGTTGGGGATGACATGGTTGTCCATTCCTGAGACGTCAATGTATATGGGGTGTTTGGGATGACATGGTTGTCCATTCCTGAGACGTCTATGTATATAGGGTGTTGGGGATGACATGATTGTCCATTCATGAGACGTCTATGTATATAGGGTGTTGGGGATGACATGGTTGTCCATTCCTGAGACGTCTATGTATATAGGGTGTTGGGGATGACATGGTTGTCCATTCCTGAGACGTCTATGTATATAGGGTGTTGGGGATGACATGGTTGTCCATTCCTGAGACGTCTATGTATATAGGGTGTTGGGGATGACATGGTTGTCCATTCCTGAGACGTCTATGTATATAGGGTGTTGGGGATGAGATGGTTGTCCATTCCTGAGACGTCTATGTATATAGGGTGTTGGGGATGACATGGTTGTCCATTCCTGAGACGTCAATGTATATGGGGTGTTGGGGATGACATGGTTGTCCATTCCTGAGACGTCTATGTATATGGGGTGTTGGGGATGAGATGGTTGTCCATTCCTGAGACGTCTATGTATATGGGGTGTTGGGGATGACATGGTTGTCCATTCCTGAGACGTCTATGTATATAAGGTGTTGGGGATGACATGGTTGTCCATTCCTGAGACGTCTATGTATATAGGGTGTTGGGGATGACATGGTTGTCCATTCCTGAGACGTCTATGTATATAGGGTGTTGGGGATGACATGGTTGTCCATTCCTGAGACGTCTATGTATATAGGGTGTTGGGGATGACATGGTTGTCCATTCCTGAGACGTCTATGTATATAGGGTGTTGGGGATGACATGGTTGTCCATTCCTGAGACGTCTATGTATATGGGGTGTTGGGGATGACATGGTTGTCCATTCCTGAGACGTCTATGTATATGGGGTGTTGGGGATGAGATGGTTGTCCATTCCTGAGACGTCTATGTATATAGGGTGTTGGGGATGACATGGTTGTCCTTTCCTGAGACGTCTATGTATATGGGGTGTTGGGGATGAGATGGTTGTCCATTCCTGAGACGTCTATGTATATAGGGTGTTGGGGATGAGATGGTTGTCCATTCCTGAGACGTCTATGTATATAGGGTGTTGGGGATGACATGGTTGTCCATTCCTGAGACGTCAATGTATATGGGGTGTTGGGGATGACATGGTTGTCCATTCCTGAGACGTCTATGTATATGGGGTGTTGGGGATGAGATGGTTGTCCATTCCTGAGACGTCTATGTATATGGGGTGTTGGGGATGACATGGTTGTCCAGTCCTGAGACGTCTATGTATATAGGGTGTTGGGGATGACATGGTTGTCCATTCCTGAGACGTCTATGTATATGGGGTGTTGGGGATGACATGGTTGTCCATTCCTGAGACGTCTATGTATATAGGGTGTTGGGGATGAGATGGTTGTCCATTCCTGAGACGTCTATGTATATAGGGTGTTGGGGATGACATGGTTGTCCATTCCTGAGACGTCTATGTATATGGGGTGTTGGGGATGACATGGTTGTCCATTCCTGAGACGTCTATGTATATGGGGTGTTGGGGATGAGATGGTTGTCCATTCCTGAGACGTCTATGTATATAGGGTGTTGGGGATGACATGGTTGTCCATTCCTGAGACGTCTATGTATATGGGGTGTTGGGGATGACATGGTTGTCCATTCCTGAGACGTCTATGTATATAAGGTGTTGTGGATGACATGGTTGTCCATTCCTGAGACGTCTATGTATATAAGGTGTTGGGGATGACATGGTTGTCCATTCCTGAGACGTCTATGTATATAGGGTGTTGGGGATGACATGGTTGTCCATTCCTGAGACGTCTATGTATATAGGGTGTTGGGGATGACATGGTTGTCCATTCCTGAGACGTCTATGTATATAAGGTGTTGTGGATGACATGGTTGTCCATTCCTGAGACGTCTATGTATATAAGGTGTTGTGGATGACATGGTTGTCCATTCCTGAGACGTCTATGTATATAAGGTGTTGGGGATGACATGGTTGTCCATTCCTGAGACGTCTATGTATATAAGGTGTTGGGGATGACATGGTTGTCCATTCCTGAGACGTCTATGTATATAGGGTGTTGGGGATGACATGGTTGTCCATTCCTGAGACGTCTATGTATATAGGGTGTTGGGGATGACATGGTTGTCCATTCCTGAGACGTCTATGTATATAAGGTGTTGGGGATGACATGGTTGTCCATTCTTGAGACGTCTATGTATATAAGGTGTTGGGGATGACATGGTTGTCCATTCCTGAGACGTCTATGTATATAAGGTGTTGGGGATGACATGGTTGTCCATTCCTGAGACGTCTATGTATATAAGGTGTTGGGGATGACATGGTTGTCCATTCCTGAGACGTCTATGTATATAGGGTGTTGGGGATGACATGGTTGTCCATTCCTGAGACGTCTATGTATATAAGGTGTTGGGGATGACATGGTTGTCCATTCCTGAGACGTCTATGTATATAAGGTGTTGGGGATGACATGGTTGTCCATTCTTGAGACGTCTATGTATATAAGGTGTTGGGGATGACATGGTTGTCCATTCCTGAGACGTCTATGTATATAGGGTGTTGGGGATGACATGGTTGTCCATTCCTGAGACGTCTATGTATATAAGGTGTTGGGGATGACATGGTTGTCCATTCTTGAGACGTCTATGTATATAAGGTGTTGGGGATGACATGGTTGTCCATTCCTGAGACGTCTATGTATATAAGGTGTTGGGGATGACATGGTTGTCCATTCCTGAGACGTCTATGTATATAAGGTGTTGGGGATGACATGGTTGTCCATTCCTGAGACGTCTATGTATATAGGGTGTTGGGGATGACATGGTTGTCCATTCCTGAGACGTCTATGTATATAAGGTGTTGGGGATGACATGGTTGTCCATTCCTGAGACGTCTATGTATATACAATTCAATTCGTTTATTTCAGTAAAAGGCCTTAGGCCCACGTACAAAAACACATTTTATACAAAAAATAGACAAACATCAGAGAGAAGAATAAATAAAGTTTACATTTTGAGTTAAATTTATAATAAAACCTTCGAGCGTAAGGCAAGTGCATCTCTTATGAAATATGAATATGATAAAATGATTTCTAAGTTTTGACATTGTAAAATATTTTGCAGGTAATAAATATCAACATGATAAGGTAAATGTGAGAAATATTTTAGTCTTAATTCTTTAAAAAATGGACATTTGAATAAAAAGTGTATTTCATCTTCTATAACATTATCTTTACAAAGCTTACAAAATCTATAACATCTAGGTATTCCTTCTCTTCTTCCAGTATTTTTTCTAATAGATAGTGCACCTATTCTTATCAAAGTTATTCTCCGTCGTGATTCTTTCGATTTAACATGAAGTAGGTATGGTTCTATACAGAAATTGTGTTTAATGTTAGAATATAAATCTAAGGATGAACTGTCATTAATATCTGCAAATATGCTTTGTATATAACAATCATTAATTCTTAAAACAAAATTATGTAGAAAATTGCTTTTGTTGCCGACACCCTGAGCTTCCCATACAAAACCAAATCCATACATGAACAATATCTTCTTTACATCCGAAGCCCAGTTGTGCCGACCTACTGCTTCAAGCTTATACATCATTTTATAACACTGTTTTGGATACCTCGTTTCTTGTGATTCTAATATTTTAAACCAAAATTTAATTACTCTTTGAAGTTGGTCAATATGTACATAGTTTCTTCCACATTCAGCAAGTACTGCAACATTTGAACACTTATAACTCACACCAAGAACATATTTACAAAATTGAACATGAAATCTTTCAATGGCTTCCCATTTGTGAATTCCCCAAATTTCAGATCCATACAATATGATAGGCTTCAGCTGTACATCGAACATATATAAGTATATATATGTATATAAGGTGTTGGGGATGACATGGTTGTCCATTCCTGAGACGTCTATGTATATAAGGTGTTGGGGATGACATGGTTGTCCATTCTTGAGACGTCTATGTATATGGGGTGTTGGGGATGACATGGTTGTCCATTCCTGAGACGTCTATGTATATAAGGTGTTGGGGATGACATTGTTGTCCATTTCTGAGACGTCTATGTATATAAGGTGTTGGGGATGACATGGTTGTCCATTCCTGAGACGTCTATGTATATAAGGTGTTGGGGATGACATGGTTGTCCATTCCTGAGACGTCTATGTATATAAGGTGTTGGGGATGACATGGTTGTCCTTTCCTGAGACGTCTATGTATATGGGGTGTTGGGGATGACATGGTTGTCCATTCCTGAGACGTCTATGTATATGGGGTGTTGGGGATGACATGGTTGTCCATTCCTGAGACGTCTATGTATATGGGGTGTTGGGGATGACATGGTTGTCCATTCCTGAGACGTCTATGTATATAGGGTGTTGGGGATGACATGGTTGTCCATTCCTGAGACGTCTATGTATATGGGGTGTTGGGGATGACATGGTTGTCCATTCCTGAGACGTCTATGTATATAAGGTGTTGGGGATGACATGGTTGTCCATTCCTGAGACGTCTATGTATATAAGGTGTTGGGGATGACATGGTTGTCCATTCCTGAGACGTCTATGTATATAGGGTGTTGGGGATGACATGGTTGTCCATTCCTGAGACGTCTATGTATATAGGGTGTTGGGGATGACATGGTTGTCCATTCCTGAGACGTCTATGTATATAAGGTGTTGGGGATGACATGGTTGTCCATTCCTGAGACGTCTATGTATATAAGGTGTTGGGGATGACATGGTTGTCCATTCCTGAGACGTCTATGTATATAAGGTGTTGGGGATGACATGGTTGTCCATTCCTGAGACGTCTATGTATATAGGGTGTAGGGGATGACATGGTTGTCCATTCCTGAGACGTCTATGTATATGGGGTGTTGGGGATGACATGGTTGTCCATTCCTGAGACGTCTATGTATATAAGGTGTTGGGGATGACATGGTTGTCCATTCCTGAGACGTCTATGTATATAGGGTGTTGGGGATGACATGGTTGTCCATTCCTGAGACGTCTATGTATATAAGGTGTTGGGGATGACATGGTTGTCCATTCCTGAGACGTCTATGTATATGGGGTGTTGGGGATGACATGGTTGTCCATTCCTGAGACGTCTATGTATATAAGGTGTTGGGGATGACATGGTTGTCCATTCCTGAGACGTCTATGTATATAAGGTGTTGGGGATGACATGGTTGTCCATTCCTGAGACGTCTATGTATATAAGGTGTTGGGGATGACATGGTTGTCCATTCCTGAGACGTCTATGTATATAAGGTGTTGGGGATGACATGGTTGTCCATTCCTGAGACGTCTATGTATATAGGGTGTTGGGGATGACATGGTTGTCCATTCTTGAGACGTCTATGTATATAGGGTGTTGGGGATGACATGGTTGTCCATTCCTGAGACGTCTATGTATATAAGGTGTTGGGGATGACATGGTTGTCCATTCCTGAGACGTCTATGTATATAGGGTGTTGGGGATGACATGGTTGTCCATTCCTGAGACGTCTATGTATATAGGGTGTTGGGGATGACATGGTTGTCCATTCCTGAGACGTCTATGTATATAAGGTGTTGGGGATGACATGGTTGTCCATTCCTGAGACGTCTATGTATATAAGGTGTTGGGGATGACATTGTTGTCCATTCCTGAGACGTCTATGTATATAAGGTGTTGGGGATGACATGGTTGTCCATTCCTGAGACGTCTATGTATATAAGGTGTTGGGGATGACATGGTTGTCCATTCCTGAGACGTCTATGTATATAGGGTGTTGGGGATGACATGGTTGTCCATTCCTGAGACGTCTATGTATATAGGGTGTTGGGGATGACATGGTTGTCCATTCCTGAGACGTCTATGTATATAAGGTGTTGGGGATGACATGGTTGTCCATTCCTGAGACGTCTATGTATATAAGGTGTTGGGGATGACATGGTTGTCCATTCCTGAGACGTCTATGTATATAAGGTGTTGGGGATGACATGGTTGTCCATTCCTGAGACGTCTATGTATATAGGGTGTTGGGGATGACATGGTTGTCCATTCCTGAGACGTCTATGTATATAAGGTGTTGGGGATGACATGGTTGTCCATTCTTGAGACGTCTATGTATATAAGGTGTTGGGGATGACATGGTTGTCCATTCCTGAGACGTCTATGTATATAAGGTGTTGGGGATGACATGGTTGTCCATTCCTGAGACGTCTATGTATATAGGGTGTTGGGGATGACATTGTTGTCCATTCCTGAGACGTCTATGTATATAAGGTGTTGGGGATGACATGGTTGTCCATTCCTGAGACGTCTATGTATATAAGGTGTTGGGGATGACATGGTTGTCCATTCCTGAGACGTCTATGTATATAAGGTGTTGGGGATGACATGGTTGTCCATTCCTGAGACGTCTATGTATATAAGGTGTTGGGGATGACATGGTTGTCCATTCCTGAGACGTCTATGTATATAGGGTGTTGGGGATGACATGGTTGTCCATTCTTGAGACGTCTATGTATATAAGGTGTTGGGGATGACATGGTTGTCCAGTCCTGAGACGTCTATGTATATAAGGTGTTGGGGATGACATGGTTGTCCATTCCTGAGACGTCTATGTATATAAGGTGTTGGGGATGACATGGTTGTCCATTCCTGAGACGTCTATGTACATGTATATGGGGTGTTGGGGATGACATGGTTGTCCATTCCTGAGACGTCTATGTATATAAGGTGTTGGGGATGACATGGTTGTCCATTCTTGAGACGTCTATGTATATAGGGTGTTGGGGATGACATGGTTGTCCATTCCTGAGACGTCTATGTATATAAGGTGTTGGGGATGACATGGTTGTCCATTCTTGAGACGTCTATGTATATAAGGTGTTGGGGATGACATGGTTGTCCATTCCTGAGACGTCTATGTATATAAGGTGTTGGGGATGACATGGTTGTCCATTCCTGAGACGTCTATGTATATAAGGTGTTGGGGATGACATGGTTGTCCATTCCTGAGACGTCTATGTATATAGGGTGTTGGGGATGACATGGTTGTCCATTCTTGAGACGTCTATGTATATAAGGTGTTGGGGATGACATGGTTGTCCATTCCTGAGACGTCTATGTACATGTATATGGGGTGTTGGGGATGACATGGTTGTCCATTCCTGAGACGTCTATGTATATAAGGTGTTGGGGATGACATGGTTGTCCATTCTTGAGACGTCTATGTATATAGGGTGTTGGGGATGACATGGTTGTCCATTCCTGAGACGTCTATGTATATAAGGTGTTGGGGATGACATGGTTGTCCATTCCTGAGACGTCTATGTATATAAGGTGTTGGGGATGACATGGTTGTCCATTCCTGAGACGTCTATGTATATAAGGTGTTGGGGATGACATGGTTGTCCATTCCTGAGACGTCTATGTATATGGGGTGTTGGGGATGACATGGTTGTCCATTCCTGAGACGTCTATGTATATAGGGTGTTGGGGATGACATGGTTGTCCATTCCTGAGACGTCTATGTATATAGGGTGTTGGGGATGACATGGTTGTCCATTCCTGAGACGTCTATGTATATAAGGTGTTGGGGATGACATGGTTGTCCATTCCTGAGACGTCTATGTATATAGGGTGTTGGGGATGACATGGTTGTCCATTCCTGAGACGTCTATGTATATGGGGTGTTGGGGATGAGATGGTTGTCCATTCCTGAGACGTCTATGTATATAGGGTGTTGGGGATGACATGGTTGTCCATTCCTGAGACGTCTATGTATATGGGGTGTTGGGGATGACATGGTTGTCCATTCCTGAGACGTCTATGTACATATATGGGGTGCACGATGCGTGCTCATTGCTGATTGGTTCGGTCATGTGATTGAAAGACTTTTGCAGTGGGCCAAGTGCGAGACTGAGTAATGGAAATGCTTGAAACACCATTGAAGTGCTTATATATATACTGGGGAGGTGATTATTAGCATGGAAGAATACTCACGAACGTTGCCAATTGCCTGAACTGCATGTCAATTGCTCGAAATGCTCAACCTAGTCTTTCCTTTATCGTGACATAAGAAAACTGTGCACGCATTACACGACACCACAGGAATAAGATACGAACAAGTTGAGACAAGTTCACGAATATATTGCGCAATCGGCAATTGGCACGCACTGAAGTGCATGAAGAAATAACCGAAACATTTGGTTATTTCTTTACGCATTGGTACGCACTCACAGTTACTAATAATTCACACCGGTTTGCGGTGAAGATACATCCGTCCGTAATCATTTCGTTTCCGGAGCAGAACTCGAAAACCGTTCATGATATCTTTCTGAAACTTTCCATGCGTATTACCCACCAACTGAAGTGGTGCCTTTTGATATTTTCAGATTTCTGATTTTTTTTAAAATTTTCGTTTCAATAGAAACTTGTTGAATTTGGACTTTGTTCAGAGACAGGTTCGTTTCCGGAGCACAGCTCCAAAACCGTTCATCATATCTTCCTGAAACTGTGCATGTGTATTAGGCCTACCCACTAACTGAAGTTGAGCCTTTTGATATTTTCAGATTTTTTCGGAAAAATGAATTTTGTTCTTTTTCCATAGAAACATGAGAGAGATGTTGGTTGTCGTTGATTTTGACTGCTTCTGGAGCAGAAGTCTAAAACCCTTAACATACCTGAAACTCAGCATCTGTTATACCCACTAACTGAAGTACGGTAGTAGATACACAAGTATCTGTCAAAGATGTGTTTTACACATTTTGTGGAACCGGTGGGATATGTCATCTTCTGATGACTCTTGTTTCACGTTTGTACTGTGCATTTAAATATGTTAAAGTGAAGTAAGAACACATTAATTTCACGGTTTGAGATAAAATCAATCAATCTTATCACATCTAGTTGATGCATAAAGACAAG